>PPKI02000008.1:0-322607 GCA_003707645.2 Ogataea trehalophila
AGATCTTGTACTCAATGAAAGACATCCAAGACTTAAAATTCTTTGAACCAGACAACTTCTGTTCATCCAATAATTTGTTTGTCAGAGAAAAATGTCTCATAACCTCTTGTAATCTGACAATATCAGAGGACGTAGCTAAGCTTAAAAGGAATATAAACGATCAATTGAGAAAATAAAATAATATATTAATAACAGTAATATATATAATCGATACCTTATATAAAAGTATATATGTATAAAAGTATAAAATAGTAACTTGATAAATAGGGGGAAAGTCCCCTCTATTTATATTGAAGCTAAGTTTAAGATTTGGTAGTAAACAGAAACTATTCTGTTTTGAGATGTGGTAATAAAAGGAAATTATTCTGTTCTGCGGCACATTAATTCGCTGCATACCTGTGCGTCATCTTCGCGAATTAAACACATGATATCTCTGGGCTGCTAGCGCCTTCTCCAACTTTCACAACACATTTATATTTCTTTTAAGCTTAGTTATGTCCTCTGATATTGTCAGGTTACAAGAATATTATTATCTTAAGGCTCCTTATGAAGTTGGTCGCCTCATCCCACGTAATCACTATTACGTTTATAGTCAATACTTAGGTTAGATTTCTATTGTCTAATATCAGTCTGCTCTCAAGGGCACACACATATGACAGTATTAGACATTTTCTTTTCCTCTTCATTTTCGCATGCCCCCCTCTTTATTTTTTTCTTTTTCTTTTTTTCTCTTAAAACAGAAATCTTTTAAATAGTAAGAATTTAATTTCATTAATTTTTAAATAAGTTTAGGTGATCTGTTCTTAAAAATAAAAAGTGCGAGATCTAGGGTTTTCATATAGAAGAAAATGTTGTTGTGAAAGTTGCAGAACAGAATAGCAAGTTGCAGAACAGAATAATTTCTTTTATTACCAAATCTTAAACTTAGCTTCAATATAAATAGAGGGGACTTTCCCCCTATTTATCAAGTTATTATTTTATACTTTTATACATATATACTTTCATATAAGGTATCGATTATATATATTACCGTTATTAATATATTATTTTATTTTCTCAATTGATCATTTATATTTGTTATTAAGCTTAGCTATGTCTTCTGATATTGTCAGATTACAAGAAATACTAAATAAAATTATACGTAGTTCTGCTTCCAAGTCTATTCCGTAGATTCGTCCATTTAAAATTGAATGTTCTGAATCCAGAACCATTGTAGGTTTAGTGATAGTTCCTGTGGTACTTTGGCGGTGCTACTAGCACTTCGTTTACTAGCGTACTATACCTTGCGAAGCAAAAGCGATGTTTACTTAGATTTAGATTTTTCGATTCCTGGGGGAGCTGTTGAATTAGTTGAAACGCCTGAGAAACTTGAAATACCTGATTAATAATGAAGCGATTGTGACTTTGATCCTGAAAAGTCGAGCCAAGCTAGTTTTGAAAACGATATGGAATACTGATATAGTGATCCTGAAATATCTGTTGGTATTGATATGCTTCAAGCTGCAATAAGTCTACATTACAGATGTTGCTTACTCACAGATCAGTAATGAAGAAGGTAGTCAATCACAAGATAGAGATCACTGAACCACATGCTGAAGAATTAGAGTTTGATAATAAAAATGAATAAAAACCAAGATGAGAACAATTGCAAAATATTCCAGTGATCCATGGAGAGTGACGTCGCAACATCTTGTAGACAGACAATATCAGATAGCATAGCTAAGATGACATAACTAAGCTTAAGTTTAAATGATGCATTGATAAGCATCAAATTCTATAATACAGTAATATATATATATGTAATCAATAGATTAGAAAACTATATAAGTATGTAAAAAAAATGTACAAAATAATAACTTGATAAAAAACACAAAAAAACATCCTATATATAGATATATTGAAATAAAGTTCAAACTTTGGTAATAGAAATATTACTCCAGAGCAGAGCGAAACCTATTTTAAGTTAGTCCAGATTCTACAACTAATTTTGGCCACTTCGTCATCGTCCCCCCCATTACCATCCTCGTTTGGATCATCCTCATCCTCAAGTTCTTCGTAGTTTGGAATTTAGTTCCAGTTCTGGAGTGATATATATATTTACATATACATATCTTGTAGAGATAAACTCATGATCCTTAATCCAGAATAGCTCATTATTTATTATCCTGACACAAGACTAACCTTTTCTATCTCTATTTAGAGAATGTCGTGCTCAAATTAATAATTAGGTTAGTTTTTCTATTTCCAAACAGCTACCAACCAAGGAAGCTCCGTCGTGGATACCTTCTCGGGGTTAGTAAGATAGTATTAGCTACATAGTAAGTGCGTTCTGTTGTTGAGACTTATTCAAGGTCTAGTGACTAGTTTGGCAGCACACAATTGGACTAACAAATGTAATCCGACTGAACTAGATTCTATAAGTTAATATAAGATTATTGAAATATGAGTCTGGAGAAAACAGGTTTCTATTCTTCAATAATTTTTAGACATAAAACTCTCCCTGTTCTTTTAAAAGAGTTCCGATTGCAACTTCAGAAATAAGTGGGAGTCTACCAGTCTATTTATGTTATTTTTCCATCTGAAACTTTAGTGGCCAACTTGTCACTAGCTTGCATAACTTCGAATTGACTCTTTTATGACTTTATTTTAATACAAATAGAGGGTATATTTCCTTTGTTTATCAAGTTATTATTTTATACTTTTGTACTTAAATAGTTATATAAGATATCGATTACATATATTACTGTTATTAATATATTATTTTATTGCATCAATTGATCATTTTATTTTAACCTAGTTATGACATCTGATCTTGTCAGATCACAAGAAAGAACACCATCACTTGTTACCGCTGTCAGCAAACTAGCCACACATCCAGGGTCTGTACTGCACATGCTCCTATTGCTGATGCAGACACACCTGAAAATGGTCAGTCATGGATGGCCAATGTTGCTTCTTCATTTATCAGTCTATCTGGTGTGGATCGGGACCATTATTGGCTTGATTCAGGTTCTTCAGCTCATATTTCCAACAATCGAGCTCACTTTGATAGTTTCTCTGTTGCTACCGGAACCATTGGGGGCGTTGGTAATGAAGCTCTTGCTGTGAAGGGAAAAGGAACCATCCGTTTTTCGCTTGGTGCTCAAAACTTCACTCTTAAAGAGGTTCTCTACGTTCCTGATACTAGAAAGAATCTTATTTCTATTAAGACATGTGATATGTATGGAGCTGTTTTAGTTTTTGGTGGTGGTAAAGTTGTTGACTCTACAACCAATCTTGTGATTGGCTATGGGTCTGAAGATTTGTATCTCTTTTCTCTTGTAATCTGACAATATCCAGAGGAGATAGCTAAGCTTTAGTAAAGAATATAAATGATCAATTGAGAAAATAAAATAATATATTAATAACAGTAATATATATAATCGATACCTTATATGGAACTATTTAAGTACAAAAGTATAAAATAATAACTTGATAAGTAGGGAGGGGGAAGTCCCCTCTATTCATATTGAAGCTAAGTTTAAGATTTGGTAATAAAAAGAAACTATGGTGAGCTGTTCTGCGGCACAGCCACCCGCAGCATGACGGTGCGTCATCTTCGCGAATTAAACACATGATATCTTTGAGCTGCTAGCGCCTTCTCCAACTTTCACAACATATTTTTATCCGTGAAAGTTTATTCCTGGTTTATTTGTTAGTTTGTATAAACTGCTTCAACGAAACTGACACATCAGAGTATGAACTTTACTAATGGTACTGTTTTCAATTTCAACGAATTTCTAAAATATCTGGTGATATTATTTAAAATTATGTAAAAGTTCATGCCTATCGTTCATGATCCTGAATCAAGCAAGACTAACCTTCCTTATCTCTATTTGGAGAAGGTAGTGTTGCAAATCAATAATTAACTAGCCTCTCAACTTTCAAATCTTATATAGCAAAGCTTGTGTGCCTAGTAGAATACTCAGAGTGTATATGATTTATTAATGAACAGCCACAACACTTACAACCCAAACACGTTTTCCTAATAAAGGTAACTTTAAACTATACATAACCTTGACCATGTGATTTAAATCACATGTTGGCTTTAAGTAACATTATCATTAGAACTCAACATAAATGAGTACTGAGCTTAGCTACAGAGGAGTTTCAGGTAATACTCTCCCAAACCATCAGACAACTCTGATTGCATTTCGATTGATAACTGATCTGCATTTATAATACAAGAAAAATTACTCAGGAAATAATATACCAATTTGAAAGAAGGTACTGTTGATATGCTGTCTAAGAAGTAGTGCATTTATGATGATACCCCATCCTATTCTCTCGTTAACCATATATATTCATACTGCAAGTGTTAATAATTAATTAAGTATTGTTGGAAATAGTGATTGCCTTGACAGTACACTCAATCAGGTTGTTCAGTTCATAAAAAACTGAAAACTTTCTTTCTAAGTATGAGAGTTCGTTTATCTATTTTGTTTACTGGATCTTTTCCTAATACTCAACCCATGGCTGGCTCTAAATTCCAGTCCAACAATACTCGCACTATTTCATAGTACTTTTAGCACTTTTGTGGCTAACACTCTTGAAGAAACTAACTATAGTATGTGTAGGAAAAATATATACAGTGAACCTTCATTTATTTTCTCTTGTTGATCCAGAAATGCTTTCATAATTTTTCAATTCTATGAATCTTCTGGTTTTTTGGTTAGTTCTGAAATTCTCTTATTTCTCCTTTTAAATGTGCGATAATTTCTCCCTAATAACTTACTTAGACTTAAAAAGCTGACACTCAAATCCCAAAAATATATATCACCTGTACTTTGAGTAATTCAGACTTAGTCTTGATCTTTCCTCATATACTTTCCTCCCAAAATACCGTTTTGGTCATTAATTAAATCGTTCAAGTTAATCATTTGGGATTTACCCATACCCATAAAGATACTACAACTTAAAGTTCTGTATTTAGTACTGCTTGCCATGGATGATTTCCTCCGAATCTTAGCAACCATTCAGTCAAATATTTTTTACCAAAACTCAGCTTATTCACTTAATATATGAGTTAGCTATTACATCATCTATTTTCAAGACATTGGTTTTCCAACGTAACATCATAGACTTTTGATTGAGTACAAAACTACCCATTAATATTTTTACAGTTTATTTAGCTAGAAGACATATATATATCGACCAGTAAATTTGTGAATTACCACTATTTTACCACCCGTCACCCCATCCATCTTCATCAGTCTCTAGATCCAATTTTAGTTTGCTCTTAGGTTGAAGCCTCAAACTTCTTTTTGGTTGTGACTGTGGTTGTGCTTTGGATTTACCTGTTGGTTTTATAGGGGTGAAACTTCTTTGTGGACCACCTAATTTGCTCATTTTATCTTTTTCTGAAACTAATTTAATTGGTAAAACTTCCTTGGGTCCCTCCTCCATATCAAATCCCCAGCCATTATCGTCAAGCTCTATGTCAAGATCATTGTCGCCTTGAATTGTAGTATTGATTGGGATAACGTTTCTAGTGGTCGATGGTACACTAAGTGAAATAGTTGCAGCTGTAACTTCAGTATTTTTCATTGTTAAACTTGCAGTTGAGTCATTGTTACTAGAGTTCCCAAACCCAAATATAGAGTTTTTGGAGCCGAATCCAATTTTACCTAATGATAAGCCGTTCAAGCCAACAAGAGCAGTTTCTGTTGTTTGTTCCTGTTGTTTCATTGTGTCTTCATCATCTCCCGGTAATTTGTCAGCAGCTTCTCGGATTTTCTTCATGTACATTTCAAATGTCTTTTCAGCTTCTTTTCTTACTTTAGATGATTTGTCCAATAGCGCCGGTGCAACGGCAGATAGCACTCTTGAACAGCATATATCAGGAGAAAAATAATCCATAGATGCTTCAAATGCTAGTACGGCACTTAGCCTTGCTGGAATAAATGAATCTTTCAGTGCTTTCGAAAATGCAGTTATCAACACACCAGTCCTTGTAGATGGCGTCATATGCTCAGCAATCTTTGATAAACAAATGACAGTATTTGTTCTAATCTCTGGCGTTTCATCACCTTGTAACTTTGCCATGTATCTTAGTAAATCATTGTTCAACTGCCTACTTGATATCTTACTAACAACTAAAGTGATAGCCTTTAACGTTTCCTCTCTGATTGATGAATTTGTATCATTGAAACCTAAGATTAAACTTGGGAAGATTTTATCTTGAACCTCAAAGTTTGTAAAATTCTCAATAATTGCTGGTAATGCATTTAGCAAGGTCATTCTAATCGCCCTATCTGGTAGAGAAAAAGCCTTGAAAAGGACAGGCTTGACCATCGATACAAACGTTAGTTCATCAAGTCCTGTGCAATTTTTCAACATAATAAACAATAATGCCGATTGGAAATTATCTTCATTAGTTGTGATCGTGTAAAATGATTTAGCAAGTTCAGGGAGTATTTTGAAACGGAATAATCCCTTGGGAACGTATTCAAGTTCATCAACAGATTGAAAAATATCCATTTTTTCTTCATTGCTCTTCAAACCAAATTGACTTAGTTCTTTTGACATTAGAACTAGTGGTATGTTAAAGTAAATGTCTTCTCCAACTTTCAAAAATTGTTCAACAGAGTATCTAACCGTCAATGATTGATTCAACAGTTTCTTCAAATGAGTCGACATTGACTTCGGAATTTTGGACATATTGACCAGTTGAAACATATCCGTTATACTGGTACCATAAAACAATTCACATATCAAAACTCCCAGCTTGAATGAATCAAACTTGATTACATGGTTGCTTTTGACAGTATTGAGAAAACTAGCACCATTCTTCTCAAATTCCGGAGGGTTTAAAGTTGATTTGAAAGATGGAAGCTGATAAGCATGATTCAAAATTGTATAATCTTTTTCTTTCACATTTGATAATATTTCAAATCCACCAAGTTTCCAATCTCCCGACTGATTTACAAATATAGAACTCTTACAAACGTTACCATGAATTGAAAAACCTTCGTTGTTAATGAATTTGAGGGCCTCAGATATTTGGTAGATACCAAGAAGTAATGCATCTTCTGGTAGGCCCTCTTCAGGGTAGTCATAAGAAATAGCATCATCTAATGGTCTTACTCTTTCAGTAATTATATACAAATATGAATCGCTTTCAAGAGAATCCAAAAATGTCAAGACGCCAGGTAATAAACTCAATGATCTTAGCTTTCTGAAACAATTTTTGGCCAGTGGTACGTGATTTGCTTTTGCAGGATTTTTGAGATCAAATTCAAAAACGGTAACTAAAGAGCCGTCTTTGTTTGATGTAGCATCGTATACATTCCAAATTGAGTTTGATCTGTTCGGGTCTGTGATGTTGTCAGTTATTATCTTGTTACCAAAAGTGTAGGGAATTGAGTTTCCAGTTAGAGAACCAATCGTGGAACCAAGTGTCTTAGTTAAAAAATTCATTGATAGATTATTATTCTACAATTTATTAGGTCTTTGGTTTTCCAACTATTATCATGAATGATTTGTTTTACCGAGAACTTGTTTGTTTATCTTGACCGCTTCGACACGCTTCAAAGTTGGTGTAAGTTTTCACAAATAGTTATTGGATCGCACACGACCAAATGATGATCAGAAAATCTTTAAGAATTCTGTCTGCATTGAACTTTTGGGTACTAAGACAAGAAGAAGGTATACATATAACAGATGAAATTTAAATTCAATTGGGCGCCTTAAATGACGAGTGTACTAACAAATAAAAGAAATAATGTAGGGAAAACAACAAAATAGAGAAGTATAAAAGGTAAGAAGTTAAATACAGGGATTGGCCATAATTTTAACGTTAAGTAGTGTTTTATTTATTCAGCAGCTTCTTGGAATCTTTCAGAGATTGTACTCATCAATTTTTCAAATTCAGCAGCAGACGCTTCTTCTCCTCTACTTGGTTCAAAGAACTTAGCCGAAGAAACAGCGTGCTTCACATCAGCAGTAGATTCAGCAAGCTTAGACCATTGAGCACCGTTTGCAACAGCCTTTTGCGCCTCATCGTAGTAAGAGACAAAGGCCTTCATCATGTCGTAAGTCTTCCAAATTGGACAGAATGCATCGTATGAAGAGTAGCCATTTTGCTGTAAGAAATCTTCTTTGATCAATGTTGAAACATCTAAAACGATCTTATCTGAATCAGACAAAGCAGACTTTCCAACTAATTGAACCACTTGTTCTAATTCTTCAGCATTGGAAATAATTTCCTTCATTTTATCTCTTAAAGAGGCAAAGTCAGGATAGCTTGAGTCGTAATATTTATTCAAAACATTGGTGTACTTTGAGTAAGAGATGGCAGTGTTAATGGATGGGAAATGTTTTCTTTGGGCTAATTTCTTATCTAAACCCCAGAAAACCTGGGTGATACCTAACGTTGAGGTAGTAACTGGATCGGAGAAATCACCACCAGCTGGGGAGACAGCAGCGACAATTGACACAGAACCGTTTCTATCTGGCGAACCTAACGCAATACACTTACCAGCTCTTTCATAGAAAGAAGCTAACTTAGCACCCAAGTAAGCTGGGAAACCTTGATCAGCAGGCATTTCACCTAGACGACCAGAAATTTCTCTCAAAGCTTCAGCCCATCTGGAAGAAGAATCAGCAATCATGGAAACATCCTTACCTTGATCTCTGAAATATTCAGCTAATGTAATACCCGTATAAATCGAAGCTTCTCTGGCAGCGACAGGCATGTTTGATGTATTAGCAACTAAAGTAGTACGCTTCATAATTGGCTCCTTCTTGCCGTTAACTTCGGTGAATAATTCTGGGAATTCCATCAAAACTTCAGCCATTTCATTACCTCTTTCACCACAACCAACATAAATAATAACATCCGAGTTAGAGTACTTAGACAAGGATTGGGAGATAACAGTTTTACCACAACCGAAAGCACCTGGAATACAAGTGGTACCACCTTGAACACAAGGGAATAAAGCATCCAAGACTCTTTGACCAGTTAATAATGGGTAGTCTGCTGATAATTTCTCAGCAACAGGTCTTGGAACTCTGACAGGCCATGTGTGCATCATTGAGTATTTGTGAACAACACCATCGTATTCAACTTCTAAAACAGTATCATCAACATGGTAAGAACCAGAGTCAGCAATGGAAACAATAGTACCTCTGGCTCTTGGAGGTAATAGAATCTTGTGGTCTGAAAGTAAAGAGTTTTCAAAAGTGGAACCAAAGATATCACCACCAGTGATATGGTCACCAACCTTCAAACTACCAGGAGTAAAATCGTATTCAACGGTTCTTGACAAAGCTGGAGCATCAATACCTCTTGGAATATAAATAGATTGAGAGACATCCTTGATGGCCTTTAATGGTCTTTGAATACCATCATAAATAGTTTCCATTAAACCAGGACCTAATTCAACAGATAAAGGCTTACCTGTTCTCAAAACTGGATCACCAACAGTAACACCAGCAGTTTCTTCATAAACTTGAATGGTTGCCTTATCACCATCGATTCTAATAACTTCACCAACCAAAGTATCGTGACCAACCTTGACTAATTCGTACATGGCACAACCAATCATGTTTTCAGCAACAATGACAGGCCCTGAGACGGAGTAAATTTGACCGTATAATGATTCATCTGCATCTAATGATAGGTTCTTGATTGCCTTACGTGCGTTTTCTAAAGCACCAGCCTAAAAATAAATAAGGTTGAAGATATACCAGAAAGGAAACATGATATGTTAGTACATTAAATTGATTTGAATGTTTACTGAATTTTTTTTACATCAACTAAAGGGCCATAATGTACAACTCATATATCAATTGAACGTTGACTTTGTGTCATTGGAGAGTATAATGAAAATGCAAATCCTAGTCATTGATTTGTAATTTAACAAAGAAATTCTTTGAATTTGAGCAAAGAGATAGACATACCATTTTATGTGTATATTAAGTAGTTTATTATTGAAATATTGAATATAAGCTTAATTAAACTTATAGATTGACAAGTGTGTAACGGGATTGAATGATTGATTGCGATTAACGTTCGGCAAATGGGTTTTTTCATAGTAGTCATTAACATATCATATTATCCATCATATCTAATCGATTCTCCTGTTTGAAATCTCTGGCTGCACACACTTTAAAAAAAAATTGGCTGCTTTTACAATTATTGGTTACGAGCACTGCAGCACACCACTTCACCCCCCCAGTTAACAAGTCCAGTACTACTAAGCTATTCATACGCTATATTTATTGTAGATTGCAAACATATTGTATCGTATGTACAAATGCGCTGTGTTATAAACTTCGCTACAATAAAAGGTAAAAAGTACATGCAATACATAGAGAAGTGAGAGAGAGAGTGACAGATGGGTTGCCTGTCCAAGAACAATGACATAAGCCTAAGTGATTTACTATTTTATAGATGACATAATCATATTTATTCAGAAGCTTCAATATGAATCCTACAATTCCTAGACAATACTTACTACTCCCTATAAGAGAAATGCAATCTGCCGTGCATGTACTTCTATTTATACAGACTACCCTTAATTTGGTTCCCTGTGACGTGACAGTCCCACCTACTCAATTTTCTCACCCATATAATCAATCAAATAAATGTCTTACTTATCACAACGAGCACTGTTCAAAAATGCTGTCAAACTATCAGAACTATCTTCAAATGTTCACCATCTATCACCATTTCACCCTCAACATTCATTGCTCTTGAATGAACAACACTTTTACCAAAATTCGTTACTTTTAAGTTGGTCAGAAAGAAATGCCCATCCGGTATCCTTGAGACATTTAGCTAATTTCGGTAAAAAATTAACAAAAGAAAAACTTATCAGCAGTGCAAATTTCGTTAGGACTGAACTACCAGTGAGATTAAGTATGAAACTAAAAGACCTACAAAAATTGGATTACAATGTTGTGAATAATTTCCATATAAATCAAGTTTATCAAAGTTATTACCACTGTTTCAATGCTTTTAGAAAAATGGGTAGAATTGACACTCTAGAAGAAAATGATAAATTCTGTGTCTTTTTGAATCAGGTGTTGAACGATCATTTATTGATCTTACCCCATTTAATGATGGGCGCATTGGAAGTTTCTATACTTCAAAACATGCCTCAACAACAATTGGATGCATTTATGTCATCAATGTTAAGATCTAGAATTAGTCGAAGAGTCATAATTGAACAACATACAACATTATCCCGTTCTTTTAATGAAGAATCAGATTCAAAAGATAAACCTGATAACTTCATTGGTGATGCCTTTCAGTACTGTTCTTCACATGAACATCTAAATAATTGTAAGGACATTGTCTCAAAATTCCTTCAAAGTATTTATCCAGATTTGAGAATGCCTGAATTGATCATTATTGGAGATGTTGTTAAGTTTCAGTTTTTGAGAAATCATCTCAATTATCTATTTGCAGAAATTTTGAGAAATTCATTGAAATCCACCATTAGAAACTTCTTATTTAGAAACAATGATCTGACATTTGAAGAATTAAGAAAATTGCAACCACCTCCAATTATTGTCCATATTACGCAGACAAAAAAAGATATCACATTTAAGTTTTCTGACCAAGGTGGTGGAATGTCCAAACAAAAATTGAGTAAAGTTTGGTCTTTTGGCAAGTCTCCAGAATTAGCTAGTCAGTATTTGTTGAACTTCCATAAAATGCCAGGTTTGAATGTTAGCCCAAGGTTTGCTGTGGCTGAAGGTTCCAATACCTCTCATAATGCACCAGACTCTGAAAATTTGAAAGGTATGCTCCACAATCTAGGACAAATGGAAACCACTAACGGGATGAAACAGGAGTCTATGTTGAAGTCATTAGTTACTAGACCATTTGAATATACCCTAGGTATCTCGATGCCAATGTGTAAAGTGTACACCGATTATTGGAACGGTGAATTGGACATGTACTCTGTTGAAGGATACGGTACGGACGTTTTCTTGAAGCTTTCAAAATTAGGAGGAAGTGGAGATGAGCTACAGCTAGACAAAGCATAAAGTGAAAGTTTCACTTATTTATCTATTCATATATAATATGTAGGGAACCCATTATTAATATACCAGAAGAATATCACTACTACACTCTCTTGAAAACTGACTCAGAAATAGGGGGCTTTCTTTTTTACCCGGGCTGTGTGATGGCAGTGTGCCAATTCAAACTCAAAAAAAAATCAGAGCTCTAAACTTAACATTAAACAAAACATAAGTTGCTTCATTTTGCTTCCTTTAACCAACCATCATATACCTAGCTAAGCTTATCGACAACAAAAAGAAGCTTACAAGACTGGACCATCAATTATTGTTAATTGTGTTTCTATCATATAGTTTAGAAATAATTTGAGCCAACTGACTTTTACATTTTCTTCATCCACTATTACTTGGTTACCTGACCCCCATACGCTTTTGCCACTACCAAGTTCTCCACATTATAAAAATTTATTCAATTGCTTGCCTCTTGAATAGTTTCTTCAAAAAATCCTTACAGGAGCAACACTATCTGACCTCCAAAAAGCATAGAGTTAACTCTCAATTGAGAAACAGTAAGTTTTCATTAAGATCTGCATTAAGCTGATTTCCCCGGAACCTACATTTGTCTAAGTTTTTATATATAATCAACAAGCATTATAGAATTTGATCTACTAACACTCATTAGTTTTTCATATTGATTATTTTATTTGAAATAAAATAGACCACTACTACTATCTATTCATAAACAATGTCAGAGTATAAAGATCAAGAAAATCCATTCGAGGAAAATGAAAATAACATTGAATACGAAGACGATCCATCGAGTGCCGATACTTCAGATTATTCTACCGATGGAATCGACGAAGAAAAGACATTAATAGCTGTCAATCAGCAGCAGCAAAAATATACAGAGTTGCACAAAACAGGTGGTAAAAAACCTCATGACTCGTCAGACTTTGACAGTAATCTAAAAACAATACTAGGACCATTACCACCATGCTATGAAAGTGACACAGAAGGTTATCACACTTGGGAAATTTCAAATTTGGCTGATTTGAAGAAAGATAAAAATCCTGGACCAAAATTCAAGATCGGTAATTATGAGTTCAATCTTTTGTTAATGATTCCTGATAAAAGATCACCATCCACTTTATATTCTTGTTACTTAGAAGGCCACCCAATACATGAAGATCCGGATGATAATGACTGGCATTGTTGCGCTCAGTTTGCTATAGATGCCTGGGACCCGGAAATTCCTTCGATCCATAAATCTAATACAGCATCACACCGGTACACTTCAAAGGTTACAGATTGGGGTTTTGTTGGTTTACTAAACAATAGAGTTGTTCAAGAAGCCAAAATGATAAAAAGCAATAAAGTGAATATCACAGCGTATGTTAGAGTCATTAAAGATCATACTGGCGTTTTATGGCACAATTTTCTTGATTATGATTCTAAGAAAGAAACAGGATACGTTGGTATCAACAATCAGGGTGCCACTTGCTATTTAAATTCATTGCTGCAATCGTACTATTTCACTAAGATATTCAGGAAAAAAGTTTATCAAATCCCGACAGAAGGGGAACTAAACACTGAACTAGAAAGTTTTCAACATTATTTAGAACAGCCAAAGAGTGTCTCATTGGCATTACAAAGAATTTTCTATAATTTGCAAACATCAGAAAAACCAATCGATACTTTAGAATTGACACAGTCTTTTGGTTGGAACAGTGCTGATGCTTTTACCCAACATGATGTTCAAGAATTAAACCGTATTTTGATGGATAGACTAGAATCAAAAATGAAAAATACCGACATTGAAGGCTGTTTAAACGACATTTTTGTTGGTAATATGAAGAGTTTTATTCGTTGTGTTAATGTTGAATATGAAAGCAGTCGTACTGAGGACTTTTGGGATATTCAACTTAATGTAAAAAACCTGAAAAACATTAGGGATTCATTTAAGAATTATGTTGAATTGGAAATGCTTGATGGTGACAACAAATATGACGCACCTGAATTTGGTTTGCAAGACGCTGAAAAGGGTGTTGTTTTTGAAAGTTTCCCTCCAGTGCTACATTTACAGTTGAAAAGATTTGAATACGATTTTGAATATGATCAATTAATCAAGATTAACGACCGCTATGAATTTTTTGATTCAATTGATTTAAAACCATACTTAGACAAAGAATCTGTTTGCTATGATGAAGATTGGGAGTATCAACTTCACGGAGTTTTAGTTCACCAAGGTGATGTTTCAATGGGCCACTATTACGCGATGATAAAACCAACACCAGAAGATAAATGGTTTAGATTTGATGACGATAGGGTTTGGCAAGTTACATCTCACGAAGTTTTTGAAGGTAATTTTGGGGCTGATAGACTCATTCAAGACCCAAGAACTCTTTCCAAAGAAGAACAACAAGAGTATCAAATGAAGAGACACACATCTGCTTATATGTTAGTTTATGTAAGAAAATCGAAAGTTTCTGAGATTTTGAATGAAGTTGAAGATGCTGATACTCCAACACACCTTGCTGAGCAAATCAAATATGAACATGACGAAATGGAAATTATGAGAAAACAACGGGAGGAGATGCATCTATATACAAACTTTAAGATTTACGTCAATAAAGGCTACCTCAGATACGAAGGGTTTGATTTGGGTCCTAATGAAGAGGATAGAATGAATTTTTCAGAAGACCTTTATGATCCGGAATCATTTTCATTAAAGTTTAGAATGTTAAAATCTGAACCGTTTTCGAAAGTTCATGAAAAGGTTGCTGAGCTTTTAGGCGAAAAGTCAGACCCTAGAGGCTTTAGATTCTGGAATATCGTTGGTAGACACAGTTTTGCAGCTAGACCATTCTCTGATATTCCTTATGCATATGGCTCTGGAAAAGCCGAGGAAACTACTGTTGGTGATATTGTTCAATTTGTTGAACAGAATATAACAAGATCAAGAAGAGTTAATCAAAGTTCTCAGTTGGTTTTATTCTTAGAGGAAATTTCAAAGGACTTGAGATATATATCGCAAGCTTACTATTCTTTAAGGAAACATAACCATTCTTTGATTGATGAAGTTTCTAAACTAGAAACTTATCCTGAAAAAATTGAAAAAATCATGGACCTTGTTCGTGAGTCCGAATTCAAACCACGACTAGAAGTAATACCCGAAGATGCCAGCGTTTCTTTAATTTTCATCAAATATTTCGATCAAGAAAATCAAACATTGAGAGGCCTAACTCATGTAGTTACTTCGGTCGAGAATCAAATTGATTCCCTAACTAAACTATTGAACAACGTTATGGGCTTTGATATCAATACGCCATTAAACTTTTACGAAGAGTTAGGCCCCAACCAAATTCAAGCGCTTGCACCTAATAAGTCGTTTTATAAGTCCGAGCTGAGTACCGGTGATATTATCTGTTTCACCAAGGAATCTTCTGAACGTGAACCAAACACAGATGTAGAGTTCAAGTCCATCGACGAATACTACGGGTTTTTAGCCAATAGGGTCCACTTTAGAGTTACTCCACTTATAAAAGCTGATGAAGATGAAGAGGAATACGTGAAGGTTGATATTGCTGAAACAAACGAAGACGCTGGGTCTGAAAAGAGATCCAGCTCTACAAAAAGCATACACAAGGAATTTGATTTCTGGTTCTGCACCTTATCAGATTACAGTTCGTTAGCTAAAAGGATTGGTGAAAGTATCAGTGTTAATCCTGAATATATCAGAATTTTTATTTTGGGTCATTCAAACCAAAGAATTCCATTCAAAAGAGACACAAATTTTGCAAGGTTAATTAACAAAACACCAAAATCACAAACGCTTGATTTACAGTATGAAATTTTAAAGGTTACTTTGGCCGAATTTGAAGAGATGAAATTATGTAAAGTTTCTTGGGTTGGGCAAGGTATATGTAGAGAACAAAAACATGAGTTCTTCCTACCAAGATCAAGTACCATTGACAATTTAATTGTTCGCCTTCAAGCCAAAGTGAACATCAAAAACGAAGATCGTGATAACTTAGTTTGCTGGTCTTCCAGAAGATTCACTATTGATGGAATCCACTCATTGAATGCAACTATTGATAGTTTTGATCAAGTAATAATTGGCAACTATCCAAATTTCAAAGAGGTGCTGGATAACGGTGGATCTGAATCAGTGAAGCTTATTCCAGGGTTTCAATTCTTTGGTCAGTTGAATAACAAACATAGTATTCCATTTATCTTCGATATCGTTAAAGGTGAGAAATTCGTTGATACCAAAGTGAGGTTGCATAAATTGTTAGGTATGAGCGAAAAAGAGTTCAATTCATTAAGGGTTGGTATCAGTGATTTACAATCTATTGAGTATCTGGATTCACCTAAACGTGATGCCGTGGTTTTATTCGATACTTGTATCAAGAATGGTGGTATACATATTTGTATTGACCATCCTGATAGAAACGTTAGAAGAGGATCTGCATTTGAACCTTCCATATTTATCAGAGAGTAATGGTGTGTTATTTTTTCACTTAGACTGTTATATCTATAAATATTTCGTTGAAAATAGATAGTTGCTCTTGTTTGATTCTGTCTACTTTTTTTGTCTGTCTTCTCATTATTGATCTGGCGTTTGAGTATACTTCTTTAGCTAATCGTTGTTGATTTTTCTTCTTTTTGATTTTTTGATGCCTTTTTACCTGTCTAATTCAGTCAGGTCACGATATACATACAAATAGTGTTTTTTGTCATTTACTTTTCATTCGTTCATAAATGCTAGGTTTCAAATCTTGAAACAATAATTTCGTTTCATTTAATTCTCCGTCTTCCACTATTAATTCTAGGAGTTTATCTATGTGCATATATCTACTACTTAGTGCCAGTTTTTAAACTTTCATATTCCTTTTTCCTGAAATCGGTACTACTCAATTTACCGCTAAATCCATTTTCTTTTGAACCACCACCAACAACATTCACCTCATGTATGACTAATTCGGGGAGTCCGTTCTCTTTTCTAACCTTATTAACGTATTCACCTCCACTGACAGTCTCCGAACTCACTACCAAAGCATCGATTTCTTTATTCGTTGCAGTGGGCCCACAAACATCTTGGATAACGGATAACCTTAATTTTTGATTTGGATTGATAAACTTGACAAATTTCTCAACGGATCCTTTTCGAACTTCGTAAGGTTCCAAAAACTCAGCATATTTTTTATTTTTTAATAGGTCGTCACCTGTTATGCCGACCAATAAAACGTTGCTAGTAAGAAACACTCCAACTGAGAGTAAAATTCTATGACCATCATGCATGTGATCAAACGTGCCACCTATTGCTACAGTGCCATACTGTGCTACAGTTCCATGATTCTGAACAACCTGCGAGTTCACCTGAAATGGAAATTCTTGAATTACCAAATTTGCCAAATCTTTATCAGTTAGAGTAAAGACCGGTATATTGGGGTGCTTAGATTGATCGAACAATGATAAGGAGGAATCATAAGTTATTATAGCGTCCCATGTATCAACAGGTAAAGCTTTGTATTTATCTCCATAAATAACCGTGACAGTTTTTTCGTTGTGATGATGAAATCTGGCAGTATCATAAATACTGATCAGTTTTTTAATAAAATCATCTAATTGAGTTATATTTTTCAAAATTAGAACCGTCAAAGTATGCCCGGGTTTGGTAGTAGATAGAGAGTTCAAAAGGAGTCTGCTCAGAATTGATTGATCTTCTATCTGATTTGGAGTCAGTAACAACAGTGGGCTATTATTGTATGGCATCTTGTATCTATTTGTAGTTCAATCACTTAAGGTATCTCAACATGAGAGGCGTTTCTTTTAGGGTGAACTTATCAATCAGATGGGTAGTTTGCAGCTTGGTACATAGGAGTAATATTAAAGCCGGCTCAAAATCGAGTTCATTTCGCTAAAAAAAATAAAAAAAGCGATTCTGCAAAATTAAACTATACAAAAAGACTTACGATTGTTATTGTCGACTCAGCAAATTGTCACATAAATACTAATTATACAGTGTTGATAACTAAATGTCTGATGCCTTGGAGGAGTTAACCAAGCTTAGATCTGGTGGTGCATATATACCACCGGCAAAATTACGACAACTGCTTGCCAATGTCAGTTTGTCAAAACAATCCCAAGAATATCAAAAACTACAATGGGAACAGCTTAAGAAGTCAATCAATGGTTCGATCAATAAAGTAAACAAATCAAATATTAAAAAGGTTGTTGTTGATCTATTTAAAATTAATATAGTGAGAGGGCAAGGACCTTTTGTCAGAAGCATTATGAAATCACAAGCTGTTTCACTATCATATACCCCAGTGTATTCTGCCCTAACATGCGTCATCAATTCCAAAATACCAGAAGTTGGTGAATTATTGATCACAAGACTTATATTACAATTCAGAAGGTCCTATAAAAGAGACGACAAAGAATTATGCAAAGCAACTGTAATATTTATAGGCCAATTAGTCAACTATCAAGTTTGCCACGAAATTTTAGTATTACAACTGTTACATCTTCTCTTAGAAAATCCTACCAGTGATTCTGTTGAGATTGCATGCTCTTTAATGTTTGTGATTGGACCATTTTTAATGGAAAATTCATCGACTGCATGCACTGCAATTTTTTCAAAACTTAGAATTATTCTAAACGAAGACCTTATCAGTAAAAGAGTCCAACACACAGTGGAAGATTTATTCAAGTTGCGAAGATCAGATTTTGAAGGCATACTTATTATTGAAAACGAATTAGATTTAGTGGAAGATGATGATAAGATTACACATACATTTAATCTTGATGATAAATTGAAGGCTCAAGAAATGCTAAACATTTTTAGATATGATACAGGCTATGAAGGCAAAGAAAAAGAATACGAAGCATTAAAAAAGGAAATTCTAGGAGATGACAGCGAAGATGAAAGTGGAAGTAGTTTCGAAGATGAAGATGAAGGTTTAGACTCAGAAAGTGATTTGGGAGATAACGATAACGAAAAGGATGATCAGGTGAAATTGCAAATCAAAGACTTGACCGAAACAGAACTAACAAACTTCCAAAAAACGGTATACTTAACCATTATGTCCAGTATGGGACACGAAGAAGCTGTCCATAAGCTTTTAAAACTTCAACCAATAGATCCAGCTAGAAAAGAATACATGCTTGTTGACATGATTATCAAATGTTGTGCACAAGAAAAAACTTATTCCAAGTACTACGGTTTAATTGGAGAAAGACTAATTGGAGTCAGCAGAGAATGGGAAACAGCTTTTTCCACCGTTTTCAAAGAAAACTATCAAATATGTCATAGATTCGAAACAAATCTTTTGAGGAATATCGCGTCCTTTTGGGGTCATATGTTTGCATCCGATAAAATGGGATGGGAATCAATGTCAGTAATTGAACTAACCGAGGAGGACTCAACATCATCAGGAAGAATTTTTTTGAAGTTTATGTTTTTGAAATTACAGGAAGAAATTGGAATAAATAAACTAAAAGTTAGAGTGAACGAAGATTACATACGATCATATATTAGTGGCTTGTTTCCACAGAAAGGCTCATATCATCTTAGATTCTGTATCAACTTTTTCACTGCAATTGGACTAGGTATTTTGACTGAAGAAATGAGAGAGATCTTAAGTAACATACCCGAAGATGACGAAGAAGATGGTGAAGAAGAGAAAAGTTTTATTGATATCGAAACAAATGAACCTACAAGAGGTAGACCAAGAGAAAAAGACCACAGTGAGTCAAGAACTCCATCTAGATCCTATTCTAGAAGCCCTTCGTACTCTAAATCAAGGTCCAGATCATACTCCAGATCCAGGTCCAGATCATTCTCCAGATCCAGGTCCAGATCATATTCCAGGTCAAGTTCGAATTCCAGATCCAGATCACATTCCAGATCCAGATCACATTCCAGATCCAGATCACATTCAAGAACTCCACCACACAACTTTAGAGGTAGAACCAACTCTAAAGACGACACCATTCGTACAACATCAAGATCACGTTCTTATTCGAGACCATCACGTGCAAGATCTTATTCGGGACCTGAATTTACTTGTTCAACTAGTGCAAAAACATCTGCAGTTCCCCACATCTCAAATATCAAGCAAAGTGATTATCTGCCTAAAACTCCAAAGCTACCAACTGGTCCTAAGCGAGGTAGATCCCCTTCATCGCCCAATCCGCCTGCTGATATAAGATACAGAAAGTTGCCTACTGGACCGAAAAAAAGAGGGAGCTGAGTTGGCATTTCTCATGTATATCAACTTACATACGTATATATGGATGTGTACGCCTTGTATTATCAAATTATGATAGATGGAATTATAGACCTTAGTTATAGTTTACTTGGAAGAGAAACAAAATTACCGCAAAATTTAAAATATGTGGCTTGTTTTGTGGCAAGTGCGAATTGACCCAAGTTTTGATTAAATTAGCTTATTTATTTGCATAATTTACTGGAGTATTTATTGGTTTTGATGACAAACCAGCTGTTTTGATATTCTTCACTATCATTTGGATCATTACTCACAAGGGACTAGAATGCCACAGGACGATGAATTTTTTGCTATTGGTCTGGGTGTATATTCTGCGGGAGACGAGCCAACAAGAGTAAATAGTTATGACGAACCTGAAGTTGAAGGCGATTCAGATGAATATTTATCTGGAAGTGCTAATTCTGGCAAACAGAAGCCATCTCTTGCTTCATTAGGTGTTAAATTTATGGAACAAGACTCTCTAGAGAGAAAAGTTGCAGAAACAGCAGACAAAGCAATGTTAGCCAGAGAGGTTGAACTAGATGAAAAGAGATTAGATAAAACTAATGAAAAAGTACAGAAACTTCAGTCAAAGATAGGAATTTTACAGGCAAAAGTGGACAACAGAAATACAAGAATATCAGAAAGAGAAAAAATAAAATTAGAAATTGAAAAGTTACAAACATATGATGTTTTACCCTTACTGAAAGATATTAAAGAAATCAAAGCTAGATTGAAAATTTCACAAAACAGAGCGGAGAAAGCAAACTCAAATGAACAGTCGATTGGTGATTCAGTTAAGCAACTTCCAACTGAAACAACTGAAGAATTTTTAATTAGAACTGGCCAAAGAACTGCTTTCGGTTCTTCCAATGGTTTTATTCAAGACGATGTCGATAGTACAACTATTGGCCCAACACACCAGAATTTGATTGCCCCTGGTTTCGAAGGACTAATAAATAAAGAGGGTGAAGTCGTTGACGATGAAAGCCATGATTATGAAAATATAGAAGAAACACCACAACCTGTTCCTGAAAAAAAAAGAGCTTTAAACTTGGATGACCACGAGATTGCGAATTTAGACAGTGATGACGAATATGTAGACCAAATTGATGATAATAGCTCTTCCGACGGGGACTTTGATAACGATGAAGAGGTCATTGGAAAGAAAAGAAAGGCAAAAACTAAGGGGTCAATAAAGGAATCCGAGGATCCTGATGAGTTTAAAAACATTGATGACGGTGAAGAGAGTACGTACCAAGCAAGGCTAAAACAGTGGTCTACCAAACGTTCCAGGCTAAGGGCCAATAATAGACCTGAATATCAAGACGATTTCTCTGTTGAAGAATATAAAAAACCACATCCTACTGTTAATGATGCTGTGCTTAATGATGAATTTAGAGTTCCTGGTGACATATATCCTTCTTTGTTCGATTATCAAAAGACTTGTGTCCAATGGCTATGGGAGCTTTATTCTCAAAAGACAGGCGGTATCATTGGCGATGAAATGGGACTAGGTAAAACAGTTCAAGTCATTTCATTTCTAGCTGGGTTACACTATAGTGGAAAGCTAGATAAACCGGTCTTGATTGTATGCCCAGCAACTGTTTTGAGTCAATGGTGTAACGAGTTCCACAGATGGTGGCCTGTGATGAGAACGGTAATTTTACATTCCATTGGTACAGGAATGTCAAACAAAAAAACTGGAAAAGGTTTAGAAGAAGAAGAATCATTAGAAGCGTTATTAGAAGAAGAGGAATACCACAGTGACAAATCTCCAGGAATGACAAGGTCTGATAAAAATGTTAAACAACTTGTTGATAAAATTGTCTCTAAAGGTCATGTTATCATTACCACTTATGCGGGTGCAAGAATATATGCAAAACATCTATTGCCTGTGAAGTGGGGCTACGTTGTCTTAGATGAAGGTCACAAGATACGTAACCCGGACAGTTACATCACACTGACATGCAAACAATTTAAAACTCCAAATAGAGTAATTTTATCAGGAACTCCTATTCAAAATAATTTGGTTGAATTATGGAGTTTATTTGATTTTGTTTTCCCTGGTCGGTTGGGGACTTTGCCTGTTTTTCAAAGACAATTTTGTGTTCCTATTAACCTTGGAGGTTATTCAAATGCCACGAATGTCCAAGTTCAAACTAGTTATAAGTGCGCAGTCATATTGAGGGATTTGATTGCTCCTTATTTATTGAGAAGAGTGAAAGCAGATGTCGCCAAAGATTTACCAAAAAAATCAGAAATGGTTTTGTTTTGTCAATTAACACCACAACAAAGAACCCTTTATGAGAATTTTTTAGCTTCTGAAGATGTTACCAAAATTGTCAAAGGTTCTAGAAATGCATTGTATGGTATTGACATATTGAGGAAGATTTGTAACCACCCCGACTTGGTTGATCTGAGCGTTAAGGGGAAGTTGAAAATAAATGGGGTTTCTTCTAATATTGAGGAACGTTCGGGAAAACTTCAAGTTGTTAGTAAATTATTGGAATCTTGGGTTGAGGAAGGCAGAAAGACGTTGGTATTTACACAAACTAGACAAATGCTTCAAATTTTACAAGAATTTATGGATGCTAAGAACTCAGAAACAAGCAACAGGTACAAATATTTGAGAATGGATGGCTCAACTCCAATCTCTCAAAGGCAAACTTTAGTGGATCAGTTCAATAATGATTCGGAGTACCCTGTGTTCTTACTCACTACAAGAGTTGGCGGATTGGGCGTTAATTTGACTGGTGCAAGCCGTGTGATTATTTATGACCCTGATTGGAACCCATCTACGGATTTGCAAGCTAGAGAAAGAGCATGGAGGTTAGGACAAAAGAAGGAGGTCACGATTTATAGATTGATGATTGCTGGATCGATTGAGGAAAAGATTTATCATCGTCAAATCTTCAAACAGTTGCTAACGAACAAAATTTTAAAAGACCCAAAACAAAAGAGATTCTTCAAGATGAATGATTTGTATGATCTATTTACACTAGGCGAACAAGATACAAAAGGAACAGAAACTGCGGATTTATTCAATATAGAAGAAAAAAGTTACAACGGAGCCACGAAAAGAGAATCTAAATTTAACTCATCAAGGCGTCGTCTAATCAATATTCCGCAATCTAATTCGAAAGACGATGGCGACTTTTTACGAGTTTCTCAAATTAAAGGTGTTGAGTCTCTTCGAGAATTTGAAGATTGCTCTAAACCTTCAAATGAAGATGGTAACAATGCTGGAGCGGAGGAATCAGACTTGATGTCTGGATTGTTCAAATCGGCCGGTGTTCATTCCAGTCTTGAACACGATAAATTAATGGATGCATCAACATCAGATGCAGGGTTATCATCAGCACATTTCAACTTGATAGATAGTGAGGCGACCAGAATTGCAAATGATGCAGTTAAAGCTTTGAGAGAATCAAGAAAGGAAACTAGAAAGACGAAAGTTGGAGTTCCCACTTGGACAGGCAAATTCGGTCAAGCAGGTAAACTCTCAGGAGGGTCAATTCTTAAACGGTCAGTTGGATCAGAACTTTTAAACAACAGGTTATCTTCATCAAGATCACCTACTCCAGGTACAACCTCATCAACATCACCATTGATCGCATCCTCTTCAATCTTGGCAGGTATCAAAAATAGGAAAAGTGGTGTTAAAGATTCTTTTCCTGCTAACACCGAACCTCCAAACGAGGCAAAATTGATAACTAAATTGAGTGAGTACATGTCTGGTTTATCTGATTTTTTTGCAACTTCTGGGGAGGTTTTAGATAACTTGAAAGTTGATGTCGGTAATGAGAAAACTGTTAAAGTCATCAGATCTATGCTAAAGTCCATCTGTACTTGGGACAAAGAACGTAAAGGATGGACATTAAACGAAGAATTTAGATGACTTTCTACTAACTATTAGTTTTATCGTTGAAATTATTTCACCTTTTTCGTATGTAATATAAAAGAGGGTAACCCTGATAAAAGGAAAAAAGAGTATGTCAAAAATAGTTACTGTAAGAGATAAAAGCCAAGTGGCATATATACTTATGTTATCTAAAATCATAGGTGATAGTTTAATAACAATAAATGTAAAAAAAAGAATAAAGGATGTGCAAGCACCAGCAACAAAAAAAACCTTTCCTGATGGACGCAAAGAAAAAAAAACACAAATTTAATTACATGAGATCAGTCAAATAATGGTTTCGATAGTAACTATTTCTTGTTGGTGCCCAATGAATAATCGCCGGAAATCCATCTGTTCAACATCACCAACGAACTTTCAGGTTGGTCATAAGGAACCATATGACCACCATCTAACATTCTTGCGTAGGTAAACTTATCGTAGTTCTTAACTTCACCAACCTTAGTTTTACCATCATCTAATAAAACGTCGTGGATTTTAGCAACAGAGAAGCCATCACTACCGGACCATGGCAATTCGTTGGACCAAGCTTGGTTACCTAACCAGTTACAGATGAAATCTTTATCACCAGCATAGATCAACACAGGCAAGTCCTGATTCAAAATATCAATGACAGCCTTATGGTATGGCTTCATCCAATCACCGGCAAACAAGAAGTTTCTGTTAACATCAAAGTTACAAGATTCGTAAGTCTCAACTTCAGCGCCTAGTTTTTCTTTGACAAAATCTTGATTCAAGTACTTGTCAATGTATCCTAATTCTTCGTAACATAAAGAAGAACCTTCACACATTTTTCTGACATCGTAAACGTTTCTACCTGTCTTTTGGTATGGTCCAATTTGAGCATTGTTGCAGTAAATGGCAGCAGGAACACATGAGAACACTGATTCAGAATCGTAACATGATTCAATTAATGATAAGCATCTTGGTAGAGTATCTAGCATACCTTCACATTCAGCTTCAGACAAAACAGGCTCATAACCATTTTCTTCAGAACAAGCCATCTTTTCATAGTAAGGATATTGAGTTAAAGGATCTGTTAAACCATTACCAATTAAAACAGAAGTTAAGTTAAAAGATCTATCAGCGTGTGATAAGATTTCAGAAGCAAAAACAGGAACATAGTGTCCACCGTAAGATTCAGCAGCAATGTGGAATGGAACTGATAGATATTCCGGGAATTGTTGGAAGAATAATTCTAAGAAAGCGTAGACATCTTTACCTGCGGCAACAGTATTCGAGACAGAACCAGATGAGTAAGAATAACCAACGTTAACTGGTTGATCTAAGTAAATAATAGATGCATTTGAGTTCCATGAATATGGATTATAAACTGGATTTAGGTCTTTATCAATTGAAGATGAACCTAATTCAAAGAACAAACCAGTTAATGAAGAGCAACCTGGACCACCATTTAACCATAAGATAATAGGGTCATTTTTTGGATCGTTCCTGGACTCAAACATCCAGTAGAAGAAGTGCTTATCTTCATCTTCAACGTCCAAATAACCAGAGTATTGCTTGGTGTGGTCGATACCCAAAGAACCTGGGTTTGTCTTCTTAACCCTCAACTTGTAATTCGAGAATTCTTCATTATCAACATGATAGTCCCAAAATTCAGCAGGCTTTCTCTGAATTTTGAAGTTTGGTTTCGAAGTGAACTTCATGTTCTTTAAAGTTTCTGGGAATTTCATCTCCATTTCAGACCAAATGTTGACTAAATTGTCATCTAAAGTATCAATAGATTCTTTGTAAACCTCAGAAGCTTCTTGTAATAGTGATTTACCTTTGTTAGTAAATTTACCAAAAATGTTCTTCGAAGCATCCTTAACTTCGTTAAATAATAATGGTTGTTGTTGTGGTTGATCAGTAGCAGCGTTGACAGAAGTAACGGCTGTCACGATAAGTGTCAAAACTGGGGTCAAGAATCTCATAATGACTCAGTAGTTGTTTAATGAGAGTTAAATTGATTTTAAATTAAATTCTCAAATGCCAATCGAGGATTGAAACAAAAAGGCAATGGTGTTAGAGTAAAGCAAAAAGAGAAGACCTCCAGGTAGTTACAAAGCCACGATAGTCAACTAAAAGTAAAAGTAGGAAGATACAGACAGATATTGAAGAAACCAGATAAAAGATTAGATAGAGGGCAAAAGTGGCTGAATAACCGCAATTCCCTATCTAGAAGGTGGCTAAGCTGTTAAAGAGGCTGATTGTATTATTCTGTTGTGGGGTTGGCTTGCTCATATAGCATAGGTATAGTGCACGCTGTGCAAGTGCACGCACTAGTGTAATTACGTTATTACTTACATAACCGTAACTGGGGTTTAATTTGAGCCTCAAATTGTTTAATTTTCGTTTTGATGGATAGATGCGTTTCAAATTTAAACTACCAATGAGATGGTCTTTAAAAGTAATGGGTCATCTCAACTGTTCATCTATTGCCACTAATCCACTAATTGAATACATATCGCATTCATCAAACTTAAAAAATGTTGAGGCAACCGCTAAGACTGGGCTTAAGAGGGCGTAATACTTTTATTTTGCTTCCAAATATATTCTTACCTGTAGTTGCAAATGCTCCTTTTGTCAGGTGGAACTCTTCTTTTAGTAAGGAAAGCCTTAATGAGAAGCCAAAACCAGTTTTGGAAGAAGAACCTTCTTTTACTACAGAAAGAAAATATCAATTTATACCTACTCAGAAACATGTCACGGCTGATGAAATTGCTGGCAAACTAGGTGAAAAAGCTAGCAGTTTGGCTTCAAAACAATTAACTGCTGAGCAACAAAAAGAAGTTGATGAAACTTATGAAATGGCGCAAAGATTTCAGATAGTTTTAAAGGCAATTGGCTTAATGCTAGTTGGTCTTCTTGGTTACGAGGGCTACAAAAACTGGAAGTATTTGAAAACTTTACTAATTGGTGGTTCTTTTGACATGAGCCATTTCGATGAAGCTTACGAAGAGATTAAAAGAAAGAAAGCTTTGAAAGAAAAGGAACTTGAAAAAAAAACATACACCATCACTGATCCCTACGATTCTTCTGTTCCAGGATTATACATTTGTGGTAATAATGAAAATCAAATTGCTTCTGAGGATCCAGAAGTTAAATTTCAGACTATATTCAAAAGATTACCAGCGTTCGATAAGTTTGTCATCCATGATGTTGCATTAGGTGATGAATCTGGTGCATTAATTAACGAAAAAGGTGACTTATATCAATGGGGTAAAGGATTTAAAGGTGACTCTTCTAAACCAACGGTTTCTGGCCAGAGCTTGATCAGTGTTAAAATCAGCAATGGGGTAATTTATGCTTTAACTAAAAGCGGAGAAGTCCTATACATTCCTCAATCATCTCAAGATCAAAAGGAGTTCAGTGGTCATGAAGGCTTTTTTGGATCAAAAAAGTCATACGGCAAGCTAAAAAGTCCTAAAAAAATCAAAAGTATTGTTACAGGTACAGAGCATATTGTTCTGTTATCTCAAGACGGCTCAGTTTATACAGCAGCTACAGGTTTGAATTCAATTGAAAAATCATATGGTCAATTTGGTATTCCATCATTTTCACAATTTGACAAACCTCCAAAAGCTAATGAGGTCCACGAAGTTACCTTGTTGAATAAATACAGATCTGGAGGTGAGGTTAGAAAAAGAGAGATTAAGCAAATTGCTGCTGGCGATGCTTTTACTTTATGTTTAGATACCACTGGCTATGTTTGGGCATTCGGTAAGAATACGTATGGAGCAGTTGGTCAACCTGTTTCTTATGACACCGAAATAATTCCATACCCGTCCAAGATTGAACTCATCTCATCTCATTTTAAAAACACTGATCTTCCTCAATGTATTGAAATTGCAGCAGGTGGTGATACAGCATTTGCTGCTTTTGTTTCGTCAAATATCTACAACTTATTTGAAAAATCTATCAAAGATCAAAAGGACATCAAATTGGCTGACTTATCGCAAGGTCAACACGAACCAATGAATTACTTTGCATGGGGACATGGCTTGAAGGGGGAATTAGGCGTTGGCCATTTTGTTCATGGCCAAGCACATCCGTCCAAAATTCAAACTTTAAACAAGATTAAAGAGTTCAATGAACAAGTTAACAAAGTTGAGACAACTGGTGTCAAATCATGGTCTGTAGGTAAGAACCACATTTTTGTGACGTTAAATAACGATGACGTATATGCTTGGGGTGACAATGAATTTGGTCAACTAGGTAACGGTAAGAGAATAAGAAACAGTATTCCAAGCTTGTTGCCACCATTACTGGAACCAATTGACGGTAAAACAATGAGTACTATTCCCAAACCAGATATCAACAACAGATTACAATTGAAGAGCGGTAGTAAATGCCAACAAGTCTTAGTTTCAGGTAGAGATACTACAGCTATTTATTATACAAAGAATTGATACTTTTCCCTAATAGACAACTGTACATATATAGAAGAAAAAAATGGGATTATCGTGTAGATGAAAATATATACATAAACTTTCATAAAGAACTTAGATTTTTGATAACCGTAGGTATCATCAAGCATTTCTGGATAGAGCCGCACGCCAGCTTGGCCACTCAAACCGCGAGATCAATTTGATCAATCTTTGGAGCCTGCTACATACTTATTAGTGATACTTATTAGTGATATAGCTCGGCTGATGACACTCCCCAACGGCAGGCTCAAAGTGAACAAGTAATTGACTTTTATTTTCCCTCCTAGAGTAGTACCTTGAGGATGCAAGAGATAAAAATACTAGTTGAAAAGGGTAGTTTAGGCGACATAGGAGCAAAGAAGCTTAATACCAGCCGTCAAGAGGAAGAAGCCAACGGTAAACCCAAAACGGAACTTTTAATCGATTCCGGTCGTGAACTGAGTCGGCAAATAAGTATAATATGTAAGAAGTACTTGAGGAATATTGAATACAGTTCATGGTATAAGATACCACCAGATTTGATACCACTTGAAGAATTCGATTATCATTTATTTATATTGATAGACTCATTAAGCTTTCAAAAAATAGAAGCAATCCCATTCAGTACTACTGCCGACCACGAGGAAATCAACGATTTTATATCTAACGCAAGTGTTAAATTGAAGAATTTTAAGAGATTTTTGTCTAACCAGGATATCGATGACAGTAACGGTTACAACGGAGGTACGGGTACTAATGGTACCATTGATGAAACTGAAGACAGCATAAATACTGAACAGAGCTACCAAGCCGATGAAGCTGATAGAGAAGACAGAGAAGAAGGAAAAAAGGCCCTTCTCCGAAACCATGGTCTTTTGATTCCGATCGATTTAGGTAACAGATCAACGCTTGTATGGCTCAAATTCGGTAATAGCAATTTGGTAAACGTCTATCAAATGGATTCAAAACCAAAGTTTATTGGTGAACTCTCATATAATTCAAAACTTGCAATAAAAGCTTTAATCTGCCATCTACTGGATATCAAACATGTCAATAACTTAGTTTATTCATTTAGTTACACGATGCCAATAATGGAAGATGAAGATCTAAGTAATGAAATTCTAATTTTTTTATACATTTTGAGCGTTATCCAATCTTACAAAACGTTCGGGTATTCTGCAGATTTATCACATCTTACTGGCAATACCAATCAGCTGTTGCACGACTACAACGACTATAAGAGTTTTTATCTACAGCATATTTGTAATACGAATACCTTTGATACAGAGTCAACTGATGAAGAACCAGATATTTCACAATCAAGCAAAGAAAAGAATTCAACAAGATATAATGAGTCGCTATTGACAACAGCAGCAACATCAGCGTCACCAACTTGTAGAGCCAACGGAAGGAAAACTATAAATATGACACACCCTCCTACGAGGGATCTGTTACTTAATAGTAGGCCAACTAGAGAAGTTCGTTTAAGTATGAAAAGAAAGTTACAACTCGAGGCAGAACGTGGTGGTGCTAGTGACAGTGGTGGGGGTGCCGAAGATTACAACAATAGCTACGATGATATCAAAGAACAGGACGATTATGCAACAGCACAAAAACATGGTAAAAACACCAATAAAACGGACACCAAAAAACGGAAAACCAAGCCTACTAAATTCGGTTCGAGTGATGGCAACAAAGCTTCAAAAGATGCTTTTGATTCGAAACAACAGAAATGTACTACATATTTGAAGAATTTTTTCAGCAAACAGAGCAAAGAAGAATTAGAAAGCTTTGGTCCATGCTATGTAACTATAAAAAACTTGAAGGAGATTCGTAAAACAATGAATTATGATAGATTTCATTTGAAGGAAATAGCCAACGAGTTCAAGAAAACATATGATGAAATTCAAATAGAGTTCTACTCCAAATGGGCAAAAACAGACAATAAAAAGAATAAGAAAAAACAAGCATCAAAGATTGACGAAAATGAGTTCCAATTTCCAATGTATGGGCCAACACAGATTGAGTTTGAAATTATCAATTCATCGGAAGTTGTTGCCACAAAATCATTGTTGAAAAAACTTGCAGTGATGGACATTTTCCCGGACCAACAACAAATGAGGGCTATTTCAAATGCAAGAAGATGGATTAACCAAAGATTCAAATATGATACTGTGACCAAAACTGTTCATTATTTGAGAGATTTGGATGTTGTTATACCAGATTATGATGATATCCCATACATCGTGATGGCCACGCATTTACATTTCGACTGTATGGATAGAGGGTCCACGTATAACCAAGTAAGAAGAAACTGGTATATTTCCAAGAAGGCTGTTGATTTTATTGTTGAGAGGTGTAGGAAGTGCAATTGAGTGATTGCACTATAATGTAAGTATTATTCATAACGTAGGTATCAGTATAGTTATATTATATCCACAAAAAGGGATAACTATCCCCATAAAATTAGATTATTGATTGCCCCACGCACCCCACCTTCCCAATCTGGCGAATTTCTCAAATGGCTGAAAATTTCTCAGAATTAACGAAGGTTCAAACGACTCGGAGGTTGGCAATTGCCATCCATCAGTTCTCTGATCTCAAGGAAATGGTAGCTCTTCTGACGAATTGCCCGCCTTTTAAAAGATACCGATTGTAACATAAGATCGATTGACTCAAGTGCATCAATAAGCAGTATAGCTCAAATCAGAACAAAATAAGAAATAAAAACACACAATGTCTGACTCCATGGAAGTTGATGATTACAGAAGAGTATGTTGGAATTAGAAATGTGATAACGAATTACGTTTGTGTTATTTCGCCAGATTTATTGGAGATACTTTTTTCCTTATGCCTGTTAAAATGCTATGCTATGCTACGGTAACTGCTAATGCTAATATAATGGTAATAGAACGGTGCTCCATTACTATTTGTTGTGCTAATAATATAAACTTTATGTTGATTTTAATACCTTGTACGGTTGTACATTAAATGGCACCGCTAGTGACTAACAAAATTTTTTGAATGCTTATCATTTATTCAACACAGGATCGTTCAAGATCTCCAAGACGTTCTGATGAAAGACGCAGATCAAGATCTCCACCACGTAGAGAATACAACGATAGAAGAGGGGGCGACAGAGATTCTTATAGAGGCGGAAGAGACTCTTATAGAGGTGGAAGAGATTCATACCGTGGTGGAAGAGACTCTTACAGAGGCGGTAGAGATTCTTACAGAGGCGGAAGAGATTCCTACAGAGGTGGTAGAGATTCGTACCGTGGCGGCAGAGATTTTAGATCCACCCCAACTGCATTCCAAAGAGAGAAAAACATCAGAGAATATGAAATCAAAAGCAGCAGAATCCACGAAAACTCTATTTTCATTGGAAACCTACCTTATGGTACCACATGGCAAGACTTGAAAGACTACTTCAAAGAAGCTGGTGAAGTTGTCAGAGCTGATATTGTCACTTCACACGGTAGACCAAGAGGTATGGGTACTGTTGAATTTGCTAACAGATCACTAGCTGAAGATGCCATCTCTAAATACGATAGATCTATGTTCAGGGGTCGTGAAATTTTTGTTAGAGAAGACTTACCACCTCCAGAGAAAGAAAACCAACGCCAGGAACGTCATGATAGAGGTCCTTCTAGATATCAGTCCGAAGGTGCTCCGAAGAGATATGTTCCTCCTGAAGGTTGTGAGATTTTTGTTGGTAACTTACCATTCTCTGCTAGATGGCAGGATTTAAAGGATTTATTCAAACCAGTTGGTGAAATTATAAGAGCTGATATAAAGGCTGATTACAATGGTAGATCAAAGGGTTTTGGTACTGTTGTTTTTGAAAAACCAGAATATGCTACTAAGGCCATTGAAGATTTCAATGGGTATGATTTCAACGGTAGAAGAATTGATGTTAGGGCCGGTAAAGTGTTTGCTCCTGTTGATGCAGAAGTTCCAAGTGTTGTTACCGAATTTGTTAAGGATGTTGTTGGTGAAGGTGAACCAAGCGAGATTATTTACGTTGATAACCTACCTTGGGAAACTTCTCAATCAGATTTATTTGATTTATTTGGCACTATTGCTACTGTTGAAAAAGCTGAATTACAATTTGATAGATTAGGTAGACCAGCAGGTACTGCAGTTGTTCAATTTAAGGATCTACAAGGTGCTGCTGCTGCCATTGCTCAATCTGATAAATACGAATATGGTAATCGTGAATTACATGTTTCATACGCAAAGAAAGAGACCCCTGCTCAGCAAGTTTCTTTGCCACAAGGTCCTGCCGAGGTGCAAGCTCCTGTTGAAGTTCAACCTACTGAAGAAGTTCCACAGGTTGAAGAACAACAAGCTGCTGAAATGAACGACGATATGGACGATGCTCCTATCATTGAAGAGTAAAGTAGTAATCATCATTTGATTCTTTATGCTTTTTGTTATAAAACTTATATCATCAATTTTTTTTTTACCAGGGAATATGTACTACTAAGAAAATTACTCAACTTGTTTTTTTACCCCTAAGAGTATCCCGTTGTTCACATAAAGGAATACATATGAATCATCATAATTAGCACTTATATATTATACAAACTTTTCAATAATATAAATAATGTTATTTTTTTAACCTCTACCTACTCTGAGTTCACCTCATAAGAAAGATCAACTAAATAAGAGGTTATCGTCAGGAAAGCTGGAGCTTCTTTATATTACGTAATTTGAAAATAATCTAGTTTTTATGCGGCTGCGGCAATCGATTTTTCATAATTTTAGAATCACCTACAGCCGTTAGATTCTGCAGATATGGAGGTTATTTGTTTCCATAAGTTACAAATAGCCTGGAATAACATAGATCAGAATATAGGTTACCATACACAAACGCACTCAAATGACTGTTGATAAGAAAAATATTGTCTCCAACTTGGAATCTTCCAGAGTGCATGAACTGGAAGCGATGCTTAAGCCAGCCATCGATCTTATCATCAAGCATGTTCAACAAACAGAATCCGGTGAACGTAATATTGGTCCCAAATTTGATAATCCAAAGGACTTATACAAGATCTTAGACCTAGACAATAATGATCTGTTTCAAAAAGCTTTAAAAGATAGTGAAACCCCATCTGATGATATTTTAAAAGTCTTCGAGAAAATACTGTCTAATTCCGTCAATACTTGGCATACGGGATTCATGGATAAGTTATACGCATCCACTAATCCAGTTGGTGTATTATCTGACTTGTTGTTGTCAGTCCTTAACACCAACTCTCATGTTTTTACAGTGTCTCCAGCATTGACTGTTATTGAACGTAAAGTTGGTCAAAAATATGCGAATATGTTTGGTTTCACCGATAAGAATGCGGGTGGTTTAACGTTCAGTGGTGGTTCATGGTCCAATATCACTTCACTACATATGGCCAGAAGTATTTTGTTTCCAGAAACAAAACAATTAGGTAACACAAAACAGTTTGCAATTTATACTAGTGTTCATTGTCATTATAGTGTGGAAAAAGCTGCTACTTTATCCGGTATTGGTGCTAAGAATGTTTTCAAAATTCCTGTTGATGAAAGAGGTAGAATGATCGTCCTCCAATTATCAAAAACTATTGAAAAATCAATTAAAGATGGTTATACCCCCCTTTATATTAATGCTACTGCTGGTACCACTGTTTTTGGATCTTATGACCCATTTGAAGAAATTTCTGCCATTGCCAAAAAGTACAAGGCTTGGTTTCATATCGACGGTTCATGGGGTGGTAACGCTATTTTCAGTCTTACCAGAAAATATCATATGAAGGGATGCCATTTAGCAGACTCCATCACTTCCAACCCTCATAAGATGCTTGGTGTGCCAACCACCTGTTCATTCTTGCTGGTTCCTAACGATCGTATCTTCACTCAGGCCAACTCTTTAAATGCACCATATCTTTTCCATAATGCTTTAGATGATGATGAGAACTTTGACTTGGCTAATGGTACAATGGGTTGTGGTAGAAGGGCAGATGCCTTAAAATTTTACCTTGGTTGGTTGTATTACGGTACCAAAGGTTATCAACAAAGAGTTGACCATGCTTACGATATAGGCGAATATTTTGCCACTCGTATCAGCATGATTGAAGGATTTAAATTAATCAGTGATACGCCACCTCCTTGTTTACAAGTCTGTTTTTATTATAACCCTTTAATCACTTCAAAGGGTGATCTGAAAGGTAATGATATGTCCAAGGCTACTAGATACATTGCTACCAGATTACACAAATCTGGTGAGTTTTTAATTGATTACGCTCCAAACCCCGACGACGCCATCTCTGGTCAAGACAACGGTGAATTCTTCAGAGTTGTGTTTAACTCTCCTGTTGTTTCAAGCACTGTTATTGATAAGTTGATTGATCAACTAATCAGTATTGGGAATGAAATCGCATGAACTTTTTCACTCTTTTCTATTAACGCTCAATCGCTTACGCTCAAACCTATTAAGACCCAATTAAGTAACCTTTCGGAATATTTACATTTTGATAAAATTAAACTATATACATATAAATATATAAATCACAAAACTGAATAAGTATTAACATGAGGGTATACATTTAGACACCATTTTTTCTATCAATTTTATAGGTCTTTTTAAGCACCCCCTATTTCCAAAACAATTATCGATTGCATATAGCACCGTTGGTCAGTGTGCCCAACTAGGATCTTCTAGTTGAATCCAATTGCTGCAACTTCAACATTTCTTCTCTAGGATTGAAATCTCCACTTGACAATTTTTCATATTGTTCATCGTATTTTCCTGTACTCAAAGTACCATTACCTCTAATTCTTTTTCTCATATCAACTATGCCTCTCTTACATTCCAGAAACGTTGCCAACTGGGCTTTACATAACTCTGGTAAATCTTTTGCTAGCTCCGGATTGGAAATACATTCCTTAGGTTTGTTTCTTTCAATCATAACACATGGAGATCTTTGTAAGCAAATAGCCACTTGTTTTAACTGATCTTTACAACTGTTGATAGCCTCATGAGTTTAACGTTCGGGAGAAGACGATCGATGTTAGTATTATAGTTCACCATAGTGGTGTATTTCTTCTTGAGACTGAGCACTTACCTGGCAACCATATTTGAGTAATTCTTGAGTATTTGTTGATAGTATTAACGGTACTACGGTAGAATACTAATAAACATAAGAATATATACTTTAAACTGACTGACTCTCTCGTGATGAATGAATCTGCAAATTCTTAGATTATTTTACAATGTGAGCACTGCACTACAAAATTGAATCTGATCTGCTTCTCTCATCTAAACCTTAGACAGCTTAACTTGACAACTATACCCGTCTGCACTTATTCATAGAACGTCTCTAGTTTATTTAAATCATCACTAAAAATAGACCTTTGAACAAATGAATTTTTTGCCAGGTGAACCTAACAGATCACCCCACTGTGCCTCCTTCACAAATTGGAACGCAATCCAAATATTGAGCTACTGTTCTGGAAACAACCTTGTAATCACTACTAAAGACTTTCAACATTTACAAACAATATATTTGCCAGGGGATTCATTTAATGTTGACATAAACAGAATGAACGGTAAGATTGCCATTTCGATTAATAACAAAATTCTAATATATTCACCTTCTATTTCAAATTTCTACAACTTCAACTTTGGGGGAAGAAAAGACATATCCGAACTTAAGATCCAATGGAACCTAGAGCTTGAAATATTGAATAAGAATGACAGTTCTCACATTAATTGTTTTAATTGGTCCGATTCTTGTGAAATTAGGAAGGATGAATTAGATTCTAATCAATTCTTTGGAGTACCAGACGAGTACAACTCCGAGACCAGCTGCGAATTGGTTGTTGGCTCTGACAAGACTCTAACTTTATGGAGGCTATACTATAAGAACGTTCAAGGTAATAAAACTATTCACAAAAAACAATTGTGGCTCAAAAAACAACCCAGTCCAATTTATTCTGTCAAATTCTCCCCAAATTCGGTATCTATTGCATCGATTGGATTTTATGACAAATTGGTTAAAGTCTGGCGTAGACTTTCTTTTGGAATAGAGACATCAGAATTTGAACTAAACTATATTTCACATCAAAAATATATTACAAGTATTAGATGGAAACAAGCACCAGTAATATCAGGATTAACAGGTGCAGTAACTCACCCTGCATACTCAAATATACCATCCGAAGTTGGCACTCCTGCTTATTCAGAATTTTTGAAACCTGCAAACAGTATTATCAAATCAGATGTTTCAAGGAGGGTATTTTCCTCAGATGTAGCAAGTGTTAATACAATATCCGCTCATTCAAGGGAGCACAACATACTATACACATTATCTGAAGACTCAGTTTTGAGGGTCTTCACTACGTGCAGTTTGGAAAAGGGTTTTGAGATTTTCTTCAATGGATCATTGGATTTATACGATGGTTCACCCTGTAGAAAAGTGGAAAAGTTTGTGTCTATTGTAGATCATGAATTAGTTGATTTTGGATTAAACAAAACTTTGGAACTACTGGATTATAAGCATCAAAAAAAGGAACCACAAGGTGGAAAATCAAGCACTAGACTAAGAAACAGTGTTGTTGATGATCTTTATTCAGATGGGGAAAGTCTAAGAAGTAGAAGCAATTCAGGCTTTGATCTATATGAAGTTCAACAAATCAAACTATCGCAGTTGTTGGAAAGTGAGATAGAGCTTTGCATAGTTTTTGATAATGAAGGAACAGTTAAGATTTATGGACTTTCAAACTTAAACTCTTCATCTCCTACTCCAATGGCCACATTTAGAATGAATACCAAAACAGGTGAAACAGGGAAAGTTACACATGCTATAATTAAATTTGGTAACAATTGTATTCCAAAAGATTGTAGAATGATGTTCATTCAAGACTTCCAATTATCAAAACTTAATAATAGCTCAGAAAAAATGGAACTATCGTTGGTTATTCATGATCTTTTCAAGAATTCTATTAGACATGTTGGCATCTCATTTGAAGACATTTTCCAATTTGAAAAAGAAGATATCATGGATCTATCGGATGATGAATATGATGACTTTCACCTAATCAACGATAAAGACGCTCTAGATTTCAGTAATATCAGTATGATTGAGATTGGAGAACTTCAACATAAATTCACAGGCCACAATAAATCTATTCAAAGATTGATTAGATCCTCTGATGGTTGTGCGGTCTTATCAGTGACTAGGTTCAATGAAAGCTGTCTCTGGATGACTATCCCTTTACAAAACAACAGAAAAACATTGAACAAAAAATCAACTTTAATTACACCATCACCAATAATTGATGCTTGTATTTGGAAAGAAGGAAATTTTGTTATTACTTTAGTTGAAGATCAAATTATTTGCTTTGACTGTAGATTGGAATCACAATACAACGAGGAAACTACTAAATTGGCTCCAATTTATGGACCTTTGAAAACTACAGGTAAATTTGTTAAGCCTTTGTGTTTTTTCTTATTACCAGAAAACGATAAAAGCATTTGCCATATTGTGGCAGTTTATGAAAACTGTGAATGTAAAGCTTGGGAAATAGAATTGGTTGATGGAAGTGCAATGATTAAAGATTATGAAGTTGAAACATTGCCATTATTTGATGAAAGTACGGATGATAATAAATTGCATGATGCTGCCGGTGTCAATCCAGTTGGTTGGACAGCCGCTATGGGCAATAAATTAGACAGAGATGTTCTATCCGTCATTAACAAGGATGGACTTGCAAGAATTTATTCTTCGTCAATAGCTAATAACCTTATCAAATGGAACTTAAAAGATGAGTTTATGACAGGAATTAGAGATGCCTCTTTCCTGAACGGCTCTTCTGTTCACAAGCTTGTTGTTGTTAATAAAGATTCCAATAGACTAACCATATGGGATACAAGATTAGGCATATTGGAATATGATGAATTGTTTGATAATGAAGAAATTAAAGATCTCGATTGGACAGCAACAGAATTCCAGCAAGGTATACTAGCTGTTGGTTTTAGATCACATTCTATTTTGTATACCCAATTGCGTTACGATTATACGAACCAAACACCAACCTTCGCCAAAATTAAGCGTATTGATATCGGACAACAAACGACTCATGAAATTGGCGACTCTATTTGGATGGCGGACGGTTTACTTGTTATTGGATCTGGTAATCAATTTTATATAAGTGATAAGTCCTTAAATCCAGAAACCGACCATTTAGCGGGCGAAGCAATTGGTACATTGGATATTGTTTGCAATGACATTTTTCATTTGTGTTGTGCTTTAAATGGTCCTCTCCCATTATATCATCCACAGAATATTATTCAAGTGCTATTCACTGGTCATATTAAAGTATTTTCGATGATTCTGATACATTTATGCAATCGTTTGAGAGAATATGATCTCGGTAGTAGGAAGCAGGTTGATGCTCAATTGGGTATAAGCTTCAGTGAGCTGATTAAAGATGAAAAAAATCAGGAATTGAATTCTACAGTTAAAACCAAGAGCTTGTTTAATAAACACAATGAAGAAGAAGAGGAACAGGTTTTTACTAAAGCAATGTCAGATATTATTATGGAAAAATTGCAAAAACACAAGCTACCATACTTAACTGGCCACCAGCAGATCACGTTGGCTTCTACTATCCAAATAGTTGCCGATATTATGGAATCTTATCAATATATTTTGGATATGAATGGGATAAGATTTTATCTTGGTGTTAAGCTATTTCAATTGAATTTATTCAAAACCAATATTCATCGCCATAATCTTAACCAACAATCGTCCACTATTAACATACCACAGAAAACATTGACGATGAGAGACATTACGTTTGCACTACACAGTGACAATAAGGATTTGTTATTAAATATTATTAATGAACAATGTGGATTGAAAATAGACTCTATAGGTTTAACCAGATATATGCTATCGTACTGGTTAGAAAACGATAAACTTGTGGTACTTGTTGATAAAATAGCCCAGAATGAATTTTTCAAATTCCAAGAAGAAAACAAAGGTTTCAAAGATCCAACAACATGTTCAATATATTATTTGGCATTAAGAAAGAAACAGATATTATTGGGACTTTGGAGAACTTGTATTGGGCACCCAGAACAACAAAAAATGATCAATTTTTTGAAAAATGATTTCAAGCAAGAAAGATGGAGATCAGCGGCAATGAAAAATGCTTTTGTTTTGTTGGGTAAGCATAGATACATGGACGCTGCTTACTTTTTCTTATTAGCGGATTCTGTCAAAGATTCAGTCAATGTTATAGTAAATAAACTGAAAAATGTTCCAATGGCGATTGCAATTACAAGATGTTATGAAGGTTGTGATGATGGACCAACTATGAAGTATATAATTTTCAATACTATCATACCACAAGCATTAGAATGTAACAATAGATGGAAAATTAGTTGGTGTTTTACCATTCTTGGTGATCTTTCTAATTCGATGAATTGTTTAATTAAACCTATGAATGAAATAATTAAAGACATCGAACAACTAAAGTCATTTTCAGCTCCATCATCTTCTATAATTAACAACAACAATAAGAAATTGGTTATTAAGAATGACTATCAGCGGATTAATAATCTAAACAATGAAGATCCAGTTTTATTGATTATTTACGAGAGTTTAAGATCAAGAAACATTGAAAAACGGAAGAAAAACGATCATGGAAACTTCAACAGCAATAGTGAAATTGAATTTTTGTCCCCAGCTTATGAATATCAATTCATTATTAAAGTTGCTGCAATGTATGAAAAAATGGGATGTGATTATCTGGCTTTGTCAACTGTTAAGAATTGGAAATTCATTTTTGGTGAAGATAACCAACTGGCTTCAAAAAAGAGTGCAAAACAAAATGGACATGCAAATAAGGCGGAAACTAAAGTTGAAGCACTCACAATGGCTGATACACACACTTCTGCTAAAAACATTTTAAAATCTGCAGAATATGCAAATAATAGAATCAGGCCACCACCATCGGCATTTGTTGAGCCTGATCTGTCTGCATTTAATTTCGGTTTCTAGGATGCAAAATTAATAAAAATGAAACGTTTATATTACTGTGTAAAAGTTTGTGTACATCCAATTCATTAATAAAAATATATATACAAAAGGAGATAAAATGGTGAAAGTATCAAGCCATGTAGTCAAAGAATGAAATTTCACTAGGAGACTCATTCAATAACTGTGACCCTTTTTCTAGCATTGCCAACAATTTTCTTGTGTTTGGACTCTTCACTGAAAAGTTGGAAACTTTTTCAACAACCAATGACAAAAGATCGAGTAAATCATTCCTACTGATCCCTTTCAAGTTGATATTAGCTTCATCATCATCCTGATGAATTAATAGTTTTTCGAATCTCATTCGTAATGAAATGCTATTCATTATGGATTTTAAACTGTTTGTTAAAATAATGAAAACCGAACTCCTATTGAATTCAACTTCAAACAATGTTTCATCCTCAATTAAACCTCTAATTAAATTTGAGGAAATCAAAGAAACGTCATTCAAAACTTTTTCGAAAAATTTGGAATGTTCAATTGATATAACTGACTGATACAATTCAAATAATTTGCTGAATTTAACAAGAACAGTTTGATATAAAACGGTCACTGTATTATTGACAACGACTGTAATCAATGGGCTGTTTGAATTTAGATCAATAAACAATAAATTTGTTTGCAAGTCTTCAAAGTTTTTAACCAATTCATCAATTTTGTGGTGAACTGAGTTTAAACTTTCTTCATTCTTTAAACTTTCCAAGTCAACCATATACAAAAACATTTTACTCCATTTGATAATATTTTCGGATATGGTCATCAGTAAAATCCCTGATGAAAAAGAATTCAAATCGATCATGACTTGATTTCGTTGTAACTCTTGCATAGCCTCATGTAAATAAAAAGCTGTTTTTTCAAACGGTAAATGGTGATTGCTTTCGTTCTTGGAGATATTATCGTTATTATCATCATTATCCTCATTTTGGTTATTGTTGTGGCTATCTGCCAGTGATAAGAATGTAGTTGGAGATGGTAATAATGTGAAAATCACAGAATTTGAATCTATTGAAAAGGCACAAGGCAAACCAGTAACTAGAGAATACCATTTATCGGTAACATAAATCTCCCAGAAAGTGCGTCTTGCTTCTTCAACTAAGCTAATTTCGTCATCCAGTTGATCATCTTCTAAAAGCAAAGATTTCGTGTTACTTAAGATTAATGGACAGAACTTTGATCTTCTATCGCTGTTTGATTTCTGAGAAAAAATATCCAATTGATCGTATCCAACCATTTGTGACAATCTAACAGTAGAACAAATAGATAAAGCTGACTTCAGATCCATATTAAATCGGAATTCAAAATGTGCCTTTAAAGTTAGGGTTTGTAAGTAATACATTGTATCAAATTCTTCTGAGCTGCTATCAGTCTTCCAATATTCATCAATTAGCGTACACGATTTCTCGTATAACCTTTTGCAAATTGATGTTGTCGAATATTCAGGCATGAAAGAACAAGCAGTTGCCCATATCATGAAGCTCAAAAAAAGTATCTTTTCCGGATTTTTATTAAATTTATTAATGTACCTTTTTTTTGAAAACGCAAATGATCTGATTTTGTTGAAAGCAACTAAATGTATCTTATCGATAACATCCATAGTCAATTCAGGAAAATCATCAAGTTGAAGCAATTTGAAAAATTCAGCATCCGTTAAACGGTTTCTTAAGGAAAGCCGCTGATCAGTTACGCCAACGTTTGGCTTATTCAAACAATTTGCTACTCTTTTAGTCGATGATATTTTAGGTATCTTTGGAAAATCACTAACATTCTTCGAAAGTGGAGACAATTTTGCAAAGTTGGAATTTATTCTATCTATCATTTCTTTATCCTCTTGGTCAAATTCAGCAGTTGATTGATTACAAGCTAGTCGAACTGCCGAATTTTTAGAACTAATTTCTGACTTTGTGAATTTCTCATTCTTAGACAGCTTTGAAATTTTATCCCTAGAATCCATACTTAAATATAATGATTTTAACTTTGATGAAGGTTTAGGGCCCTTTTTCTTATGGGATACATAAATACACTCGATTGATTTTTGCTGGCATCTTGAACAAATTGGGTACTCTTTATTGCATTTCAATTTTTTTTCACGACATGCTAGACAAGCAGCTTTGTTCAATGAAGCGGAGGAAGAAGAAGAAGAACTTATCAGGAGATCAGACTGTATCATATCGGACATATCAGGTTTCAGGTAGCTTTGAGTATCTGTTGAATATCTTGTTTGTAGGGGTGAGCTCGGTATTCGAATGATAAGTAGGTAACAATATTAACGGTCTTGATCAAATAAATTACTGAAATATTGAATGCAGGTCTAAATGAAGAGCAAAATAAATGCGAAATATGGAATACAAATGTAGGTTTTCTAACACCAAGTTGAATTTTACAATTTGAAAGAAGGATAAAGACCAATCGATCGATAGTGTTTACACTGGTAAACAACAGTTTTTCACAGGATCCATGATGGATTCTACCTTTTTACAAAAATAAAGAAAATTTCAAAAACATTTGCGGCGCGGCATTCTCCCTTCTGGAGAAAAAACCTATATCCAGTGAATAAGTTATATAAGTGATGAATTATAAGTTGATTTTTAAAAGTTGTGTTTAATCGTATATATATTTACAAGAAAGAGCAGAGAATGAAGAATATTATACTTTTAACGTCCCAAGTTCAATAACAATGATTGGTTAGAGCTTGCAGAATCGTTGCCACCTTTAGCGCCACCTGGTAAATAGGTGACATTCGGAGAAGCACTCAAAGTTTGTGCAATTTCTTTAGAAGCTTCCAATCTTCTAATCAATAATAAGCCATCACCAGCCTTTTCTAGGGCCTTTGAAATATGTTCAGCAGCTTCGGCTTCACCTTCAGCTCTTATAACACTGGCTCTTCTTTCTTGTTCAGCTTTTTCAACTGTGAATTTAGCCCTTTCAGCATCTTGTTGAGCAATTTGTTTTTGTTCAACAGCTCTGGTGAATTCAGAACCAAAAGTCATATGAGTGATTGAAACATCTTCTAATCTAATTTGGAATTCATTTGCTCTGTTTTCCAATTCTGTCTTGATTCTGTTTGAAACAGTTTCTCTCATTGTAATTAATTCAGCAGCATCGAATTGAGCAACAATTGTCTTTAAAACTTCGTTACCAATTGATGGCAAAACTCTTTCATCATAATCTAAACCTAAATTTTGATAGATAGTGGCCAATTTTGGAACATCGGGTCTGTGTAGAACTCTCAAGGTTAATGAAACAGTTTGTAAATCTTTTGAACCAGTCGTAGTTGTAATTGTTCTTGGTTTGGTTCTAACATCAAAAATAATTGGCTTTTGTAGCCAAGGAATAACAAAGTTTAAACCTTCACCAACAACTTGTGGCTTGATACCTGAGAATCTATCGAAGATAATAGCTCTTTGACCACCTTGAACATCATACAAAGAATATTGAGCGGTCATGACCGCAACACCGACAGGGAGAGCTAGTTTGGAAATAGCATCAGCAATTCTGGACATTGTTAAGGGGTGTGTATATATAGTTGCGTGAGAGGGTACTATAGATTGATACTATCAATTGAAGAAAACAAAATACTACCTTACTGATTTTGCTTGCTTGCACCTTGCTTTTTACTCTTGTTATAGATCCTAATCTGATTTAATTTGTGTCAATTCTCTCTCTCTCTCTCTCGCCTTTGTTGCGTATTAAATTGTTCGAGCTGATTCGAATTTCTACGTTTTTATGTTGAGGGCTGCGTAACCTACGGATCCTAATTTTGAGGAGAATTATCCTTTTTTGTTGAAATGTTGTAATAGGGATATATACATATGCCAGTTGGTTCATACTGTACGTTGCAATGAAAGTTTTTAATCTTGATTTATGTATTACATACACGATTGTATATACTAAAAATATTTATAATAGCATCATCTCTATTCATTATCTTCTTCATCATCATCATCTTTAACAACACCAGATTTTTTCAACAAAGTATCGATTTGGGTTGGCTTCCATATCTTTAAAATTGGTTTATTTGTTGTTTGATCTAAACAGATTGTTGAAAATTCAATTTTTTCACTTGTTAGTTTATTGCTATCAGTTGTTTTACTTAAAACTTTCAAGGCCAAATTTTTAGCTTCTTCAAAAGTTAAATCATCTTTATAATCTTGTTTCAATAGAGTTTGTGCACTTGAACTATTAGCACCAATTGAAGTTGCTTTCCAACCAGAATAATTACCCGATGGATTACTGGTGTATAATTGGAATCCGTATCTATCATCATAACCAGCAAAGACAAATGAGACACCAAAAGGTCTTAAACCACCATGTTGTGTATAACCTTGTTTAACGTCACAAACGTTCTTCACTAAAGTTTCAATTTTTGGATTTTCATTATAAATTTTTAAATATTCTTGAGCATTATATCTAATGTGATTGACTAAAATACTTGCATCAGCAGTCATTCCAGCAACTGAGCATATGGTGTTATCGTTTAAAATGTACATTTTTTCAGCAGAAGAATCTTGTTCTAATAGTTTAGAAGTAACCTTTCTTTCAGCAGCTAAAACAACACCTTCGCTACACATGATACCAATTGCAGTACCTGCATGGTTAATTGCTTCAAGGGCATATTCAACTTGATAAAGTCTTCCTTCAGGGGAAAAGATTGTAGTTCTTGAATCGTATCTTCTTGACATGCTGGAATTGGATTGTGTGTATTGCGTATCAGTAAATATGGAATGTCTGTATATATATATATATAAATATATACGTTATAATATGATGTAAATTAGGAATACTGTATCATACGCTTGCTTAGTGAATTACAACTGTTTAAAATGACAATATATATATATATAAATTTACTTACTGATTTACTGATTTAATTCGCCTTCCGAAACAATCAGTGAAAGAAAGAGTGAGAAGGAGAAACACACACAGTTATAAGAACAATAAGGGTGTAGAGATGTTTATTGTTAAAATTGGTGGAGAATTTATTAGGGAAGGAGGTGTGCGCATTTTCTCAATTGAAATTAAAACACACACAATCATAGCTAATAAAGTGGTTTTTTGATTTTGACACTTTTGTTTGGCTGTATATTTAGAGATAAGGTAATTCGGACAATAACACTGTTACGCTTATACTCTCTGTTCCACTAACTAAACCACCACAGATTAATTCAATTGATTTGGTAAACTTATATTATTATCTTTGCTTATTTGTATTTGTGTTTGTTTTTCCTCAATCGTTCAATCCAAGTGTGTTTTTTTTTTCTTTGATATCTTTTTATTTGTACCTCCTGTTTGGTTTGGACACAAATAAAATATACTAATTCTTCAGCTCTGTCTAAAGTTTCATGCGTTCTAAGCTTTTACAGAGGCTACATATCGGATCAGGCCACAACAACAACAACAACAACAACAACAACAGCAATTCTGAAGAAAGTACTACAAACAATTCTGGTAAATCAGTCGAAGCTAACTCTCTGAAATCAACAAAATCAACTTTATCTACTTCCACTTCGAATTCGTCAACAAGAAGAAAGAGCTCCATTCAAATCCCAAAACCACAACAACAACAGCAACAGCAACTGAAACAACAATCTGAAATGGATTTACAAGCTCATCAACAACAATTGCAAGCTCAACATGATCAAGAGCAACAATTATTGCATAACACAACTGCTGCATTGAACATGGATTTGGCAGGTCAATATGTTGGTGGGACTGTTGCTGCATCTACTACTGATAATGCTGCACTATCGACTGGTGGAATAGTCAATAGCTCTGGTTTAGATCAAGCTCAGCAACAGCAATTGGCTTACTTACAACATATGCCATCTTACCAGGCTATCATACAACCTAATTTTGTTCAAATGCAAAGAGTAGCGGGAGGTTCCTTGTTACCTCAAAGATCAACAATTTCAAAAGATAAATATTCTTTGAAAGATTTCTCAATAATGAGAACTTTGGGTACCGGTTCTTTTGGTAGAGTTCATTTAGTCAAATCTGTTCATAATTCAAGATACTATGCTATAAAAGTTTTGAAAAAAGCACAAGTTATTAGAATGAAACAAGTTGAGCACACTAATGATGAAAGAAGAATGTTGAAATTGGTTGAGCATCCATTTTTGATTAGAATGTGGGGTACTTATCAGGATTCAAGAAACTTGTTTATGGTTATGGATTATATTGAAGGTGGTGAATTATTCTCATTGTTGAGAAAATCTCAAAGATTCCCCAACCCAGTTGCTAAGTTTTATGCTGCTGAAGTTACTCTAGCTTTGGAATATTTACACTCTCATAATATAATCTATAGGGATTTGAAACCCGAAAACATCTTGTTGGATAGAAATGGTCATATTAAAATCACTGATTTCGGTTTTGCAAAAGAAGTTGAAACTGTTACTTGGACTCTATGTGGTACTCCTGACTATATTGCACCTGAAGTTATCACAACAAAACCTTACAATAAATCAGTTGATTGGTGGTCGTTGGGTATTTTGATTTTTGAAATGTTAGCTGGTTATACACCTTTCTATGATCAAACTCCGATGAAAACTTATGAGAAGATTTTAGCTGGTAAAGTCAATTATCCTTCCCATTTCCATGTTGATGTTATTGATTTACTTTCTAAGCTAATAACCAGTGATTTAACAAGAAGATTAGGTAATTTACAGAATGGTCCAGCTGATATTAGAAATCATAGTTGGTTCAGTGAAGTTGTTTGGGAAAAATTACTACTAAAAGATATTGAGACTCCTTATGAGCCTCCAATTACTGCAGGTGTTGGTGATACTTCCTTGTTTGATCATTATCCTGAGGAACAATTGGACTATGGTATTCATGGTGAAGATCCATATGCTAAGTACTTCGAGGATTTTTAAGTTCTAAAAAAATCGTTAATTGATTTATTTTGTTTTTTACTCTTTCATTTGAACTACTTTCTGAGGGTTTTTTTTGGCCTTTTTTATTATTATCTTTATTACTATCTTGTTATTTTGTTTTCGTTTTGTTTTTTATATTGGTTTTTTTTATTATTATTATTATAATCTTGTTATCATCTGTTATCCGAAGTTCGTCGTCCTCCTCACATCCTCTCTTTATTTTCGTTATGACTATCATTATTTTTGTTTGTCTTTGTGTTTTTTTCTTTTTCTTATTTCTTTATATCAGCGAAATTAAAGTCGAATCATTATTTTTTGTTTGAAATCCTCTGAAAAGAATTTACTGAACAGAATCTGTGTTAATTTGAATTGGCCATACAAACCAGTTTGAACCACTTCCGTAAGTAGATCGGTCAACAAACAATTAGAATTTTCTGACTAATTTTTTACGGCGGTGCTACTTTTACTCTGCTGTTTGTGTTCGTGTTTGTGTTTTGAATTTAGGAAAGAAGCTTACACAAACTTGGTTTCTTTACAGAATTAATCAGGCATACTCAACAGCAGGAAATCACAATTAAAGGTGTGAAATAGAGCTAGTGATTAAATTGAAAGCAATCTTTATCAAATACCAACGAAAAGGAGAGACACCTAAACTAGAAAATACGATCAAGTTCAACAAAATGACTATGAATCATGGCAGTGATGACGTTTTCAATAGTACGAGTTTATTTGAGCCAGATATAGATAGGGGTAGAAATCTACAATACACACGTATGGAAAATAATGATATGAATTGTGCTGTTGGTGACAATGATTTAGGAGAGTTATTATCATTAGAAAAAAACCTTTTAGATGTAATTAACAATAGCCAACAGCTAGATACAAGAAGGAAAAGGCTGTTAAAAAATCTAGTTACTAATGCTTTTAATTTTTTCAAATCAAATATAGACGATCCAGTAAATAATGGTAGTAATAACTGCAAAACTAGTGTGAAATTGATTGAATTGAAGAATATCGAATTGTACGAATTAATTCAAAATTTAATAAACAGATTGATCTCGTTCATTATGGCTATCAATGCCAACCACCCATCAACAGATACTTTAACTGCAACTACTGGTGCTATCAGTGCTTCTGGTAATACTAGTTTCTCAGTAAATACACTCACTGGGATCCATTCCGATAATAATAGAAACCATGAAATAAGCAACAGCTATAGTTTGAACCATAACGGTAGATCAAATACACAAGTCAATAATAACAATAATGATGATGATGAATTTGAAGATTCAGATTATGAATCAAATACCAACAATAACAGCAGTAACAACAACAACAACAACACCAGTAGTAAATCTAAATTCAATTTTATTACTGGCTATAATAATGGTGGTGACGATTACATTAATGGTTTCAATGGATATAGAAGTTATAGTGTCAACACTAACACCAGTGGGCGAACATCAACAATAATAACTCCACAACGACAAAGGCAACAACAAGATGGGTATCTTTCATCACCTTTAATCAAACCTCTGTCTTCGACTCTGACTTATCGCGATCAATATCAGCAGCAGCATGATCAGCATGACCAGCAGTTTCGACAAGTACATAACGGTGCCTTTTACCCTCTTCAATACCAACAGCAGCAGCTACAACGAAAGTACCAGCATGAGCAAAATTATCAATACAATTCCATGAATGATGATGGGTGGTGAGCAATACCCGATCATCAGTACAAATTCATGTTAACATGCCTCTCTTGGGACGTAGTCCATGGATTTATCAATTGATGACATGTGTAAATGTGTATTCATTCATGTACTCTTCAAGTGAAATATTAAATTTCTTGGTCAATATACTAATGACTGTACGGTGATTTAGAAATTGAAGAGCCTGTGGTTGTGAGTGAAAGGAGAAGGATCAATCGTATTTGTTTATTTTTCGGCTCGTTCCTTATTTCACTATTGAACTTAGCTACCATCTTACATTTCGGCAAATAAATAAACCTGTAATGTGTTACACGCTTGGTATAAATGACTACAAAAGAAGGAAGAAAATGGTGAATAGTTAACGTTTATAATCTAAGAAAATCAGTCAAGAAAAAGCATTCATTCTCTACCTTCTTTATAATAATTGTGTGTTTTTTGACTTCTGTTTTTTCGATGCTTACAGAATTGTGTATGTATATGATCAAATAATATGTTCTACTAAATTTGATTATATATCAATCTTTAGTTTTTGTTCAAAAAATTCATTTTTAAAATATATATATATATATACAAGTGTTGTCTTTTTTTTGTCTTTTTTTCTTTTTTCCAGTTTTGTCTTTGTTTATATGTAAGAGTATCTAAGTAATAACAAGGTAAACAAAAGATGAATGAATATTTTATCATAATGTGAATAGAAAGAAAATAAAAAGAGATCATGACAAATGAATCGAATCAATAATCAATAGTTTGAATCAATCTTTTATAATTGATTATGAATGTATGCCATTTTTATTATTGTTATTATGAAGTCTTGTTATTTTTGTTTTTCCTTAATATATTAACATTGAGTATTGTTTATTCAAGTGTAATCTTAGCACCTAAACCTTCTAAAGTTGTCTTGATTTTTTCAGCATCATCCTTGGAAACGTTTTCCTTTAAGATCTTAGGAGCACTTTCAACGAATTTCTTAGATTCAACAAGTGATAAACCTAATAAGGCTTTAACTTCCTTGATAACCTTTGGCTTTGTCTTTGGGTCAAATGAATCTAATTTGATGTTAAATATAGTCTTTTCTTGAACTTCTTCCTTGACTTCTTCAACCTCTTCGGCCTTGTTTGATGAGTTTCCTGAGTTGTTACCTGAACCAGAACCAGCAGCAAATGAGATTTCAGGGATATTTAATCTAGTTCTCAATTCTGAAATCAAACTTGAAGTTTCTAATAATGTTAAAGTTGAAATTTGATCAACAATTTGAGAAATTTTTGGATCGACTGGTGTGCTTGATGTTTCTGTACTATTGAATCTTTTTGATGATAAACAAGTTATTGAACTTCTTTTCAAACTTGATGAAGTTGATAACCTAAGAACGGATCTTGTTGATAATTTAACAATTGAAGACATGATGTTATATGCAAATTATGTGCTTTTGTATTCTGTTTCTTATTAGAAATTACGGGATAGAGATAATTATCCGAGACAAATTCAGTAAATAAGGGTTGATTAATATCAAATGGGATCGACTATTCATTCCATTCATTCGACAAACGACAAAATGAGAGAGTGAAAGATTGAAAAAATTGGTTTTCTCGTTGCAGATTTGGCGCGAGGTGTTTTGGTACTAAGGCACAGATACATTGCACAACTTACAGTGTTTTTATGCTCTCCAACTTCCACTCGTTAACATTATAATATTATTTACTGTGTGACATAAAGATGAAGTTATCTGGATGTTGTATAACATTTGATATAACTCGGCTTCATCGTCAAGCTACACAAACCCCAACCTTACCCATATACAAATACATCCACAATGTCGTTCAGGTTCTGTGCAGAATGGTAAGTATTGCATCATCCCCTCTCCTAAAAAAAACGTTCTTAAATACTAACTTTTCATTCAACTCAATAATTTCAGTAACAATATGTTGTATCCAAAAGAAGACAAGGAAAACAAACGTTTACTATATCAATGTAGAAATTGTTCATATTCCGAACTTGCTGATAACGCAAAGGTCTATAGGAATGAATTAATTACTAATATTGGTGAAACTGCGGGTGTTGTTGAAGATATTGGATCTGATCCAACTTTACCTAGATCTGATAAAGTTTGTTTGAAATGTTCGAATAAAGAATGTGTCTTTTTCCAATCTCAGCAGAAAAGAAAAGATACAAGTATGGTGTTGTTTTATGTTTGTTTGAATTGTAAGAATGTTTTCAGAAGCTGAAAATTGTTTTAAGGAAATAGAAGAAAATATTAGAAGGTATTGTATATTAGTCCGTATAGATATATATGTATTGCTTATATCTATATATATATATATATATGTTAAAATGTTTATATTTAATATTATAATTTTGAGAATTATATATCAGTGAATTTGAGAAAAAATAACGTTGCACAATGAAAAGGGAAATTGTAATTATGAAGGGAAAGGATATAGTAGAATAGGGGAGAAAAAGATGAGGGATATTGAGCATGTGGTGAAAGAAAGAAATATCTTTGAAAAAGAAAAATCATATAAATACAAATAGAGAATAAAAAAATAACAACCATTAAATTAAAACCAATGAACCAGAAGATTAAAAAGAGAGGACAAAAACCAGAGGCGGGAAAGGATAAAAAAACCTTTGAAACAATAAGACAAGAAAAAAAAATAATACACTATTTAGAAAAAAAGAGAACCACCATAAGAAAAAAGGAATGAATCTAAGTTGCAATCATTTTATAAATAGAATTGTTGGAAGCTGTTTGACCCATTATTATGATGACCACTGCCCAAGATCGAAGGGGTGTTGCTGATTGATGAATTAACATTAATTCCAACAGAACTTTGTTGTTGTTGCTGGTTAACTGATGAAGACGGGGATGATCTTATTGATTGTAAAGAGTTTTGCAATGAGTTGGTTAACGATGGTAACATAATTTTTTCGCTTGCAGATGTGCTCATAGACGAGGCAGCTGTATTATTGTTTGAAGTTGTATAATTGTAAGAATAGTTATTGTTTAATGACATATTGCTATTTGGGGAATTTGAGCAGGATGTAGGAGAAGTGATTGGTTTATTGTTATTAGTAGCAGCATTATTTGAAGGATTCAAAATATCTTTCAAAGAATAAATAATCTTATTATAAGTTTCTTCCTTATTTGAATCTGAAATGTTGGAGCTTGTGTTTAAATGTAATAATAAATTATTGATGTCAATATGCAATAGATTTAGTTTCTGTTGTTGCATTTGTTGAAGTTGAACAGATTGTTGATGTGATTGTTGAGCAGTATATATTGGTTGTTGTTTGTTACTGCCGCCGTTACTCAAAGTAGAAGAATTGTCGGAATAGAGTGGTTTTGGAGAAGATGAAGAAGACGAAGAAGATGATTTTGAAGTGACTGAATCATTAGTTAATTGATTAACTTGTTGATTGAAATTGTTTGGTAAAGGTAGCTGGAACTTCGATAGTTGTTGCTGATGATGTTGATGTTGATGTTGTTGTGGAGGTGTAGAAGATTGCATCTGTTGTTGATGTTGTTGTTGCTGGTTATTAACAGTTTGTGCAGCCATTAGTAGAGAATTTGTTGGACCAAAATTCAATCTCTTGTTACTTGAATTATCTAGAATTGGCTTCTTCAACAACTTATCAGCTTCGTTATTTGAAGAGGTTAAAACATTCAAATTGTTTGAAGGATAAATAGCGTGATTGTGTTGATCATTGACAATGACAATAGACCATTTTTTAGCTCTTAAAGAATAGTTTGCTCTAATTCTGAAAGGACAACTCGTTTTATTCCTTCTTGTAACTTCTTTAGCAAGTGACTTATTATTTGATTTAACCTTGGATCCACTGCTATGCTGATGATTGTTATGGTTACTTTTACATTTGAAAACAATTTTGGTGTCATCTGATCTTTCAATAACGATATTGATACCTTTCATGATCAACTTTGAATGTAACCAAGGTTTGATTGATTGTTTATCATCAAAATATTTCTTTTCGTTGATAAGAGGCTCATAAGAGCTGTTGCTGCTGCTGCTGCTATTGCTGTTGCTGTTGTTTGAAGCTAACAACGAAACTGTTGAGTTCTGAAGTTGAAAATCCATTATTGTTTGTTTATTTGTGCGTATGGATATATGTGTGTGTGTCGGTGTGTGTATGTGAATATTTTTTTTGTTTATCTTTTGTCTGTCTATAGGAGGAGGGTGCTTTATATGAGAGCTAGCGTTTTTTTCAAGATTCTTCCTTTCTACGAATTTAATACTAAATTCTGAATGAAAAGAGGAAATTGAATTATTTATATTTATAGGAGCCGATTGAGGGGAAAGCGAAGGTGGAAAAAGCTACCGGATTCCGGGAGGAAAAATTCTTGATTTCTCTAATCTTTTTCGCACCCCGTCCAATTTCTTCGCTTCTTCTCTCCTTCTCACCCATATATCTCAATGTTAAAAATGGCAGCAACGGGGTTATGGTTTTCATTAACACAAAAGCAAAAATGAAACTATAGCCGTATCATTCCATCATCCCATATGTAACATATAAATATAAAGTCCCAAAATGCTCATACATATGTTGAATATCAACTTATTTTCTTCGTATCTCTGGATAGATCGAAAACTAGCGCAACATTGCATATACAGATACTCTCTCTCGCCTCACTTTTCACACACACCCACCAGAAAACACATGCATTGTATATAATATATTGACACACTCCCACCCGCACCGCACCTACTTCAAAACCTCAAACACCCAACCGCTGCACCCCCCCCTGTGTATTCCCTTTGTTCCATTCCCAGTTCCCAAAACTCAAAACTTCTCAATAATCTTCAGTTTCTCTCCCGTGTCGCAAGTCTTTTTCTCGCTGTCCGATCACCGGACTATTTTCTTGTCTATTTTGGGACATCTGCTCGGAGGGAATTGTAGCTTCTCCTCCTCTTCACTCCTGACACCTCCTCTTTCATTTGCTTTATCTCCTCCTCCTCTTCTTTATTTCGAGTCCGGGTTTCTTTCGCTGTCCGCCAGTCGGAGTGGATCAAAATGCTACTCCGTCTTACTAGTAGTCCACCGCCCCATAAATACATTGGATGCCTTGGAAATTGATAAATCACAGAGTATAATAATTTTAAAATAAACCATACTACCCACTATATATCCTACCTTCCAGATTACAAAAGTATCAATAACTGGCGTGTGACTTCTCTTCTGATTCATTTCGTTATAGCTATTCATACTATCATCCAAGCATACTGCTGCTTGTATTTGAAACGAAAAGACCCTGGTGTTTACCTTACCACACCTTACCTACTCCGACACCATCTCGCTCACTCACATGCGGACTCCTCTTCTTCACTCCAACCGAACCCCCCACCCCGCTAATTTCTCCTGAATTTTTTGCCATTTCCCACCCCCACCACATCCTTTGTATATGCCACCGACGACTTATCTGCTATTATTATCCATGATGTTTACCCCCTCATTTTGTTTGCAGCAAACGTTAATGGAAAATTTTCATCGTTATGTTAGGGTGATGGGATCGTTTAGTACTGTGTTTGTTTGTTTTCTTTTTTTTATTTGTTGATAAACAAACCATTACTTACTATGGCTGACTCGTGCAAAGTTGAAATTTTCATCATCAACACCATCCGGTCCGTATTTACTCGCAGTCTTATTTTCAGCACAACATTATGTATTCAAGCAATGGTACTATCATCAATAATACTTGAACAAAAAAAAAACCCCATATCATATCCTATCATTCATTCACATGATGTGTTTTTCCTTCCACCCACCCTTATTGATATCAACATACTCTTGACCTATCCGTATCCTGATGATCTATCTTGATTCGACAATATTGGTAACATTTATGATACCCCATCCCCCGATTTGATTTAACCCCCTTCACAAACTCACCCTACGCCTTACCGGCACCTATCTTTCAGATACACCAACCAATACAAGTAAGGCAACTATAATTTCATTTAAATGGAGTATGAAATCTTACAGTTTTAATAATTAAAAGGGCTATTTTGTTAGTCCCTTCAATTTAACTAACAACAGACTATTTTTTTAACCTCAACTAAACCAACCAATAAAACCCAGCCGGCATTAAATTAGGTGTATTCAATTAGGAATCATATCCCGCATAGTATACCAGTATACCGTGTATCGTATAAGTGAATTATTCCCTTTCTGGATTGATTTCTTAAATTGCCGACACCCTGCGATTGGCCATTCTATTTATGGGTGACGGCTTAAAAAATTTTCCCTTCCTCCCTCGTATTATGTAATCTTCTTTTTTCCTTACTTATTTTTTTCCTCCGTCTCTGTTATTCGGTCTCCGTGTCTTCTGTTTCTAGTCCGATTTCCGATTTCCGCGCCTGTCCGAGACAGCTTTTTTAAGGATATTGATCCTTCTTTAAGAAATCTGTTTTTTTGGCTCTTTTCTACCTCATATGCTATCGCCATCCAATATCATCTAAGGTTAACATTAACGCTAATAATATTTGATGAAATTATTGGTCTTATTAGAATAACAGAAATATTAGTAGAATTACTTTTGACGTAGTGTATATAAATAATTACAGACTTATCTTCTACCACCTCTACCTCTAGATCCACCTCTTGAACCACCTCTAGATCCACCTCTAGATCCACCTCTTGATGATCCTCCACCTCTTGAACCTCCTCTACCACCTCTGCTTGGTCTTGCATTCTTAGCCATCCTCTTTTCCTTCTCTTCTCTCTCCTTTCTAATTTGCTCAGAAGATTTTATTTCGTTTTTGCCAGCACCACTCTTATTCCAACCTTTAACAGTCTTACCACTTTCAACAGCCTTTTTAACTTTTTCAACTTGTTGATGGTAATTATCCCTCAACTTATCTGGTAACTTGGGAGCTTTATTAGAACTGTGCTGGAATCTACCGTTCAACTTCTTCCCTCTTAACTCACCGTTAAACTTGTTGTTTTGCTCACTTGATCCAACCTTATAACTAGCAATATTATTATGAGATTTCCAATCATCGAATTTACCAGATCTATAACTTGCTGGAATTCTTTGACCTGATTCACCAATAATATATTTATTATCATCTTGGATTTTCTTATATTTACCAGCTTTCTTATCCCATTGCATCTTAGCAGTTTGTTTGTGAACTTGGACTTTATCGTCATCGCCATCAATTTCAAAAGTTGCTGTATTGGCAGCTCTAACAAATCCGGTGTCAATTGATAACTGTTGATCTTGAACTGATGAAGCTGGGGCAAAATGTGGTAAGAAAAATTGTGGATCTTTAAAACTTTTACGGTTTTTGTTCAAAAGTAATTTATCCCCATCTTCGAAATTGTTCATTAATTCTTCTTCATTAACATCATATCCAATTTCATTTGAATTGGTTTGTAAAACTTCATCTTCTAAAGTATGTGTTAAACCTTGAATTCTCTCCATTTCCAACAATTCTTTTCTTTGTTTTGCCTTTCTTTCAATAGGAGCAATTTGTTTTCTTCTCTTGTTCATTAAATCCATTAGAGAATCGTCTTTCTTACCAAATTCAAAGACAGTTTCTTTGATGTGTCTATTCTTCAGTTTAAGTAAAAACATTTCCTTTTCATGTTCAAGATTCTTACCAAAGATTAAATTTTGCTCATCCCAACCCATGTTAATAATTTCTTTTGCTCTTTTCAACGATTCTTGAGATGCTGCAGTTCTTGTTCTAAAGTATAATTTTTCAGCTTTTTCAGCAGTTGATTTCATCAATTTCAAATCATAGTTGTATTTCATAACGGTCTCATACATATCTTGCATTCTTTCAATTTGAGATCTTGGTGATGAACCTAAAATCAATCTATTGATATAAGAAACCTTAGGTTCTTCAAATCCAACAAGTGATCCATCATGTTCACTTTCATATTTATTTTTCAACAGTTCAATTTTTTTGTTATGCATTGGTGTTAAATAGATTTTTCTTCCCAAAAAGATTTCCAAGTCTAATAAATACGGTAGTTCAGATTCGTTCAAAATTGAATATGCCCAACCCCTATTACCTGCTCTTGCTGTTCTACCAACTCTATGAATGAAAATCTTGGACGAAGCTGGTAATGAGTAGTTAATAACGTTTGCTAAAACCGGAATATCAATACCTCTTGCAGCAACATCAGTAACAACTAACAATGGACATAAACCATTTCTGAAATTCAAAAGTTGTCTTCTTCTTGCATATTGATCTAATGAACCATAAATGTATGAAGTTGCATAACCTGAATCTTTCAAAATTGTAGTTATATATTCGACATGATGTTTAGTTGGAACAAAAATGATTGTTGAATATTTTGATGGTAATTCATCAGCTTTTGGTAATCTTTCTCTTTTAGGGAATTTTCTCTTACGTCTTCTTTCATTCTTTTTCTCTTTACTATCCAATTCTAAATCTTCATCCGATGAATCTGCTTCATTATTAGCATTATTCAATTTTAATAATTCTTCTTCAGTTGCAATTGGGATTTTGATAACATCTTGTAATAAACTTAATAAGTTTGCTTCTCTTTCATTTCTTTTTGTTGATATGAAACACATTTCTAATTCATCCGAAACTTTAGTTTCAGCATCTAATCTGACTAGAACAGGGTTAGTTAAACCAGCTTTAGCGAAATCAACCAATGATCTAGGTAATGTTGCAGAGAATAATAAAGACTGTCTTTTTGTCGGTAAAGAAGCCAAAAGTTCGTTTAATTGTTCAGCAAAACCCATTTCAAATAATCTATCAGCTTCATCATAAACTATATATTCAACCGTTTTCAAATCTAATTGCATTTCTGTCTTTAGATGTAAAAATCTACCAGGAGTAGCAACAATGACATCTGGATTTGACATCATTGCACCAAATTGATCTTCTAAAGAATCACCACCAATTAATAACAAAGATCTCAAGTCGGAACCCTTTGAGAATTCTTTCAATTGTTTATAAGTCTGTAACGCTAATTCTCTTGATGGTGATAAAACAACGGCTCTAACACCAATCTTAGCAACATGAGTTTTCAATTTCTCAACTAACGGTAACAAGAATGCAGCCGTTTTACCAGAACCTGTTCTAGCCATACCAACAACGTCTCTGTTGGACATAATTAATGGTAATGTTTTACGTTGAATTGGTGTTGGTTGTTTATATCCCTTTTTAGCAATGTTGGCCAAAATAAATTTGGAAATACCAAATGATGCAAAAGTACCGTTTTTAGCTTTCTTACCAATTGTTTGATTGATATTTTGGAAATATTCAAGGTCTGCCTTATCTTCTTTTGAATCTTCATTGTCACTTAATTCTAATAAGGGAAATGGGTTTGTTGATGGTGTTGGTATATTTTGTTTTGGTTTCTTTTCCTTTTTTTGCTTCTTCTTTGATGGTTCTTCTGCTTCTTGATCGTCTTCATCGTCACTTAAAATCTCATCTTGCATGTTAAATCCTCCATCATCGTCTGAATACTGATCATCACTGGATTCGTTTTCAGTATCTAATGCTCCAGAAACTAAATTGGAAGCAATATCGTATACTTCTTCGTCACTACTGTCAGACATGATTTTATATATGCTTTCTGAACTATGTTTTTTTGAAGCAACCTTTGTTTAAGTCTCTGTGTTTTTGGACTGACTACTATTAAACGTGAAGTTCTATTAAGAATTAAAGAAATACAAGTAAAAAAAAAATTCAAAAAAAAAAATTCAATTAATCAATGACAGACTCTCGTGTCGCTAATTTAAAGGCTGTGTGCTATACAAAAAGTAGAGATTCTTTTTTATATTCAAAAAGGGGAAACGTTGACACTGGTTCTTAATATGAAATATATGATAATAAAGAGAATATACAAACTAATGCAAGATAATTTCTAATCCTTAACGATTGTATGGATGATAATTACCACCTCTCTTGTTGAATCCACCTCTACCTCTTCCACCGCTTCTACCACCTCTGCCTCTTTGATTTCTGTTGTTTCTTAAACCATTTTTAGGACCGGATGGTAAATTCAATGAAGATTCTTGAGGGTTAGGAACGTCATCATCACCGTTTCTATCATTATCATCGTACTGATCATTCGATCCATCACCGTTACCGTTACCATTACCGTTATTGTTAGAATCTTGGTTGTTGTTGTTGTTGTTATTGTTATTGTTGTTGTTGTTTGGTTGGAATGATTGCCATTGCTGGTTTCCACCATTGTTATTAGCACCTTGCATTTGTGCCCAGTACTGTTGCATTTGTTGCATTTGTGCCCAGTATTGTTGCATTTGATTTTGGTTGTACATTCCACCCATTTGGCCCATTTGACCCATTTGTGCAGCGTATGGGTTCATCATTTGGTTTTGAGGTTGTTGTTGACCATATTGATCGTTGAAACGGTTGTTGTGATTGTTTTGGTTGTTTCCGCCACCATTTAATCTAGCTTGTTGTTGACCTCTTGGTTCAGCTCTTTTAATTTCCATGTTTTTACCATGAAATGGAACATACTTGTTTTGAGTAACTCTGTCAACGGCATCTGGAGAGTCATAAGTGACAAAACCATAACCTCTAGATCTACCGGTATCTTTATCAATCATCAATTGAGAATCAATGATAGAACCAAATTGTTTGAAATAGTCGGTAAACTCATCTTCGGTAACTTCAGCAGCAATACCACCAACAAAAATCTTACCTGTCTTATCTTGTTCTTCTTTTGGGATTGCTCTTTTTGGGTCAATTAACTTTCCATCCAAAATATGACTTTGTTGTTTGACAACAGCATCAACACTTTCAGAAGTAGCAAAAGTTAAGAATCCAAAGCCTCTGGATCTACCAGTGGCTGTATCCTTCATAATAGTCAAGTCAACAACGTCACCAAATTGTGAGAAGTATTCCTTCATACCTTCCTCAGTAGTTTCCCAGTTTAAACCACCTATAAACATCTTACCTTTGTCCTTAGATTGTAAATCGGCCTTGACAGTATCATGGTATGGTTCACCAGCAGGTGGAGCTAAAGTTTGTTGAGATGGAGGTGGTGGTGGAGGTAAATCTTGTTGTTGTTGATTGTCGTATTGACCGTATGTTTGTTGTTGTGGTTGTTGTTGTTGATGTTGTTGTTGCATTTGTTGCTGCATCTGTTGCTGCATCTGTTGCTGCATTGCAGCTAATGCAGCCATTGTGTTGGTCACACTTTGTTGCTGTTGTTCGCTAGCACCAGAAGCTGCAGGAACTGCAGGAATTGATGGAATTGAGTCAACCTCTTTTTTAGAAGAGTCTTCATAGTCGTCCAATTCACCTTTTGATTCATCTTTTGGGGCTTCCTCCTTGTTTTCTTCAGTGGCCGTGGTTGTAGTAGCCTGTGGCTTGTCATCATCATAGATGTCATCGAATAGAGCTTCGTCGTCTTCAAAGTTTGACATTGTTTTCTGGTTATCTTCTATTTTTGCTTGTAACTGGCTAAGTATATAAAATATAAAGGATATGATCTTTACAATATTAAAATACGGATCAAAGTTAAACTAATCTGTATTTGATGATGTTTTTTCCCGTTCTTTTTTTGTTTCTTCTCCTAACTATCAAAGAAATTTGTCAGTTGAATAAGATTGTAGTCTTCTTTTGCTTTCTGAGGATTTTGTTAGATGGTAAAATTGATATAAAATTTATTATTTTATTTTATTAGTAAAATATCTATTTCTGTGTCTAAATTAAACTAATTAAAGATATATAAAAGTTTATAAACTTTAAATATTCTTATATATAGAAATGTAATTAACTAATAATAACTAATGAGTATTCAAAATATAAGTGTAGAGTTGTATTCCTAATGAACCAAATCTGAATCTTTTTTGAAATATCTATAAGGATGGCAAATTAATCTAGATCAACTTTGTTTCCAAATGATAAAAGATAGAAATATAAAATATAATTAGTTCAGCTTAAATTAACAATTAACTCAAGGTGAACAATTTGTATATATATATAAATATAGATATGTAATATTTATAAGTGTTATTATGTATTAGAGAAAGAAGAGTAGTCATATAAGGTAGTTGTTTAAATTAGCAGATCCCACAGGTTTCAAACTACAGAGTTTTGAACGGTTAAAAAATTTATTGTGATGATTTCTTATTGGGGGGAAAAGTCTGAGGTGAGAACGCGGGTGATATGTATGTGCGACACATCTCATGTTGTTGCTGTATTGACTGAGAAAAATTGGGAGGGGGGTTATTGAAGAATAAGTATACAAGTAGATAAGTACAAAAACACCAACTTAGTTTAATGAAGCACCAAAATAAACTGCGGATTTAATGAATTGTTCTGAATTGTTGTACAATTCAATTTCCGGTCTTCCATTATGCCACGCTAACCCAGAATACAAAAGTTTATTCACAAGCGTAAACCCATTATTCTCTCTGACCAGTTTTTGCAACCCTTCAATAGTATAATTGGAGCCCAATTTGGAATTCAATTTATTTAATAAGTTGGGTTGATAGTGGATCAAACTGTAGTATTTCAACAGTATCAATTGATAATCACCGAAGTGATTTGTTTCGTTCAACAATAGTAAATATTCAAATAGTTTCAAATTGATTCTGGTAAAATCTGATTTCAAGCTTCTTTTAGAAGCTGATGATTTTACATAGTAGTTATTAATTGCAACACAATTGTAAAACTCATTTTTATTCAAAAACTGATCAACTAGTAAATTCAATTTATTTGCATTCAGTTGAATATTGTAAGTTATTAAGAGGTCAATAGCTTTAGAGCATTCACCCTCTTTGATCAACGATTCAACGATATAATGCTGCAATTGATCAAAATTATCAAAATTGGAATCTATTAAATCATTGTTTGATTCAATCCAATCTAAAGTTTTTAAAATTGAGCCTTGTTCTAAATGTTTGAATTTGATCACTTTAACTTTAATCGGTTTTAAACTGACCTTCATTCTAATTAATTCGTCTAATAATAATTTTTTGGATTTTGTTTTCTTCAAATGTGAGAATAAAATGAACCAAGTAGATAGATCTGGTTTTAATTTTAAGTCCTTAATTTTATTCAGATTTTCAATTGCTGTACTAGCTTTGAACTTTCTCAAACTCACATTCAGTAAGTAATTCATTTGTTCCATATTGAAGTTCTTTAGATCATAAATTCTGATGAAGTTTATTAGATGTGAAGGATAGTTGCTTCTACTGAAAAATCTAAATATTTTAGTTGTCAACTTTTCATTCAAATGCTCTTTTTTCAAGTTTCTCAAAATAAAATTAATTAACTGATATTGTTCTGAGTTGGTATAATTATTAGTATCTTGAAGTAAATTATAAAGTGTGCTATTTACATCATCTTCATTTGATATGGTTTGAGGAGTAGTTATCGGATCAAATAAATCAATCAAATGTGATATATTTTCATTTACTGAATCTGTTAATCTGGTATTGTGATCTTTAGTTAAGTCAAAAAATAGATCCAAAAGTTTATCCTCATTTAGATCTTCAAATGATGATGTATCTAGTTCAACCGAGAGTTCCTCAACTTTCTTATCAACCAAATGGTAGTTCACATTATTCCTACCATTTTTCAATAATCTATAGCCATTTTCATAGCTTTTGTTCTTTATATTCTCGTATAGTTTCAATATAGCTAATCCACCTTCATAATCATCAATTTGGTTATAGTACTCAATTAATGCCTCTATCTTGATCTCGGTAAAAGTCTCATCTTGTAATCCATCTTGGAATATAAATCTCAATGCTTCAATTGGTTTACCCTCTTTCAAATAGCACTTGAAAACTGTATCGTTTATGAAAAATGGCATTTGGTCCTTTTCACTTCCAACAACATTAGTGAGCCACTTAAACACTTGTTCAATGTTGCCAAATGATTGGTGCTTAGTTTTAATAACATCTGTTAAAATTGGATATAAATCAAGTTTCAACTCAATTAACCTACTTATAATTGTTTCTCTATTTTCATTGACTTTTAAGCAATGCTGGAAAATGTACAATGTTGAAACATTTGGTAAAACGTTGTACTGTGTCTCAAATCTATTCAAATATTGAAGAGTTAATTCGTTAGATAAATTTGAATTCAAATTCTCGGTAGACATCGTTGAACGAATTATAAAATTCATTGTTTCTGTATTCGGATTTATACCCAAATTACCCATTTGGGTTAATGTTAAATTTATCAATTTCAACAAATAATTGTTTGCCAAAAACTCAATTAATCTATTGTATGAGTTGATATTCAAGTTTAAAGATGAAAGGTTTGGTACTATTGTATTTTCGATGATTTCCTGTATGTCCTTTTTAGCTGTTTTATCAAGTAGTATTTTCCTGGAGCCTAATAAATGGTTTATGTATGTATTGATATCTTGTTTGTAATCGTTGATATCCGGTATTTTATACTTATCAATGGCCTTCAACTTTTTCAAGTTATTTTTCTCGTAAAATGACTCATCTCTTAAAAAAGATCCATGGTTACACAATTGAAGGAATCTAGCAACTAGATACTTTTCAGTAACTTCACCGGGACTCAATCCATCGAATTGTTCAAACTGTTCTATTAATTTGCATTCTTGTGGTTTAACCAGTGAGTTTACCGTCACATCATCCACTTTCAATTCGTTATTAAACACCGAATGGATTTTCCAAATTATGAGTTCATTATCGAATGAATGTGACTGCTTTTTAATTAAATCATACTTTATTATAAGGTAGAACTGTGCTTCTTCGATAATTACAGATTCTCTGAGTGCTCTTTTTTTAAACAAATTAATAATTGCAATTGAAGCCCAGTAATTGTTGTGATTATTGAAATATTCAATAATTTTACTAATCATATTTGACCATAGTATAATTTCATTGTTATTAATATAACTAATAGCATCCTTTAGCAGATTGTTATTCAAAAAATGTTCAATTATACTGTCATTTAGCTCAATTGGTATACTTGTTTTTTTCAATTTTAGATTAGTGTTCAAGAACTTCAAAATCTCACTGTTTTTTCTTATTTCACTTGATTTGCATCTGAATGAAGTAATCAAAACTGGATTCAAATCAATATTTAACTGAATCAATTTATTAACAAGTTGCAAACATAATTTTTCATCATTTAGTCCATTTGCCATTATGTAGATAGTTGATAGATCTATTCGTTGGAATTGATTCAAGAAAAATATTGTCTGATGGCTCAACTTTCTGCATGAACTGTTTAAACTTGAGTATAGTGCTGTATTTAACGTTTCGTTATCTAATTTTAAATTGTTAGTTTTGATCAAACTAATAATCATATTTAACTGATGGAAATCAGATAGAAACCTTATGATTAGCTTCCAAGAGTGTGTATCCACTCTAAATGGATCTAAGTTGTTGATAAAAGTGATCAAGTTATCCTTCAAATTTTCTTCATAATAGTAATCATTTACAAAAATCTTTGAAATCAGTTGTTTGAGGTCTTTATGATTATTTGGTAATTTCAAATTATTGATAAGTTCTTTTGTTTCATCATCAATTGGTATTTTGGAATGAGTTTTCAATTGAATAAATGTTTTACTGTCATTTGAAATCATCTGATTGTTGTTAGAAAGTAGCATCCCATCGAATTTCATGAATATTTCTAATTGGCCTAAAAGGATACCAAATTTACTTGTTGTAAAACTGACGTTCAAACGGTTGAACCATCTTGCTACTGAGAATTTTCTATGAATTTCATCATCATTTTTGATCAAGGTTAGTTTGTGCTTGGAGATGTCATCAACTAATTCATTCCTAACAATGATCTTAGACTTTGATTTGTTGAAAGATGATATATATTTTTCAAAAAATCTCACTTTTAGTGACGAGTTTTCATTTGAAATCAAATAATACATCGATTCCCAAGTTGCCTTATTTGGTTTTAAACCTATTGTAGTCGCGCCTGATAATAGCCTTGTTAAGTATAGTAGATTTTCCATTCTTGTTTGTTCGTTACTTATTCTCATTAAGTACCTTATGGGATAGTTGAAGCAGTCTATATCCGGTAAAACATTGTCCTTTGATATCATTCTTGTGAAAATTTTGGACAATAGGCTAATTTCATTTCTAATGGATAGAAATTTGATTATGCACTTATAGTTATCTAGTGATATTGGTTCGATAAACTTGCTAGATGAGGAGATCAAATCTATAAACTGATTTATAACGAGGACAGAATTGTTTGGATATAGGTATACATCATCGTTAATAAATTCAGCAATAAGGCTATTTAAATTCTGGGTTGTTGATCCAGTAAGTATCATATTTTCCAACTTACTGACGGTAGTTATAGGCAACTTGAGGCCCATGGTCGATACTTTGACTTCTTCATCATCGAGACGGGATTCTTTTGAAAGCCTAAGAAACTGCTTCAAGACTTGATTTTCCAGTTGGTAACAGGTTGGTGATCCAACTCTTTCATTTATAGAATCTTTCAAATTATTGAATTTTGCCTGTTTGGTTTTAATCGTCTCCATATGCTGTATTTGTCCGCGAATACTTGAGTAAGAACATAATCTGGTAGAACTGTTGTTGAACAGTATTTTCGCTGATTGTACCCAAAATGAACGTCTAATAGCAGTTTTTCGAAGTCTTAAAAGTCTACTAGCCAATAGAATCATTCTATATATTGACCTTGTAGTTGACTTAAAGTGTCCCCTAAGTCTTACTTCTGCCTTGTTTTTCAAAAGAAAGTATCAGTTATCGAAATGTATTACCATCCTTCAATTCAATTCAAAATGCCGTTTTTGAAAACAAAATATACAAAAAATCACAGCCTTGAAAAAAGGTTTTTTTGAAAGGAAAGGGATATTGAGGAAATGATGATATATTGTATACTAAAAAGAATTCACAAATTATTACCAACTTCAATTCATTCGGTAATATAAATCTGTGAATACTTTTTTTGTCAGAACCTCACTTTTATTCAGAGTGAGATTCTCTGTAATTGATTCAAATTTGTGGTATTTATAAAATAAGCCACAACAATATCAATGTCATAACAGAGAATATACGAAGTTATACGAGCGAGTGACAATTCTGTCACTAAACTTCAGATGGAAATATCGCATAAATATATCTGTAGTTTTCCACTTGTTTCTAAAGAAGTTACAATCTGATATCTTTAGAGGAAAGAGGGGGGAAGTTTTATATATCAAAACTGTATAGAAAATTTTAATAGGAGATGTCTTTTTTTGTTATATAACTAACTTAGAGAATATATTTCAATTGGATTACATTTATTAAATATCCAATTGCGTGTTTCCAAAGATTAGTCACTAGACCTTGAACAAGTCTCATTTATTGAACTCACTTAGTATGTAGCTCATACTATTCTAAATTACCCCGAGAAGGTATCCATGACTAAGCTACGTTGGATGATAGCTGTGCTACTCATACCCATAAAGAGGTAGGGATACTAGGAATGGGTAGATAATGTTTTCTCAATCCTCGATAAAAAGTAGGAATACTAAGATTGGGTAGATAATGATTTTTCAAACCTTGATAAAAGTTAATCAGTAATACATTTACTTAAGTTGAGCAAAGTACTATTTTAGAAGGTTGTTATTTGTAAAATAAGTACAGTGATATTAGATTAAACTAGTCTGGACTAACTTCCATTCATTCTTTTCAAGCAATTAGCACTGTGGCGCAGTGGAAGCGCGCAGGGCCCATAACCCTGATGCCGTTGGATCGAAACCAACCAGTGCTATTATTTTTATTCAAAACTAATCTTTTTGTCAGGTGAAAGAGAAACACGCGTCGTTCAAATCTTTATAGCGAAATTCAAGACTCGATTTGCTGAATCAAACAATACGTAGTAAATCGCAGATCGGTTGAATTTCTATTTCTGATTCAAGAAGGTTGCCCTATTTTTCTTTTTTTTTATATGTGATTACTTCTACAATTAATTGGATACTACAAAAAGCAAACATAACCACGTATAATCATAAACATGTCTGAAGTTCCAATGATTTCTCCAACTCCAGTATTAAGTACAGGGGTTTCAATTGAATCAACCCCAGTTCCAAGTGATGGAAAAGAGCAAAACTATGATTTATCAACTTTCCCTGGTTACAACAATCAATTAACCCCAGATCAGAAACAAAAGGTTTATTTTGTTGACGAGGAGAAACAATATTTCAATCCACAAGAAACAGCCAAAAGATTCAAACATTTATTAGGATTGACCGAATTATTCAAGTATTTTATTGATTCAAAAGCTTCTAAAGATCCAAAATTTCAACAAGTGCTAGATATATTAAATGAGGAAAGTAACGACACCAATCATAAGAAAAGAAGAAAAACCGAAAAGGAAGAAGATGCGGAACTATTACAAGATGAAGAAGCTGATGAAAAAGACCAAATTTTTGAGTTTACCGAAAGTCCAGGGTATATTAATGGTAAGTTAAGACCATATCAAATTCTTGGGTTGAATTGGCTAGTTGCTTTGAATCAAAACAACTTATCAGGTATTTTGGCAGATGAAATGGGTTTAGGTAAAACTTTACAAACTATCTCATTTTTGGGTTATTTAAGATACATCAAATGTACCCAAGGCCCACATTTGGTGATTGTTCCAAAATCAACGTTGGAAAATTGGCAAAGAGAGTTTTCTAAATGGACACCTGAAGTCAACACATGTATTTTAACAGGAGATCAAAGCCAAAGAAACGAAATTATTAAAAATAATTTAAAAACTTGTGGATTTGATGTTTTAATTTCTTCTTATGAAATAGTTATCAGAGAAAAAGCAATTTTGAAGAAATTTAATTGGGAATATATCATTGTTGATGAGGCACATAGATTGAAAAATGAAGATTCTTTATTAGCTCAAATTATCAGAACTTTCCATTCCAAAAATAGACTATTGATCACGGGTACCCCATTACAAAACAATTTGCATGAGTTATGGGCACTATTGAATTTCTTACTGCCAGATATTTTCTCAGATTCAGAAACTTTTGATGAATGGTTTTCGTCTTCCAATCCTGATTCCACCAACACAGACAGTAAAGATGATACAGTTGTTCAACAGTTACATAAAGTTTTACAACCATTTTTAATTAGACGTATCAAATCTGACGTGGAAAAATCCTTGTTACCAAAACAAGAACTGAACTTGTATGTTGGTATGACAGATATGCAAAAAAAATGGTACCAAAAGTTATTAGAGAAGGATATTGATGCAATCAATGGTGCAAACGGTTCTAAAACTAGATTGTTAAACATTGTGATGCAATTAAGAAAATGTTGTAACCATCCATACTTATTTGAAGGTGCAGAGCCTGGTCCGCCATTTACCACTGATGAACATTTAGTTTTCAATTCTCAAAAAATGAAAGTTTTAGATAAACTGTTGAAAAGACTGAAACAACAAGGTTCAAGAGTTTTGATTTTCTCACAAATGAGTAGAATGTTGGATATTTTGGAAGATTACTGTATCTTTAGAGAATTTGAATATTGTAGAATTGATGGTCAAACTGATCATGTTGACAGAATTAGAGCAATTGATGATTATAATGAACCTAACTCCAAAAAATTCATCTTTTTGTTGACTACAAGAGCAGGTGGTTTAGGGATTAATTTAACAACTGCTGATACTGTCTTTTTGTTTGATTCAGATTGGAATCCACAAGCTGATTTACAAGCAATGGATAGAGCACATAGAATTGGACAAACTAAGCAGGTTAAAGTTTTCAGATTTGTTACACAAAATGCAATTGAAGAAAAAGTTCTTGAAAGAGCTTCTCAAAAATTGAGACTTGATCAATTGGTTATTCAACAAGGCAGACAAACTACAAATGACTCTAAGACTAAAGCTGCTAATAATAAACAAGAATTATTGAATATGATTCAATATGGTGCTGCTGAGATGTTAAATAGTAATAATGGTACTGGTGATAGCTCAAGTGAAATGAATGACGATGAAATTGATAAAATTCTTCAAGATTCAGAACAAAAGACAAAAGAACTGGCCGCCAAATATTCTTCATTAAATTTAGATGACTTACAGAATTTTACAACATCTTCAGAATCAGTTTATGAATGGGATGGTAAAAATTTCCAACAGAAAACGGTAAACAAACTAGGCGGTGCTAGTGGAGGCAACATTATTCAGTGGATTAATCCTGCTAAAAGAGAAAGAAAGGAAAATTATTCAATCGATGGATATTATAGAGACGTTTTGAACACCGGTGGAAGACCACCATCAAATGCAGTTAAAGGTCCCAAAGCGCCAAAACAACTATCTATTTATGATCATCAATTCTATCCACAAGAATTAATTGAACTGTACGATTTAGAGAAAAGCTATTACAAAAAACATAACAAACAGCGTGCAGAGTTGGCCAGTGGACCAGCCGAAAGTTTGAAAATACGTGAATTGAATCAAAAATTGGAACAGGCTGAAATTGATAATTCAAGACCATTAACAAAAGAGGAAGAAGCTTTGAAAACTGAACTCATTGCACAAAGCTTCAATAACTGGTCAAGACGTGATTTCTATCAGTTCATTCAATTAAACGCAAAATATGGACGTAATTCAGTTAGATTAATTGCGAATGAGTTTACAGATAAAACTTTTGAAGAAGTTAAAAGCTATTCAAAGAAATTCTGGTCAAATTATACAAGCATCGAGGGTTATGAAAAATATTTGAATCAAATTGAATTGGGTGAAGAACGTATCATTAAACTTCGTATTCAAAAGGAATCACTACGTCGTAAAATGTCACAAACTTACAACCCATTACAATACTTGCCTTTGAAATTCCCACCTTCAACAACAGCAAGAAGGGTTTTCTCCGAAGAAGAAGACAGATACCTGCTATTCCAATGTTTTAGAATTGGGCTGGATTCGGTTGATTTATACGAACAGATTAAAGAAAGTATCAAACACTCAAGCTTGTTTGAATTCAACTATTATTTCCAAAGTAGAACAGTTGCCGAAATTAACAGACGTTGTGGTGTTTTAATTGGTTGTGTGGTTAAAGAATTTGAAAACGATATTCCAAAGAAAAGAGTTGGTGATGTTTTAGTTAGTAAGTCGGCAAACAAAAAGCCAAAAAAAAAATGAATGATATATATAAATATATATATAGATATACAAATATTATTCTACTTGTGCTGTTCTCTTCTTACGTATATTTTTTTTGTTTATTCACCATTACTGTGTGTCTATCTATTATAACCTTAATAACAACGAATAGACTCAACGATAGCCTTTTGCCTCTAGTGACAAGTACTGGCTCTTGATTGTGTAGAAGCATAGTCCGGTAGTTATTTAAAATCACCAGTTCTACAAATAACTGATACCATAACGATATATCATTAGACTCTATTAAAACAGAATATGTTCTGAAATTAGAAACTCATACCAACTACCAACAGACGTAAAGGAATCCACAAAAAGAGATACATCTAAAAGGATAAGAATAAAGTTGGAATAATACCTTAAATCTGTCAAAATAGTGATATGTTCATTTAATCTTTTTTTTCCGATCTTTGACACTGATTGGTTTGGTTAGCTTCGCTTGATTTTTTTGTATTACAAATCATAGAATTATATCAAACACACTATCTATAGATGATAATATAAACATAATAGTAATATAATATTAATATTCAAGGGTATAGGATACGCATATCCACAGATTACAAAAAACAAGCATAAAAAAATGTCCACAAGATCCCTAGCATTAAATGCTTACAGAGCCTCACTACGTGCAACAGGTAGAGCTTTCAAAAATGACTTTCCAACACTTGAAGCAGCCAGATTACAAATCAAAACCCAAATAAGAGAAAATAAATCTCAAAATCTTACCAAGGAAGAAACTATAGAGAAGATAGATAACTTGAATAGTATTAGTAAATTTTTATTGAAGAATATTGTTCAAGGAACGAAAGAAGCTGGTGATGATAAGTATTTCTTAAACATTCATGAAGACACTGAATTAGGTGATAATGATACCATTGGTGGTCAAAATAGAAAGACAAAGAGAAGTACACTAGGCGCTAACTTGACTGGTAGTACTGGTGGTGGATGCTGTGGTGGCGGAGAAATCAAATTACAAGAAAAGACAAAATAGAATAAAAATTGTCAGGTCAATTTTTAACTTTTAGGTTGAAGATGGTTAATAAAATTCAAGTATTCGGAGGTATCTGAAGTACAGAAAAAAATAAATACGGTGTATATAGTTTAGTTTTTTTTTCTCTAAAAAACTCAAATAAATTTGATTAATTGTTTACCTTTATTGGAGTTCTTTAAACCATCTTTGAAAGCTTGTAAAAATTCTTCATCAGAAGCAGTTTCCCACTTAATTGGGGTTTCAACCATATGAAGCTCTTCTAATTGACCGTTTTCAATATACTTAATCAACTCTTTGATGGTATCTTCTCTTGAGCCTGGAATTCTTTTGATATTTTCAGTAACCCAGAAACCTTTTGCTGTTAAGTTCTTGAAAATAAACAACGAGGTTGGCAAAGAAACGGGTTTCATTGACATACCACCGTATGTTAACAAAACAGCGTCGTTACCCAATTTTCTTGACATGTTTGTTAAGTTTGATCCACCAATACAATTTAATCCAAGTTTGATTGGTTTACCTTGTGTCCATTCTTTAATTTTAGAGCCGAATTCTCTTGAACCGTTTTCTTCTTCAGTAATGACCTTAGTTGCACCTAATCCAGTCAATTCATCAACTAATTCGCTTAAATTTTCTCTATTTCTAACAATACTAATTGAATTCAATTTTAGAATCTTACAAATTTGAACAACAAATTTACCAACTTGAGAATTTCCACCATTTTGGATAACCCAATCACCCTCCTTTAAATCAACATAGTATTTTAGCATTTGATAAGCTGATGATGGATTAACAGTAATTGTGGCGGCTTGATTTTCAGTTAACTTGGAGTCATTTGGTAGTTTCATCAAATTTGAACTTGATGTCAATGCATGTGATCTCCAAGTTCCAAAATTAACATTGCTAGGAATACACCAATCGTTAAGTTTGAAATCTTTCACTCCTGAACCAACACCAATAACTTTAAACAAACCTTCGTTACCACCAACGGCACTTGGTTCTTTAGTTCCTAAATCTAAAGTTAATTTTGGTTTTGATGGATAGACACCTTGGATTTGGTTAATATCAGATGGATTGATTGGTGCTGCTAATGATTGAATTAAAACTTGATCAGATTCTAATTTATCAGTTGGTAATTCGTAGGAGTGCAACTTAATTGTATCCAATGGCTCACCATATGAAGAGTAAATGACTGCTCTCGCTTTGATAGCCGACATGATTGAAGTTGTTGAACTAAACGATCTCTTGAATTGATTGAAAATAAGAGACATTGCTGGAAATTAACCTAATCTTTTATGTTCTATTTACTCGTCGTTTCAGTATTCAAAATGAGTTAATTTAATGTGTGGGGGAGCAATTCAAAACGAGAGGGCAAGAGGACGGTTTAAAATGCATTGATTGCCTGATGGAATTGGGTACAATAAGTGTGTTTGAAGCGAAAAAAAGATATCATAGAAATGAGGGGCGAGATGCCAGTGCGTGCGCGGGGATAACAAAAGTGGGGGTATAAGGGATAAATACCCTTTTTCATATTATCATACACATTTATATATACCAATACTCGTTCATCTACTTCAAGCTCATCATTTCCAAATCATCAGACGTCCTTTGGATCAACTTGCTATTGCGTCTACCAAAAGTAGCTGATACAGTACCACTGAAAGCAGTACCTTCATTGCTGGCAATGGATGCCTGACTGTTGTTGTTCGTGCTGCTATTATTGCTGTTATTACTAACAATACCTTGTCCAGTATTGTTGGTGCCGCTGCCGTTGTTGTTGAATAAATGATTGATACTGTTGATCGATTGTAACGAGGAAGATGGGATAGGAGAGAAGTCCAGGGTGGGTGAGTTGCATTCGCTCGATGTTGATGCCACTGACACTATTCTTCTCTTGTTATTGTAGTAACTGTTTGGCATTAATTGTTGATGTTGTTGCTGGTGGGGTGGGGTTTGAGTTTGAATAGGATCATCGGTAGCCTTTCGTTTACATTTCCCATGTGAATGCCCTTTACCATTATTGCTATTATTACTATTGTTGTTATTATTATTGTCGTTATTATTATTATTATTATTATTGTGTAAGTCGTTAAGGTCGTTAAAGTTAGTGCTATTGTTGTTGTTGGTCGTACTGGGTATGAAGTTGCTGCTTGTACTGGCCACTGTATGGTTGCTCAATCTTCTATTATGATTCCATGATTCATTTGCTTTATTGATGATGTCAAACTTTTTCAAAGAATTAGCACGATTTTGCATGGAATTACCATTACTATTGTGATGTGATAGCAGGGAGGTAGCTAATTTACTATTCAAAATGTCATCTTCCACTTTCAAAGCATTTGTAATTATTGATTCATGTTGAATTTCAACATCTAATGGATGGAACTCATTTTGTAGATCGTTAATAATTCTCTTGAAAGATTTTAGTTTAGGCGTTAATTTTTTCTTGTTTATAATCTTTTTGAAAAAAATGTTTGGATTAGCCTGTGGTAGTTGGGAGGTAGCCAATAGTGGTATTGGTTGGATCTCATCGTCATGTAGATGAGGCGAAGACGCTGCTTGGTTGAAATTGAAATCAAATAATTGTTGCCGTGTAGTTGAAGGTGGGAGTTGTAATGGACTGTTTTGATTGATATTTGACATTGCTGATAAAGATGTAGGACCTGTAACCGGACCACTCAATGAGTTGCGTCGACTTGAAAAAGCAGAAGAAGAAGAAACAGATTGTTGTTGATTGGATATAAAAGAGGTGTTACAATATTTGTTGCTTGGGTTGCAGTTGTTATTACCATTGTTGTTATTACAGTTGATTTCGTTAAATTTTGATCCATCTCGGCCGTTTTCTTCATCGTACATTGTGGGCCCATCATCATCATCATCATCATCCTCATGCTCTGAAGTATCATCAGATGAAGTATCAATAACCGCACTGCTATGACTACCACTTGGTAACAACAGATTATTTGTTCTTGATATACGTAAATTAGAAGCTGAATAAGTTCTTGAAAAACTTGATCTTGGAGAGTAATCAAAATAGTGTTTTCTATTTGCCGATGATGATGACGATGAAGAGATTGGTTCTGTAGATAAAACAGCTTGTTTAGGAGAAATTCCAAATGTTGGTATATTACTGCTCTTATTTATTTCATTACTATTTATAGCGTGATGGTTCAGCTGGGGTAAGCTTAAAGATGTATTGTTATCAGATGAAGGTGATGTTACAATACTAAAGTTGTTGTTGAATTTTTCTCTTAGGTGATTTTTAAAAATGGGTTTTTCTGGATTGAAATCCGGAAGCATATTTGTTGGTTTGTCGGTCATCTTGATGATTGATGGTTGTATGAACAACTTTTGGAACCTTCAGTTAAATATATCAACTTCCAAACGGATATAAAAGTTAACTTTGATCGTAATGACTATTCATATTTAATCTTAAATATTTGATTCTAAATTTTGAATCTTGTTTCTCTTTTGCCAAAAAAAAAAACCAAGAAAAAAACGAACAACTACACGTGATACATTGGCACGTGATACTACGTTGAGTATCCACTTTATACCCTAATTTTTTTGTATGAAAAGTGTATGCATTGCAAAGCAGGAAAATTAAAGAATCGGGCCAAAAGATAAAACCGGAGTTTGCATCATCAAAAATATCTAATAACTATCAAATGAGCAAACATATCACAAAAAACTCCGAGAAGCATACACGCTGCTTTTTATCAATCGACAGTAATAATTTTAGATAAGGCTTAACGGAACAAGATTTGTGTTTTTCACGCTGTGGAGATTTTTTTATCAGTTTTTCTTATCAGTTTGATTGATTGCTGCAAATATATATATATATGTACACATGGCAGAACCAAGTTTATTGATATATACAGTGGGGGAAAAATCTATATATGTTTGAGGGATAATTAAATTTGAAACTCCGAGTCTGTTTGTTGGAGTCCGAAACAGTCATCTAAGCAAGCTTTATCCATCCATCCAACCGGAGAAAAATAAGGGGGTGTATAGGAATGAGAGACAAAGTAAAAATAGAAAAATAAAAAAATTTGCACCCAGTTACTGCTTATTAGTAAGATGGAGTTATCAAATCAGCTACATTAGATTAAACTTCTTGTTCATAGCCAATTTTTCCATCTTGTAAACAGGGCAAACATCCAAGTATTTAAACAAGAATACTTATTCAACGTCGTGTAGCTACTCCAACATAAGTAACACGACCGGCAGCTGCTGAGGATGGTGCGTGGTGGTAAAGTATCCGCATCCGGAAACGTTGACGACTTGTCTTTGTCCCCAATTTGGAAACGCTAAACTCGTCAAACACAAGAAAGAAAATATTTTCAACCCCGGAAAAATTCAAATCCCCGGAATTTCGCTGTTGATGTTTTTTTGAACATCGAATGACTGGTTTCTTGTATAAATACTCGACAACATCTGCTTCTTTTCATGTTTTCAAGTTGGTTGATGACCAAGAGTATTAAAATATAAAATTTTCATTTTATAAGAATCATCCTTCCATAATAATAAAACAAATACACAATATACGATGACAAAATCTTTTGAAGAGAACGTTGCTCAAACCTCATACATTTTAAATGATCTTTCCCCACTGCCAAAAGCCACTCCTGAACTGGCTCCTCATGTCTTGGACATGTTTTCATTGAAGAACAAAGTTGCCGTTGTGACAGGTTCTGCTCAAGGTATTGGTTACGTGGTTGCTGAAGCTTTAGCTCAAGCTGGTGCCGATGTTGCATTTTGGGATTTACAAGATCCAGCTGAATCTGCTGCTAAAGTTGCCATTGAAAACAACGTTATTTGTAAATCATACAGAGGTGATATTTCAGATCCTGATTCAGTTGCCGAAACGGTGCAGCAAATTGAAGCTGACTTTGGTAGAATCGATATCTTCATTGCTAATGCCGGTATAAATATTCCAAGTGAAACTTGTCTAGGTGATAACGGTAATAGAGTTTGGAATAAAGTTATTGACGTTAACTTGAACGGTTGTTTCTATTGTTGTCGTGAAGTTGGTAAAATCTTCAAAAGACAGGGTCATGGTTCTATTGTTATGACTGCATCCATGTCTGCTCACATTATAAATACCCCAATGAACCAAGCTGCCTACAATTCATCTAAAGCTGGTGTGAAGCATTTAGCTAAATCGTTAGCTATTGAATTTGCTGGTTTTGCTAGAGTCAACTCTGTTTCTCCAGGGTATATTGCAACTTCTATTAACGATGTTTTACCACTGCATTTTAAACAAAGATGGTGGTCTGTTATCCCAATGGGTAGAGAAGGTCATCCTAGAGAATTGGTTGGTGCGTACTTGTACTTGGCAAGTGATGCTTCTTCATATACCACTGGTTCTGATATCGTCGTTGATGGTGCTTTCACTGTCTGTTAAATGGGAATAACTTTTTACACTTACAAATACATACACACACACATTTATCCACATAATACCAATATATATATATATCAAATTATTATACAATCAACTATGGTATCATTCCCACGAGAATCTAATAACAACACAGCCACAGATACTTCACGTTACTATATAGTTATGTTAACTGACGAAAAACGTTTTGTTGCTTAACCATTGTAACATTCACCATCTACGGCACCATAAGCGTCATTGTAGATTTCACCTACAGCAGCAGATTTATCGGTTCGTGTTTCCGAGAAACCAGCTGCTACACAAAATTTACTGTCGAAACCGTAGCACTCATCTGAACTAGTGCAAGGCTGTATATGTGAGATAATATGACAACTTAAAGTATTAGTATAGTTATGTGGCACCAGATATTCATAGTTCCAGTCTTTATAGTCTTGGTCGCAGCCTTTATTTGTTCCCCAATTAGTGTAGGAAGCCCAACCACTGCTGTCAGCTCTTTTCACAATGGCCACGTTTGGAGCTATGCAGCTGCGGCTGGAGAAACATCATTCATGAGTCTTGAGTGCACTGCTGATGGATTCAACGCCAGCGATAGTAGATATGATACCGAACTCTGATTCTGCAATGAAGCTATAAATAGTATTATCAACAGACACGTTGACATGTGATATCTTGACTATATGTCTGACTAGGTATTTTTTAAACGAGCTGTTTGTCTCAAAAAAATCGTCAAATTCTAAGTGCACATCCTCGTTGATGTGTGTGGACTTTAAAGTCTGTACCATTTAATAAAACACTACTGTCCCAATATTCTCTCTTAGAATTTGCAGAAGATGATCCTGATTCATAGGTCCAACCAGTTGCACTTGTTGCCCGACTATAAAAGTAGATATAGCCCATACCCGAATATAAAAGTAGATATAGCCCATAATGCTGTAACACCTGCACATGCAGCAAGTCCTGCTTCACCAGCAATCGGTGTTGGACCAGCAGCAGCAAGATAAGATGCGCTGCAATGACAGACTGCCACCTTACCAGTGAAGACAGCTACACCTGCAAAAACTGCTGTGACACCGCCTGCAGTTATCTTTCTCCATTCAACTATCATCGTTGGTAAAGTTAAAAAGTAGAGGAGGTATAAAGTTAGTAGTATAATTGTTACTATAACGGAAAAGAATATAATCCTCTCTCTCTTTGTTATAACTCTTGTTGTAGTTTCAAGTTTCATAAAGTGATAAATCAATAGAATATGTATCAATATGAACACTGACGAAAAAACAAAAAAGATAACAATTTATAACAACATAATTAAAATGTTTTTAAAAATTGCCGCCCACTTGATTTGAAGTTCGCTTTTTGCCAGTCACTTTAATCATTACTGCTTCACCACATTAGAGCTACGCTCTGACCACTGGATGTTTTAAGTGCCGCACGATAGATTACAGAACCGTATTAACAGATCAAGAGCCATTATATCATATCAATTCCAGCACCAGCGCAATCCCCGTGATGGAGAGAGTGTTTACTTATTGAAAAAGAGTCTGTAAGTAGTAAATAGTAGTTTCAAGATAAAATGTCATACAACTAAAAGTCTCAGATAGACGCGTCGGTCGATTTTGGACTTTTGGATTTTTTCTTTTTTTTTCAACACGACGACGACGAAATATTTTGCTTTAATTACTCTTTCTAAAAAGCACAACTGAACAGGTACCTTTTTGACTTCTTCAAAATACAATTAAACGAGGACAAACCAATTATTCCTAAAAAGCAAAACAAAAACAAAACAAAACAAAAGCATATAGTTGCACATTTAAATTGGAGAAAGTACAAAAAACACACTTGAAAAAGGGAACGAGAACTACTGCACGTCTTTTATTTATATATAAACAGAGATAAACAATAGCACCACGATTGAAGAATATATAAAACAAACTATTATTGAACCACCACTATGGATTTAAGGAATTTAATTTCAAAGAATGATGATGAGCCATCAAATAAATCAACCTCATCGCAATCGCAATCGTCATCAGATATACAGAAAACTCCAACTCAATTCACTCCATCACAGCAACAACAACAAACAACTCCATTGCCATTGGCTTCAATATTATCAAATCCAACACCTTCAAGATCGAATTCTCAACCAAGGCTTTCAATTCATGATCTAATGAACAATGACAGCAGTAACAATAAAAACAGCAGTAACATTCAACCTTCTACAATGTCTTCACCATCGGATTCAAGTTTAAATGGTCAACAACAACAACCGGCAGGCCATAAAAAATCTGAACTTAATGAAATTAGGAAAAGAAACAGTATAACCAATTTAACAAATGATGATGATGTTGCTATTGATGGTAAAAAGACACCAAATTTAGCAAGACGTTTATCATCAACAAACTCAAGTGAATTAGGATCCCCTTTAACGAACAGCAAGTTTATCGAACCAAAATCAAGAAAAAAATCAGTTTCCACTATCCATGAACAGATTAAAGAACTTGAAGAATTGAAAAATAAAAAAGAGGTGAATAATAACAACGGTGAAGTTAAAAGTAGCAACGATTATGATCAAGAACAACAGGATGATCCAAATAAGCCTAAAAGATACAATGAAAAACCAACTTGGGCCAAAGATTTCATTCCAACTGCTAAAAGCAGTAAATCGTTTTCGAAATCTGCTGACCCATCATCAACAACAAATTCATTTAACATTCCAACCACCAAACTCGCAATCCCTTCAATTACGGGCTCAATACCTCGTAACGATTTCAATAAAGTTATCACCGAATGGGTTTGGGCAAACGTTGCTGGTTTAAAACAAGATTATTCTGATGTTCCGAACGTTGAAGATTATATCGAACTTGAATTGAAAGTTGGTAACATATGGGATAAAGTGAAAGATCGTAGATTACAACTACCTATCAATACAGAAGCTGTATTATCTGTTGATTTTTTCCATAATGAATGTTACTTCAAGTCCGGAATACCGATACAAAAATTTACTGAAATCAAAGGATACTTGGGTAAGCTATCACATGATAGTAATAATAACAACAACAGTAATAACAAACAAAACAAGTTTGTTGTTGAGAATTCCCATTTGATTGATTTAATAGCAAGTGAAAAAAAGAGAAACGATAGACCAATTACAGGTAGAGTTTCAGTTGATGTTAAAACCAAGCGTAAAATGTACTCTATTCAAAAACAAAGAATAGCAGATTTGATAATTTTCTTACCTAATACATTGTACGATCTAAGGTTATCACTTTCGTTGGAACTACCTTATGAATTGAACGATTCCGCTTTTGAAAATTTCAAGAAAAAAGTTAGTTTGGAAAGAGAAAAGGAGAGAATTAGTTTCAACCATTTATCGACATTTACTAAAATTGATTTAACAAAAGTTAAAGAAAACAAAGTTGCCAAATACGAATTAGAGTTGGAACTGAACACTATTGAGCTATTGAAAAGTATGAAGTTTGTTGGTGATGATCCATTATATTACATTGATTTAATACAATCCTTTTTGGATAATGGACGGATTATTACTAGACAATTAAGTATTCAACAATATTAATTACCATTATCACCATTTTTTTATTGTTTTTTTGTTTGCAACAACTATATTTTATACGTGTATATTATTAAGTATCTTTTGTACATTTATTATTAAAAAAAAAATTATGTAAATTATAATACAATTTTCTTGATCCACATCGTGACTCCATCCATCGACTTTTTAACCGTTCAGATTTGTTTACCATTTGAAATATTGGGTTATTCAACAAAAAAATTTCAAATTAATTATGATTTGTAGTTTATTAAAACATGCATGTAAACATTTACAAAACAAATATATATGCATGAGACAAGAAATAGCAAAAATGCAAAAGAAAGGAAAAAAAAACAGAAAGCAAGGAAAAAAAGCGCATAAAAAAGAAAAGTAAATGGAAGGAAAGAAGAAAGAAGAAAGAAAAAATATAGTCTATCTAGTTAAAATAATTCACGGGTGAATGAAATGAATGAACGAATAAAATGAAAATAATAGTAGTAGTAAGAACTAGTGCAGTTATACATGAGATAATAAGGAAATGGCACCAAGCAGAAAGGGAAAGGTTGTATGCTTTGATTTGGTTAAACACCAGAGGAGCCGTACAATTTCGACCATTCATCAAACTCTTTCAAACCTTCTTTAGAAACACTGGGTCTAATATAGTTCAACGAATTAATAAAATCTTTCAAATTCAACGGCCTAATTTCATTTTTATTAGTCATTAACAATTTATCACCTAATTCTCTCAATGGACCCATTGCTGCATCTTTTGCCAACGCTGTCATATCAGAACCTGAAAATCCATCTGTTAATTCAATCAATTCTTCAAAGTCTTCCTCGGAACAAGTATGCTTTTGGTGGGATAGCATCTTGGATAGTTGGACCTTACGTGTCTCGTATTCAGGTAATGGGATGTACTGTCTTCTAACGAATCTTCTCCTGGCTGCCTCATCAATGGCCCATGGTAAGTTAGTTGCAGCTAAAACTAAAACTCTTTGTAAATCTTCACCACAGTCTCTACCTGCTGCTGCTTTCGTTAAATCTGACCATTGAACCAAAAATTCATTTTTGATTCTTCTTGACGATTCATTTTCACCGTCATTGTTTCTTGAACCTAATAAAGAATCAATTTCGTCAACGAAGATAATTGAAGGAGCTAATTTTTTAGCTAATTGGAACAATGCTCTAACCAATTTTTCAGATTCACCCAAATATTTGGACGTTAGAGAAGATGCTGAAATTGAAAAGAATGTGGACTTGGATTCGGTAGCCACTGCTCTAGCTAACATTGTTTTACCGGTACCTGGAGGACCAAACAATAACATACCTCTTGCAGGTTCCCTCAACCCACTAAATAAATCTGGTCTAAGGAATGGATAAACAACGGTTTCCTTTAGCGAATTTTTAGCCTGTTCTAAACCAGCAATATCATCCCAATGGACTTCATCACCATGAACCACAATTTCGTTCAAAATCTGTTTGGCTGCTTGTGGGTCAACACCTCTCATCGATGCAATCAGTTTTTCTTCTGATTCAGAAACGGTTTCATCTTCACCATCGTCCAAAGTTTCAGTATCTTTTGTTGATATTTCCGCCAATTCCTTTGGTGTTGTATCGAGTGCAGTTTTCTTAGCTGCTGCAGTAACTGTTTTAGGTGACGCCTTTCTCTGTTGAGAAACACCATTGGAACTGGCAACTGCTGGTCTTCCAGGACCAGGAGATGCTGCTCTTTGCTTAGTTTTTGGAACTTGTAATCTATTATTATTCGTAGTGGCTGTGGTTGGAGGTGATTTTGCTCTAACAGGGGATCTATTGGAAGGGTTCTTAGTTGCATTTGGTCTTGTTTTTAGCTTCACTGCAGCCGATAATTTAAGAGCTTGCTGCGCACGTTCAGCAGAGGTTTTGACACGAGGTTGCTGTTGTTGATGCTGCTGTTGATGGTGTTGGACAACTGCCGGTTTAGGTCTTGCTTCTAATTGTTGGAATTGATCGTTTAAATCTATCAAATTCTCATCACTTTTATTCAATGAAGAACCTTGACCCGAAGGGAATCTCCTATTTGATTTTGATGAATTGCCAACTTGTTGAAGTAGTCTTAAAGTTTCTTGTTTGTGAAGTTCTTTACTATCAAATCCACTATCAAAGTCTTGGAACAAATCGGATTGGGAATGTGCATTGGCATTGGCAGTATATGACTTAGTTGCTGATAAACTTGTTGATGGGGACCAAATCAAATTAGCAGCTTGTTGTGCGCTTTGTGATGATGTATTGTTACTACCATTTGATGACAGTGTTGAAGAACTTGAATTCAGGTTGTTTGCAGCACCAGCAGCAGCAGCACCACCGGATCTCATTGATTTCATCAGTGGTTTAGCGGTTTGCTTTTTGGTGTTCATTGTAGTTGGCTGGTTGGATCTTAATGTGGGCAAATTTGTACCAGATGAAGAAGAGTATTTCTGTCGCTGAGAAGGAGGGGGAGGAGGAGGAGGAAGCATTGTAGATTGTAATTTTTTCTCTAACCTCTCGAGGTGATCAGAACCTTGAGCTTGCAAGATTCTAATTTCATCAAGTATATAGGCTTCTTCATCAGTGAGTTCTTGACCAATGATTGATTTCTCAACTTGGTCAACTTTATAGAGTGCAATTTGATGAAGAGATTTCCAACCTGTTAGGGCTTCTTGGGATCTATTGTTTTGCTCTAAACTTAAGTTTGTCAAAGAATTGTTTGCTATTTCATTGTATAACTCTAGTAGTCTTGTCAATGGGGGCGGAGGGTTTTTCTTTCTAGAAAACATGATATTTATAACAGTACTATTATTTAATTGATGAATTCAAAATGAAGGAATCGGAAGGGAAAGGGTATATTGGATTGCGGGTTAGTTTGATACAATTCTGAAAAGATAAACTAATTTGCAAGGATATTAGTAGTGGGGTATTATTGTTTGATATTAATATGCAAAAAAGATTCAAAGGGTATATATCTCAAGATGTATGTATGTATGTAGGGGTATGGTAGGTGATCACCAGAGAAGATAATTATGGATTATAATTACACTTTATGGTAGTGGTAATAATGACAAAACAAACTGGAAAAGGAAGAGAAAAATTAATGGGTTCTTATTTCTTTCAAAGTGATATTATGATGACAAAAGTATTAAAAATTTAGGAAGTTTGCTTTAAACAAATTGACAAAGATTGAAGATAGTTAAAAAGAGTAGAAGAAAGGATAAGAAAAAGCCTGTTTGTGTATATGTATAAAAGAAAACACACATATACACAAACACAATACAAGAGAGAGGAAAACCACATTCAATTATCATAGAACGATTTAAAGAAAAAAAATGTGCCAAAACCAAATAAAAAATAAATGGAATAGAAAGATCACCAGCCACATTAACTCTACATTTAAGTCTGTTGTTGTACCCCTTAAAAAAGGCGCAGTTAGAAGGACAGCTTAGCTTTTCTTTGTTCCTTCAAGGCCAAGAAAAGAACCCAATTACTCAATTAACCCACTACCCACCCACTATTCACCAGCCACATTTTCTACTGATAAAGTCCCCTTTTCTCGAACTATTTCCCAATAAGGAAATACCACAACATAAAAATCATCAAATTTCTACTAATATTTATATGTGTGTAAAGGTGTATATAAGTATAGAAGTATATAGATATATATGTAAAGAACACTCTATTGTTAAATGATAATAATTATTGATTGTGATTATTACTTGTGATTATTACTTGTGTTTGAATTGATTTTAACATTTTACTTGATTATTGATTGTTCTTGTTCGTATCTTATTTTCTCAAGACACTTGAACCAGTAGATCCATGAAATCGACAAACTAACTTGATTACATTAATTGAGATTAGGTTGAATGGTTTTCGTAAACTTCTTTATAATAAAAGTCTTCTTTTATTTTTCAATCCACTATATTTCTAGTTAATATAGATATACCAAACTCCTTAGAATAAAAGCTGGTGGTAAGTAAAGGTTAGAAGAGAAAAAGAAAGAATGAAGAGACACAAATGATCTATTTAACGATTACATAATCCATAGTAAGAATACAATAATGAGATAAGAAAATATGTAAACTAATTAATACTTATTATATATTATTATTATACCTTACTCATTTTATATGGTTATCGGTGTATTAAAATACTTTACTTATCACACACACACAATCTTTCTTCCCCATATCTTTCCTTCCTTATTTTTACTATTCTTTCCACCTCTTTTATTTGTATTCAATTGCTTATAAAAACATACTCTCTGAAGTCAACAGAACCTTTAACTTCTTACAAACAAAACACATTAACTACTATATTTCCCAAAAAAACACACTACTTTTTAAAAAAAGATAAGCGCACAATACAAGACATACTGTACATTTTTTCGATTCACCTCTATTTTGTTATATACATCAAATAGAACCCAGTTTGAAACCACAATCATGTTCAATACGTTGTTTTCATTAATAGGTTTATTTATTACTTTTATATACCCTCTAAGCCAATCATATCCACTTTTGTCAACAGTTTCACCAACAGCTGCTCAACAGCTGTCAAATGCCATCCTTTCCTCCTCTTCCCCACCTTTATTACCAAGCCATCCAACCACTCAAGCCAATACTAGAAGATGGATGATTTATTGGATAGTACTAGCTATTTGCTTAACCGTTCAATCTAATATACTAATCAAGACATTGGTTAGCTTTATTCCTTTTAATGGTTTGGTGTTATTATACTTGAAAATATGGCTAGTTTTCCCAATTGCCACAGTATCATCAGAGCCATCAGACAAGAAAATAACCGGTTCTTCTTTGTTATACGAATATTATTTATTGCACTGGCTTATTAAATTAGACAATTATTCTAAGAATTTGAATATTAATGATTCCATAAAAATGATTAACAAGTTTAAGAATGTTGCCATCCAAAACTATGCTCCAAACAGCTTACAGTTTCTAAAATCGTCTTCTTCACCATCGTCATCTTTTTCAAATTTTGATGTTAAATCTTCAGGCATATCATCAATGGATGCTAAAGAAATGTCTTTGAAACAAATGGCTAGTGAACTTTGGCAAACTTCAGGACTACTCGGGTTCTATCAATTTACCGGAAAGGATGAAGTGGAAAACAGGGATCTTTCAACAAAAAGTGCAACAAGTGAACTTTTCCCCAAACTTTTGATTTCTTCCTTAATTTCTCCGTTCAAATCTTTTGGAAATTCTTTGGAAACATCCTATGAAATGAGAGCAAAAGAAGCCGAATACGATATGGTGAATAAAGAAGAATTGAACAACAGTTATCTGGAAGAGATGCCACCACCTGCTGCTGCTGCTGCTGCTGCTGTTTCCAAAACTCAACCGGAGTTGACAGTTCCTATCCAAATTCCAGTAACCACTACCGATAATACGACAAGTGGTTCTACAAGTGCAGCCGCTGAAACTTCGGTTCCACCGTCATATAGGCGATCAAGCTGGTCTTTCAGATGGAAAAGAAAGTCTAGTTCAAGTAGTTTAGCCAGTGGTCCTGGAGATACCAATAATGAGAATACTGAGGGTTGATTTTATGATTACTAGTTATTGTCATAGTTACACTATGTATGTTTTTTTTTTCACTTTTTTATTTCTATCACTTGTTTTGTTGTTGTATGCTTTTTTTTCAATTTTTTTACCAAGGTTTTTATGGTACGGTTTACTGATTAATTCTATTGTTACGTTTGGGTTTTTGCTACTTGGTATGGTATGAAGGTTTTTATTTTTCTTTTTAATTATATTATTATGTTGTTTGACAATTTGCTAACACTTTTTTTTATATACATTATCATCCCTCCCTTTCTTTCTTCCATTGATACTCTTTATCTATTTTTTTATTTTTTTTATTACTTTTATCACAGATTTATCAATTTTTTTTTTTCGATTGAATTCCTTTTATACACCTTATTTATTTATTCAATGTTATTGTGTGAACTTGTTTTTCATCTTCATTCTATAAACTTACATTATTCATCAGTTTTTTTTTTGATTTGTTCCACTGAATTGAAAAAATATTTCGAAACGAAATCTTTGAAAAGTAAATTTTATATTATCAAAAGAAAAGTATTAAAGAGACAAACCGAATAATAAATATATACAAGAATATCAATAGTTTGGCCCCTTTCTTTATTTTCTTTGCTCTCCTTTTTGTCAAACGTATATGATATCGTATAGAAGTTTAACTTTATAATTACAATGGGATGTGTTGAGCAATCAATTTCTCAGCTTCCAGTCTCTTATAGTGAGCAACATCTCTTCTCTTAATATTTCTCATCTCTCTTTTCAATTTCTTTGGAATAAAATTCATTGCTCTTGGTTTTGGATCAACTGAACTTGAGAATGCAGTTGTTGGTTTATGAACATCCGATCCAATAGCTTGATCTTTACTACTTCTATAGGTTTTCAATTCTTCAACCAATTTCAATTCCTCTTTGAAATCTTCAGTTTCAGCAGGCCAAACAAACGGATCGATTAAATCAACTGTCATTTTCTTAATTTGTGGGGATCTAAATCTGGTTCTGTATGGCATTGGTAAAGCTCTTTCAAATTTGGCAGGTGTTAAGGTCGACGTAATGTTTAAAACTCTAATACCATAGATGTGGTATAAGTAATCTCTCAGATCCATCTTATTGAACGATTTTGGAACTATGAATTTGGCTTGGTATGGAGTATGCTTGGCATTTGGTCTCAATAAACAAACTCTTGCAGATGGGAAGAATAGTTGTTTGGAACCTGGTGTGAAATGTGGTTCGTCTCTTTCAATGGCTTCTCTCACTAGTTGAACAATTTTCTTAGATTTTAAACCTCTTTCTTCTCTAGGCTTTGGCTGTTTATGTGTTGGCATTGGCTTTAGTCTACCATGGATTAATGTTCTTTTGGAGTGTGTTAGAATGGATTTGAACAATGATGATGATTCATTTGATTTGATGGCTGTTGACGCCGATTGTATTAGTTGAGACAACATGGTGTGTGGAAATGTATCTTGTGTGTGTGTGCTTTACAACTAATAATCTAAAAATCGGGTCCTATATTATATGTACAATATGGTATAGTGTGATATCCAGAATGATTCGTGTATGTACGTTTGGTGGTAAACAATAAATCTTAAAGTGTTAAATGGTATAGATATGGTTGATGATACTTTTTAAACCCATTTTGACAAGAACTAAACCGCCAGTTGAATCGAATTGAATTTTTCAATTTTTTCAACAACTATAGATTACTTAAAAGATGACATAAGTATTGATATGAACACCGGGTAATGTCTTTTTTTCCCTCTCTGTTTCTAGCTAGCACCACACTCAAACTTTACAGACTGCCAAAAGTTAAAGAAAAATTCGGACGAAGAAATGCTCTGCGAAAACTCAAAAAAAAGTCTCTCGAAAAGGCAAAAACGAAAGGATCGAAATATACAATTCAAAGAGATTACACAAACACAAGACAAAGACATTCATACCCTATAATACTTCTACTTCCACTCCCCTTTCCTAGTGCAGTATATACTCCCATCCATCCATCCATTATCATCCCTTTGCTGTATATATACAGATATATTTCCATTCACTTCACACTTTTTTACTTCTTTCCAAAATCAATCAATTATTTAGTCTTGTTTGAAAAATTACACACCAACAACACAAAAGGTTCAAAAAGAGAAGAACAACGTGGACAATATTCACTTGACAATACATTCAGAGTATAATAATAACACCATACCTCACATCTGTACTTTTATTTATTCATTTACCTGCTATATTAACTAGCTTAAACACAGGTTATTGTATTTACTTTTTTTCCAGTTATACATACCCTATCTTCATCTACTTGCATCCAAAAGGTTTTTTTTAGCTCTATAATTAATCAATTTTTTCACTCACCTATCCCTTTCCTTAAAAACTTTTGAAAAGAAGAAAAAAATATATATATATCAAAAAAAACAACGTACACAACTTTTGTTATTTAGTCATATTTTAATTGAACTTATTATATATATATATCTATAAGCTCCTCAATTCCATATCTCCAATCATAAAATACAAACACACACAAACATGTCTTTCAAGGCTTTCAACGACGATATTTATGGTGTTCAAGATGATGATATCATTACAACCGAAGATTGTTGGACTGTTATCTCTTCATTCTTTGAAACAAAAGGTTTAGTCTCTCAACAATTGGATTCATTTGAAGAGTTTATAGAATCATCAATTCAAGAGTTAGTTTTAGAAGATGAAAAACTAATTTTGGATCAACCAGCACAACACATTTCTGATGATGACGATATAAATAGAAGATATGAAATTACATTTGGTGATATATTTTTATCAAAACCATCTCAAACCGAAGCTGATGGTACCACATCAACTTTGTTACCACAAGAAGCTAGATTAAGAAATTTAACATATTCTGCTCCATTATACGTTGAAATGAAAAAAATGGTTAGAGAATCCGTTGATGACAGCTCTGTTTCCTCTTCTCAAGTTCAATGGTATAGAGAAGGTGAAATCAATAGATTCAGAAATGGTGAAATTGAAGAAATGATTGCAATTGGTACCAGTATCGATGATGAAACCGATCATATCGTTGAAGAAAAACATAGTACTAAGATCCATGAATCTGGTGCTGAAACTCAAACTGTTTTCATTGGTAAAGTTCCAATCATGTTAAAATCAAAGTTTTGTACATTATGGGGGTTATCCGAAGATGAACTTTATGATATTAGAGAATGTCCATTTGATATGGGTGGTTATTTCATTATTAATGGTTCTGAAAAGGTTTTAATTGCCCAAGAAAGATCTGCTGCCAATATCGTCCAAGTTTTCAAGAAATCCGGTCCTTCTCCAATCTCTCACGTTGCTGAGATCAGATCTGCTTTAGAGAAGGGTTCTAGATTGATTTCTTCAATGCAAGTTAAACTGTCAAGAGGTGGTGCATCATCTTTCAAGAGTGGTGGTGTTGGCCGTTCAATCAAAGCAACTTTACCATATATCAAAGCTGACATTCCAATCATCATTATTTTCAGAGCTTTAGGTGTTATTGAAGATGGTGACATTTTGCAACATATTTGTTACGATGAAAGTGATTGGCAAATGCTGGAAATGTTGAAACCATGTATTGAAGAAGGTTTCTTGATTCAATCACAAGAAGTTGCTTTGGATTATATTGGTAGAAGAGGTAATGCTGTTGGTATTAGAAGAGAAAGACGTATCCAATTTGCCAAAGATATTCTACAAAGAGAATTTTTACCCCATATTTCCCAAGATACTGGTTTTGAAACTAATAAAGCCTACTATTTGGGTTACATTATCAATAGATTACTATTGTGTGCACTAGAAAGAAAAGAACCTGATGATAGAGATCATTTTGGTAAGAAGAGATTAGACTTAGCTGGTCCATTGTTGGCCAATTTGTTCAGAATCTTGTTTAGAAAATTATCAAGAGACATTTATAGATATATGCAAAGATGTATTGAAAGAGGTGAAGATTTCAATATTGTTTCTGCTGTCAAATCAACTACGATTACTTCAGGTTTGAAATATTCTTTGGCAACAGGTAATTGGGGTGAACAAAAGAAAGCCATGTCTTCAAGAGCTGGTGTTTCTCAAGTTTTGAACAGATATACCTACTCTTCTACCTTGTCACATTTAAGAAGAACCAATACTCCAATTGGTAGAGATGGTAAGATTGCTAAACCACGTCAATTACATAACACCCATTGGGGTTTGGTGTGTCCTGCTGAGACTCCAGAAGGTCAAGCCTGTGGTTTGGTTAAAAATTTATCCTTAATGACTTGTGTTTCAGTTGGTACTTCATCCGAACCAATCACATATTTGTTAGAAGAATGGGGTTTAGAACCATTATCAGAGTATGAGCCTCAAGAACATAAGAACGCAACTAGAGTTTTCTTGAATGGTAATTGGGTTGGTACCCATAGAGATCCTGGTATGTTGGTTGAAACTATGAAACAATTAAGAAGAAGTGGAACCATCTCACCAGAAGTTTCATTGATTAGAGATATCAGAGAAAGAGAATTCAAGATTTTCACCGATGCTGGTAGAATTTACAGACCTTTGTTCATCGTTGATGATGACGAGGACAGTGAACATAAAGGTGAATTGAAATTAAATAAAGAACATTGTAGAAAGATTTTAGAAAGAGAAGTTGAAGAAATTCCCCAAGATGAAGAATTTGACGAAGACGGAGAGCCATTAGAACCAATACAGAGAGTGTTCGGTTGGGAATCATTATTGAGTAGTGGTGTCATTGAATTTTTGGACGCTGAAGAGGAAGAAACCGTTTTAATTGCCATGTCCCCAGAAGACTTAATACCCGTTGTTGAACAAGACAAACAAAAACAAGTTGAGATGAATCCTGGTGCAAGAATTAAGAGTGTGACCAAAGCACATGCTTTTACTCACTGTGAAGTTCATCCTTCTATGATTTTGGGTGTTGCTGCTTCTATTATTCCATTCCCTGATCATAATCAATCTCCAAGAAATACATATCAATCCGCGATGGGTAAACAAGCTATGGGTGTTTTCTTAACAAACTATAGTGTGCGTATGGACACAATGGCTAATATTCTATACTACCCACAAAAGCCATTGGCAAAGACCCAAGCTATGGAATATTTGAAATTTAGAGAACTACCAGCTGGTCAAAATGCCATTGTTGCCATTTCTTGTTATTCAGGTTATAACCAAGAAGATTCTATGATTATGAATCAATCTTCAATTGATAGAGGTTTGTTCAGATCGTTGTTCTTCAGATCTTATATGGATCAAGAAAGAAGAAACGGTATTTCTGTGGTGGAGGAATTTGAAAAACCATTACGTTCTAGTACACTTGGTTTCAAGGCTGGTACTTATGAAAAATTAGACGATGATGGTTTAATTTCACCAGGTGTTAGAGTTTCAGGTGATGATATCATCATTGGTAAAACTGTTCCTATTCCACCGGATACTGAGGAATTAGGTCAAAGAACCAAATATCACACCAAAAGAGATGCTTCTACTCCGTTAAGAACCACCGAATCTGGTATTGTCGATCAAGTGTTATTAACCACTAACGCAGAAGGTTTGAAGTTTGTTAAGGTGAGAATGAGAACTACCAAAACTCCCCAAATCGGTGATAAATTTGCCTCTAGACATGGTCAAAAGGGTACTATTGGTATTACTTATAGACACGAAGATATGCCATTCTCTGCTCAAGGTATTGTTCCAGATTTAATTATCAATCCCCATGCTATTCCATCTCGTATGACGGTTGCGCATTTAATTGAATGTTTGTTATCCAAGGTTGCTTCTCTTAGAGGTTATGAAGGTGATGCTACACCATTTACAGATTTAACTGTTGATGCAGTTTCTAAATTATTGAGAGAAAATGGTTACCAATCCAGAGGTTTCGAAGTTATGTACCATGGTCATACGGGTAAGAAATTAATGGCTCAAGTTTTCTTTGGTCCAACATATTATCAAAGATTAAGACACATGGTTGATGATAAGATTCACGCCAGAGCTAGAGGTCCATATCAAAATTTGACTAGACAACCAATGGAAGGTAGAGCTAGAGATGGTGGTTTAAGATTCGGTGAAATGGAGCGTGATTGTATGATTGCTCACGGTGCTGCCGGTTTCTTGAAGGAAAGATTAATGGATGCCTCTGATGCTTTCAGAGTTCACGTTTGTGGTGTTTGTGGTTTAATGTCTGTTATTGCAAATTTGAAAAAGAACCAATTCGAATGTAAGTCTTGTAAGAATAAGACAAACATCTATCAAATTCATATTCCATACGCTGCCAAACTACTATTCCAAGAATTGATGAGTATGAATATTTCACCAAGATTATATACCGAAAAATCTGGTTTATCTACTCGTTAGTTTTTAAGAAAAGATTAATTATATTTCACTTTTTTGTTTTCTCTGTTCTCCCTCTTTTTTGTCTTCTTTTTTTTTGTATCAAAAATAAAAATGTTTCGTTTCATGTCTCTGTATTCACCTTTTGTTTATTACCTATTTGTCTTTTTTTCCCCTGTTGATTTTTAACTTGCTCTCTTTTGTACACTTTTGATTATCCTTTTTACTTTTTACATTTTACCTATAATTATTTACTCACGAAAAAAAATCAAACAGAATTTTAGTATACTTAAAGTATTCTTTTTAAGGTCTTCGTAGTTAGTCTACTAATTCAACTAAATTACAAAATTTCCGGAGAATGAATCATTTGGATAGTGCAAAGAGGGGAAAGCCGTTACTTCATATAATCAACTGCTGTAAATTATTGTTGCCAGTTTTGAAATCTATATACAAGAAATGGTACATAATAACAACCTATTTATAACATTTATCATCATCATCAAAAAACTTCTAATACTTTCTACCAGCCATTCTCTTTTCGTATTCTTCTGTAATCTTCTTTCTCTTTTCTAATTCTTCCAATCTTTTCAAAACTAACGGTTGTTCATCAGCATAAGCAACTAAATTTTGCTTGTATGGGTGATCCGAACCATCGAAAACCTTTAATCTTTCCAACCTTGACCATCTGTGTTTGTTCTTTGGTAACATTTTACTGACAGCTCTTCTCAAAACTTCACCATACCCATAATCAGCAACGACCTTCTTCATGAATGTGGCCTTACCAGATCCGGGTCTGGTTGTATGGGACCAGTAGTATTTTTGATCCATTTTCTTACCTGTTGTCTTTAAAAATTGTGCATTTGAAACAACGACATAATCACCAACATCTTGTGTTTCGTGTAAAATTGGCTTATGCTTCCCTATTAATGTAATTGCAATTTGTGTTGCTAGTCTACCTAATGTTCTTTGATCTTCAGCAAGATCAACGTGGTGCCATGCTCTGGCAAAACCTAATCCCGTCTTACCTATCTTATTAGACATGTTGTGTATATATGTGTGTATGTGTGGATGTGAATGAAGGTATATGAGATGAATGGATAATAACGTGTGGCCAATATGGTACTCAATTTAAATCTTGTTTGTCAGTGCATCCTTATAGATCTATATTCACTAGCTCTGAGATTCTCCATAGTTAACAAAGTTGAAAAATTTGGATAATCTGGAAAAATAAAACTGTGCGATGGAAACGCGGAAGCTGTGCAGTGCAGTTATGCTCCATAGTTAATAGTTCGCTTTCGACGATTAAATAATTGAATAGATCTGTACAAATAGATAGCTTTATAAGTTAAACTCATGTTGACATACAAATTGAGCGTCACTAGCACTCACTGTTAGATCCATCACTTTATATTCTTACCATTGAGTTATCTCATTTTTGTTTGGAGTACCTGTACCAGTCGTCAGATTTAATTCGTCCCCTGTTTTTAATTTGCAAGTCAAAAAAACGAGCTGATAATCCAAACTTCAATTAGTCGATCAATCAATCAATCAATCAATCAATCAATCAATCAACCATTTTTCATATATTAGGCACATCAAAATACTAATTATATATACGATATAAGAGAACCCATTAGTTTGCGTTTTTTAATTCCGTCCTTTCACCAAAAATAGCTAAAAAATCCAAGTTAAATACAAAGTTTATCACATCAAATATAAATAATATATTAAACACAGTCATAATTACACATACAAATAGTTCACCGGCGCTGTTATTACTATTACCATAAATTTACATAATGTTTTTCATAAAAGATTTATCATTAAATTTAACGCTCCATCCTTCATATTTTGGTCCACAAATGAACCAATATTTACGGCAAAAACTTCTAACCGATGTGGAAGGTACTTGTACAGGTCAATTTGGTTACATTATTTGTGTTTTGGATTGCATGTCCATTGATACCGGTAAAGGGCGTATTGTTCCAGGTAATCAAGGTTATGCTGAATTTGAAGTGAAATACAGAGCTGTTGTTTGGAAACCGTTCAAAGGTGAAGTTGTTGATGCAATTGTTTCCTCAGTTAATAACATGGGTTTCTTTGCCGATGTTGGTCCATTGTCTGTTTTTATTTCAAAGCATTTAATTCCAAATGATATGAAATACACTCCTTCTCATACACCTCCTGCTTATATTAACGATGATCAAGTTATTATGAAGGGCTCTAAAGTAAGAATAAAGATTATAGGTACCAGATCAGATGTTAATAGTATCAGTGCCATTGGAAGTATCAAGGAAGATTATTTGGGTCCTCTATAACCGAGCTTTTTTTTTTCTTGAAATCTATCTAGATAAATCAGCTAATGAAGAAGATAAAATTTGTTATGAGTTTCTGTGATTGTAAATTTACGTTTTGCTTTTTTATGTTTCTTCTTTTCAACTTTTAAGTTTTTTGTCCGTTTACTCTCCTTTTATTTTTTTTTTAATGTATCTTTGTAATTATATATGCTTCCTTTTTTCTTCAATTAATTACCATAAAAATAGAATATTTATTTATAAGAAAAATAGCGATTTTGCTCACAAACTATACAAAATTAAGAGAGTACAGTTCCACAGGGGCATGAAATGAAGAAATAATAATCTGCAAACTTGAGGTAAAATTATACCATAATTATTAACAGAGGTAAAACTGCATAACAGTAGTTTAACTAACTCTTGGAGAAGTTCAGGCTATTTCCCTGAATTAGGGATATCCTGCGAAGTATAAACAAACCCTAATCAATTCGGTCTCCTCTTACACAGCTGTTTTTAGGAATTCTAATCACGTTTGTTTACAAATAAATATCTGTTAAGTTATGCAGTCAAATATGCGTATGTGTTTGAATGTTGTTTGAATGAAGAGACTACCAAGCTATAAGAAAACTATATTGAACTACCTCCACATGTATTGGGGCATTTTTGACGCAAAATATCTCTCTACTTACTGACTGCTTTAGGCAGCGTCCCCTTCAGGTTATTACACCAATTGCCCCATCTCCACTCAGTTAAAATTTGCATATAATCGGTCATGCTAATAAATTCTATACTCGAAACGCAATCATTTATTTGATCACGTCACATCCTAAACACATGGTTGTATACAAACTATCTCTCCTCTGCAAAATGGAAATTTTTTTTACCCCGGATTATTTCCAATCCTTGGCGGCGACAGCGGCGGTAACTTTAAACCAGGTTAAAGATTTTCATACTGCTACCGTTTCAGCATTCAAGAACCACTAATTATTACATCTTCTAAAGAGGAGCCGGATCATTAACGCCTATGCCCACAAAACTGGTTATTTTTTTTCAAAAAAAAAGTCATCATTATCGTACTACTAGTCAACGGTTCAAGCACTTGCTAGCATTCATTTGAAGATAAATGAAGCCAATACGTAACATGTTTATTCACGAGCTAAGTGTGGTTCAATTCGTGGAAGTCCATAGTGGGTTTGTTTTTTTGCATACATCCAGCTCTTTCTTGAATTTTGAGAAAAACTTTGTGGTTATTTATAACTCTATAGTAAATGCTAATCAGTCATAACTTGAGAAGCAGAACAACTAAATCGTTTGATGGAAGCATTTCAAATGCTGCTTCGGCGCATACGACCAACCGGTGCTGGTCTTATCATTGATGGTGAATCAATGAATTGTTTCCACAATATTTCTAACCTGAATTTGAATGATTTTCACTTCCATATTTTATAGGAGCCTTTTTCATAATTACTTACAATTGATACTTTCCAACAAAATCCTCCAAGATTTCTAAACTACAATAATTAGGGAAATTGTATACGTTTGGATACATACACACTAGAACAATAGTGGTAAATTAAATATTTATAAACACTGCTATAAAACCCAGATCCATAAATTAAAGATAAAAACAAGAAAAAAGTCATCGTTAAGTCATTCTTTTAACCCATGAAGGAAGAAATTCAAAAGACCAAAAATAAAAGTGAAAGGTGTTTAAAAGCTCAATTTATAACTAAAGTCGATATTGTAGCTAGTAACAAAAACAAAACGGAAAACTCGCAGTGTGATGAAAAAAACACGGCATACCTAAGTATGCTGTTTCTTTATTTAGATCTAAAATATGCTTGCTTAAAAGATTGAATTGATAATATCAGAACCAATAGTGGCACCTGCACCAAAGATAGCAGCGTTACCTAGTTTTGAACCAAATTTCTTGACAGCACCAGAATGCTTATGGTGGTGTTGTTCTTGTTCTTGTGGTTGCTGTTGGAAATCGGCTGGTGGGAATGGCATTTGTTGTTGCTGTTGTTGATATCCTGGTTGTTGTTGTTGGTATCCTTGCATTGGCATGCCCATTGGTAGTTGCTGTTGTTGTTGGAAGTATTCTGGAGCTGCTTGTTTCTCCGTCAGTTTTTCGGATAAAGAGCCAGCACCTAAGACTTTAACGTAATTTGATGGGAACATACCAGTTCTTCCATTGCATGAACCTTTCCACCATGATTCTGAAGTCTTTTCTATAATTGTGATTTTGTCACCACGTTTCAATGGTAAATCTTCGGGTTGTTGAACTGCATAATCGTATAATGCTTCGCCTAGTTCATTTTGGGAGGCAATGCTTGGGGTTGGAGTTGGGGTTGGGGTTGAAACTTTAGCGGCAATGATACTGGCTGGTGGCATACCTGTTTCATATCTACGTGGTAAAGAATCAACAATTTGATTGTATAATTCCTTTGTGATAACATTTGATTCTTCTAAGAATTCCAATTCCTTGAGTTAAAAAATTAAACGCATGATTTTTTAAGTTCGTTAGTATGTTTGTAACTCAATGCAAATACTCGGGGAGTGTAATTCTGTAATTCGGTATACTTACGGTTCTGATAGTTGTTAATGAACGGTTAATTCCGGCAGACATTTTTATATTATGAAACGATTAATGATATTAGTTGGTTCGTTTATTGATGCTTATTGATAATGTTTGTTTTGATTGAACGATAACAACTGTGGATGAAAGAGAAGAAGTCAAGTTGAAAGGGAATAATAGTTGAATGGCAAGATAATTTGACAAAAAAGAAACAAGGCACATCTTACCTAGAATATATATTTAGTATCATCAGTGGTGGATTAGCGTAGCTAAACAAAGGCGCAGTAATATGAGGCGCATAATAAGGAGTATTATCCCTCTTACAAAATAAAGACGTTTTTCAACTTCGCAAACTACAATAGATAATGATAAACACTGATATCGTTTGACGATATAAAAAATAAAAATAGAAGATATTAAAAAAATATTAAACTATATAATTGAATATATATTGGTTTTATTCTTTTGAGTGTTTTTGGTCTGTTTTTCAGTAAACAAAAAAAAAAAATAATGGAAAAAATAGACAATAACAAAGATTATGAATCAAACAAACCCCTATCTATGCTTTAATTCCTTTTGAGTTTATATTTTTATTTAAATGAAACAGGTGCAGTTTTAAAAATAAGCAAAATGATGTTTTCTTTTTTATAAATTCTTTTTAAACTTACTTTCTTCTGAAAGCACAACCTTCAGATAACTTAGCCTTACCACCGGTTGGAGCACATAAAACAGTAGTACATGAGTCACAGGTAACAGCGGTTTGAGCATGTGAGAAAACAGTTGTGATGTTTAAACAACCAGAACACTTAACATCCATGAAGTAAGATCTTGGTGATTGAACTAAAGTCTTTAGCTTATGTTTCTTAGCTTCTGAAGCAGCACTTGGGTGTAATAAATCCTGAACTAAAACCTATAATAGAAAAATTGATATTTCATTGAATGAAATTTATGATAATGTTAGTATTTGGAGTGTTCTTTGTCTTGAGTGATGATGTCGTTGAAAAGAAGCTAAGCAAAGAAATACAGTTTAATGGGCTGAGAGTAGGCATTATTGAAACAAGGTAAAATGCATTCCAAATATGGAAAAAATTCAATGAAGGGCGATCGGCTGATATTACTGACAGGGCAATACACTGGCTTATCACCAAATATTCATTTATTGAATATTCAAATCACGGGGGACAATAAATGAATATAAAATTGTCTCCACTGGACGTATGGTTTTTTGTAATTTAACATCATTTCCATGATCTACCATTTATTATCAATGCAGTTTCGATGGCCATAATTCTTGAATAAATACTCCGGTGTTGCTCTTCCAGTCATGCAAAGTATTAATGTAATAATCTATCTTGCAACTCTTGAATACAGATGTTTCATTAAATGTTGAATGATTATTTTCTCTTTGATATGGTGAAATATTTCATTCTTTATTATAATCACTAGAGGCACTGTAATTTTGTTCTCTTGATGAAGACTGTGGGTTGAAGATATCTGACATGAAACTTTTATATAATTATCCATGATATTATCCAATATGTATATTTCTGTCCTCATGTATAGATAGTTTATATCAGTGCAATCTTCGAATGAGCTGGATCTTTCTTGCGTTGGTCTTTATCAAACCATGATTTTTATTTATCTTTAAATCAAATATTGGAGACTTTTTGTTTTCATTGTGAATGTACTCTTCGTCGTTTTTTTCGGTAAAAAGTATATGATGTCGTCTCTTCTCCTTGAGCTTTACAGTTTCTCAAATATTAAGTATTCTTTTGTATCATAATCTAAGATAATCTTTAATCCCTTCTAAAGTACATTGGTTTATTAATTCTCATGTTGGTTATCACCATAATGGTTTATCCAATTTGTAGTTTTTAGTTGTTACTGCTTTTGCTCTTCTATTTCTTTCGACCCTTGTTCTTGTTCATTAATTTTAACGTTACATACCATTTTGTTTGTTTATTATTTGGTATATATACTAACTAGCAAAATCTTCTGTATTTTGTACCTTTAAGGACTATTCAGTGTATTTCAATCAATACAATATTAATTTGAATACTATACCAGTGCTACTACAACGAGAACCAAACAAACCTACTGAAAGTTTGCAAACCGGTGCCACCACAACTCACCACTCTGTTTGTTCGCGTAGTACAAATTGCAACGGGGGAGGCAACAAGGGAATTTCGCAGCCGCCGAAAATTGGTTTTGTCAAGTTTTTCACTGAAATTTTTCAGACAGTTGGATGATGTAATCTCACACTTTTTTTATTAGGTGGGGGAAGAAAAAAGCATGATTTAAAATTTTATAATTGATCGCATAAAGGGTGCGAGGAGTACATTAAAAAGGACTGTTTTAACCCTTTTGTATGTCACGTGTCTACGGTGTGTTTTTTTTCTTTTTAGGATCTGATTCCGTAGTATGCATGATGCGTGCGAGTCCTCTTTTGATTAGCATATTTGTTGGGATTCTAAAAGGATGTGAGTTCGATTATAACAGAGTAGCAGGACGATTAATATATATCTTGATACGTATTATTAACCGTATCACTAAAAGTGGGAGTAAACTTATCAGTAGAAGTAGATGTAGTTGTAAGGACAATAAGTATGACAGTAACTTCTTTGTAAGCAATATGGCAGCAGAATTCCTATCTCAGAAAGGGGATGGGATGATGATACTGGTTTGTTGCGTCGATACACCATGGTCACCGTTCTGAATCAGTTATCCCCACTAATTCTTGAACAATTTAAAAACTTTTTAAACACTTATAAGATGAAGAAAACAAAAGGAATAACAAGCTTTCTTCTCTAGATCTATTGTGTTCAATGGCATATTAAATTCCGAGCCATTATCACAAAAATCGGGTCCTAGGGGATATAACCTGTAACTATAATACTCTATTTATATTCATGTATTTAGATTTTCATTGAATTAAATCGTATAAGATAATATTATCATAAAAAGAATAACAACAGGAAAAAAAAAGTAGTAATTGGATAAAAAAAAATAGGAACAAATAACAATAAAAAAGTAAGAAAAAAATTAATCAAAAACACAAAACAGTAATAACTATAAAACTCAGAAAGGAACATTAATAGTGAAGGCAGGAAGAGGGAAAAAGGAAGAAGAAACACACAAACAAACAAAGGAGGAAATGATAATGAAGATGAGGAAGGATAAGAGTGAACAAATATGTATCAATATAATAAGACAATATCACTAGTAACTAACAAAAAACTAAATAATAAAAGATATGAAGGTGAAAAAGGGGTTGAAGAAAAAGAGAGTGGAACAAATTCAAATAAAAACATCAGGTACCAATGCACATTGTACAAGAACCCGTTGGGTTTATACATATATATACATATATGTATATATATTTATAATTAGGGATTTCAAAAATCCTGTAACTGTATAGCAAGACCTGACCTGCATCATAAAACCATGAAACCGAGGGTTCCATACGTGGGTTGCTAACACTTGTAAAGTCAAGCGTTGGAATATCTTGCTTTTTTTCTTGCCTGTTTTTCTAAACTGATGGGAATAATGAATTTGTTTTGTGAAAGATGAATAACGAAAACATTATTATCTTTGCTTGTCTCTCTCTTCTTCCTTTCTTTCTTTTCACTCTTTCAAATCTGATATGAGGGAATTAAAGTTAAGTTAGTAGTAACTTGTGTATGTATACATAATTATATATGAGCCGGTAGAGATTAGAAAGAATAATAAAAAGGGGAAGAGGAGAAATAAAACAAAATAATATTGATAGTAAGAGAACAAAAGGAGACTTTTTATTTACATATCCTAAAACTTTGTTCCTTGTATCTTTCTAGATTATTTGATTTTATTTGGCTGGTTTCTTTTTATTCTTTGGAGATTGTACACCAGCTTGTGGTTGACCTCCATAACTATACTTCTTCTTTTCGGCAGGTTTCAAAATTTGGAAGGAACACAACAAACTTTCATCAACACTCATCATTGCACCAGCATTATCGAATTCACCACAGTAGTTTGGAGCCGAGAAAATGGTAACCAACTGTCTTTTACTGAAAAACTCATAACCATCTTCAACAACTTGATGGGCTCTACAAATCAAATCCATATCGTGTTTTTGTAAAAATCTTGAAACAACATCAGGTCCAAATGTAAATGAGACACCTCTATCGTTCTCACTCCAACCTGTTATATCTTTATCAGGGTCAGACCAAAGCAAATCACACAATAAACCGACATCAGGAATATCTGTTGGTCTCATCACTCTTCTAATTTGTTCCATTGTATTTAAATCTGGTGATAAACCACCATGCATAGTGAAAATCTTTTCATCAATAATAGCAGCAATTGGTAAACAGTTGAAACAATCGGTGAAGGTTTTCCAAAGCTTGATATTATAACGTCTCTTACATTCATCATAAAACCCATAGATTCTGTTAATTGAAGCACATTCGTGATTACCTCTCAAAATGAAGAAGTTTTCAGGGTACTTGATTTTGTAAGCCAACAATAAACAAATTGTTTCTAAAGATTGTTTACCTCTATCAACGTAATCACCCAAGAACAAATAGTTAGCCTCAGGTGGGAATGCACCATATTCAAAGAGTCTTAATAAATCGTAATATTGACCATGAATATCACCACAAATTTTAATTGGGGCTTCTAATTCCAAAAGTATAGGCTGTTGAATGAAAATTTCTCTAGCTTTTGTACATAAATATCTAATTTCAAATTCTTGTAATTGAACTTGTTTGCCAGGTCTAGAACCTCTGACGTCTAGTAGTCTATCAATAATTGATTCGATATCAGCTTCTTGTTGTTCAGCCATTGTTGATATGATGTATGATTATATGCTATAATTTGTTTTTGTTGTTGACTCTTGGTGTTTGTTGTTCTTTGTATTATTATTTATTATAGATTGAAAGGTTCAATTATAATACAGTTAAATCAAAGTGGAAAATATGGGAAGGATAAGGATGTTTTAAAGACAAAAAAAAGCTTAAAATATATGCAGCTGTAAACAAGATGAATCTTTAATATGTTCTTTGTTTTTGTTTTGTTTTTGTTTTGTGTTGACTTGTTATGAATTTAATTCAACACTGTAATATTTAATTGATTATAGATAAATATACGAATAAGTTAAAAGATAAGTGGATACCTTGTCTTTAAATTGTAACGTTTGATGGATAAATAACGCGTTGTCAAATGATTATAATTAATGAGGTGATTGATTAAATAGACTGAAGTGTTTGAGGTTTTTAGTAATTTAGGACGAGTATATTAAGAAAGACAAACGACAGTTGAATATTTAAATCTATGTCAGTACAATAATGACTGTATTATGACAAGGGAAGGTGTTCTGTATTGGGGTGTAAAGCAAACAAAACAAAGGAAAGGGAGGGAAAGGAAAGGAGGCGTAATAGGTGAAATGAAAGTAAAAACAGGCATCCACTCATTTAATTGGCCTTTAGTAAAATTAGTTTTAGAAAAAAGGTCGAAGGTGTTGCTGTTTTATACGCTCTTTGCCCAATTAATTAATTGATTGAGACGTGTCGTCTCATTTTTATCCTAATCGACGGAGTCTTTTTGCTGATGTCAGCGCGTGGCATCTAGAGATATTTACTGGGGATTTGCTGATGTCACCTTGCCAAAGCAAGACTGAGGCCAGGGGTTAGGCCCGTCCGTGGCGTTAGGTATTTGGACTTCCGTATGAAAGGAAAGAGAAGAGCTATGTCATCTGGGGGGAAAAAAATGGAGAGTGGGGGAGGGGGGAGAGGAGATAATATTGATAAAAGAAACCGCACCGCGGGTCTATACGGAATCAATTAGTGGCAGATGGCACGCGGTAGTTTCATCTCATGTGGGATAATAATATGTTTAATATATACAAGTACAGTATTGATAAGGTGATAAGTTGTGAAATTGACATTGACAAATGTCAAACGTATTCAATTCCAAATATCGAATTATATGTATATAATATCAACAAAATATGTGTATTAACTATCTGGTCAAAACAACCACTTTGCATTATACTACAATTTTTATGTATTATAAATGCCCCAAAAAGTCGTGCGTATTACAGATTGTGTAGCTCCATTTGAGTTCGTTGAAAAATTTGAAGATTTGGATTGTGGTTATTAGATAGATGGTTGATACTAAAGACGATCTTGAAACTGATCAACGTATTGTAGATAAATTACTATCGATCCCTAATTTTGCTATCATCAATTGTTAGAGTTATCCATATAATGCTTTCTAGATCGCTCATTTCAAGATCGAAGAAAATATCAATCTCTTCAACTAGTTCATCGTTCATAAAAAGATCATTTTCAACAAGTTTACCGTCAAGAAATGAATTAAACGTTAACAGCAGCACCAGCAATAATAATAATGCAGATGAAGTTTCAGAGCAACCAACTATTCAATTACCAACTATTGGTAGAATAGATTCTATTAAAGAAACTGGTATTCCTGGTTTAATGTCTTCAAATGTGTTAAACGACATTTGGTATAATCAATCAACCAATAAGTTGGATGATTTAGTTTATGGTATATCAGGTTCACCAAATAAATCTCTATTGGAATCATGTTTCAAGACACCAGAACCTTTATCAACAAGAAATCCATTTTTAGATAGAAACTCATCTGCTGCATCTGTTTTGAAAGGCTACACTTTAACAACATCAAATAGAATCATTGATCAGTATTACAAAATTCTTTCATTCACAGCTAAGAAGCCAAATGAACAATTTGTTTTCCAAGCTGCTTCCTCAATTTACAACCTATACTATTTCTTCTCTTCTTTGAAAATAAATCCAATCAATCAAATAGTTAAGCCAGATTATAAAGAGCTTTTGAAAACTCCTGATATTTACAAACCTGTTGAAAATCAACCTCGTGGTAAAATATTGGAACAAATAATTTCCTCTTTCGGCTCAGTTGAAGAATTTCAAGCTTTATTACTAGCAACTGCAAAATCAACAAAGGGTAATGGTTACACTTGGGTTTTAAGTAAATATATTAAACCACCTCCAGGTCAAGAATCCAGAAATTTCTCAGGTCACTCATCATTAGCCATTCTTAACACTTATAATCATGGTCAACCACATCACTTCACTTCAGGTCAAATTACCACAGCAAGAAAATACGTTGAAAAAAAGCAAAAATTGGAATCTGGTGAGTTATCAGATGATATTTTCACTAGTTTCTCTGTTCCTTCCGTTGAGGATGCTCAAGATGCTGTTGATCCATTAGATTTCGTTTATGAACCACTATTTGCCATTGGTAACAACCCATCTTTCTGGTTAAGAGACTATGGTGTTTTCGGTAAAGAACAATATTTAAATAATGTGTGGAATAGTATCGATTGGACCATTGCCGAAGATAGATTAGTTAAAGAGAATAATGTTGGTTCGAATAACGAAAGAAGATTCATTTAAGTTTGAGTTGATCTTCTGGGTATGAATTTGGACTTTCGAAATTAATGTACATGTATATATATAAAAAGATAAATTATTATAAGTTTCATCATCAAATATTCCCTCATATAAATTTGTAACTCGAATAAGTTTGACAATCAATCTGTATGTTTCAAGAAAACGATCGTTTTTTTTCTTGGTGGAAAAATAGAGCCGCACAAAGAGTAGTGCAGTAAAACAAAATAGATGAAAAAAAATTTAAAAAAGTTTAATCGGTTCGTTAGAATTCAACTTATTACACCCTTAAAGGATACAACTTAGAAGTTAACATAACATTCCTACACGTTGAGCTACTCTACTTTTTCGAAGGACCATTTTTGAAATACAGTAATGAAGAATTTAAGAATTTTAAATAAGGGTCAGGTTAAGCCACAATCAAGAACCTATCCTGACTTGGAAGTTTTAACTTCTTCATTTGATGCAATCAGTGATAGTATTACAATTGTTCTAAGTTCAGGTGAATCACAATTAATAGAAGTTCAGCAATTCATGAAAACTGGCGAAGTCAAGCTATTAGCATCATTTGGTATTAAAGAAAATGACAAGTTGTTATCATTTGCACACTTTGCAGACACTTTGCAATTAATTTTTGTTTTCCAACAAGGTGATATATTAACTGCAAGTTATGACTTTTCTAATCCAGATCCAGATTCAACAGTTGTGGAAATTGTTGGTTCGATTGACTGTGGATTACAATGTGCCTCTTGGTCACCTGATGAAGAAACTTTGGCACTTATGACAAACGAAAAAAATATTTTATTGTTATCTAGATTATTCGAACCAATCTCCGAAAAATATATGAATCCAAATGAACTCGAATCAAACAGTAACGTTTCTGTTGGTTGGGGTAAGAAAGAAACACAGTTCCAAGGTAAAGGTGCTAAACAGTTAGAAAGAGAAAGACTAGCATTACAACATGCCGGTTTGAATATTGATAGTGATAATGCAATTTTACATGATCCTACAGTAGCTGAAATTCAAAATGGTAATTTATCAGTTTATGATTGTCAAACTAGTAAAATTTCATGGAGAGGTGATTGTGAATATTTCTCAATTACAAGCATCGAGGAGCCACAATTGGAAGCATTACGTAGAGTGATTAGAGTTTATTCAAGAGATGGCCAACTAAATTCTTGTTCTGAAGCTGTCGATGGTCATGAAGAGAATCTATCCTGGAAACCACAAGGTTCTTTAATTGCATCAACACAAAGAAGATTTGAACCTGAAATTAATGAAGAGGTTTTGGACTTGATTTTCTTTGAAAGAAACGGTTTAAGACATGGTGAATTTACATCAAGATTACCACCAGGTTCCAAGATTATTGATTTGGATTGGTCCTGTAACTCTGAAATAATTGCATTCCAATTATTTGATTCCATTCAAATATGGACAACCAAGAATTATCATTGGTACTTGAAACAAGAGATTTTCAGTATCCATCATGAGCCTATAACATTTATGAAATTCCATCCTGAAAAACCGTTAAGAATTATGGTTGGTACAAGTTCACTGATAGAAATTATTGATATGACATATACCATTTCGAGTGGTTCAACTGCTGCTCCATTTGATTTAGGTATGACATTAGTCACTGATGGTAACACATGTAATGCGACTCCATTTTCATTAGCTAATGTGCCACCACCAATGTCATTGAGAGAAGTCAACGTTGATGAGCCAATCGTTGACGCTGCTGTTTCTCAATCCAACTCTGTACTTGCTATATTAACGAACAACGCACTATCAATTGCAACAGTAGAACTAGAAACGATCATCAAAGGTGCCAAGCATCCTGAGGTTACTTCGAGCATGCAAAAATCTATGTTTGCTGAAGATATGGATCAAGTTAGACAAGTTTCCATTATAAAAGATAATACTGTTGCTGTCCTATTTGATAGTGATATTTTCTCTAGAATTGCATTGATTGATATAACTGATAAATCAGTGCCAACAGTTTCCTTTGTCTTTGATGTTGTTCAATCAAAAGCTGTTTTGTTAAAGCAAACTACGGATTTCACTCAATTAACTTATGAAACTATTGATGGTTCTGTTCATTTATTAGATGATGTTACATTTGAGTCTAAATTGATTTCTAAATTACCACAACTTTGTAACGATTATGCTGTCGTTAAGCAATCGTCTACAGGAGCACAATGGGGAGATGATAATGGTAGCTATGCATGTTTTGGTATGTCTCAAAATGGTAAGTTGTTTGCTAACAGTAAGCCTCTAGGTTCAGGTGTTACTTCACTATTATTGACTGAATCTCACTTGTTGTACACAACGGCTCAACATCAATTAAAATTTGTTCATTTGTTAAACAATGCTTCATTGTTTGAAAATGACGGAAATGAAAATATTTTAGATTTTGCTACTGACGATAACGATGAGAGAACAAGAATGATTGAAAGAGGTTCCTTATTAGTTTCTGCAATTCCATCAAAGGCTTCTGTAATTTTACAAGCTCCAAGAGGTAATTTGGAAACTATTTGTCCAAGAATTATGGTTTTAACAGGTGTTAGAGAAGATATCAAGGCAAGAAAGTATAGAGAGGCATTTATGACTTGTAGAACTCATAGAATTTCTTTGGATATCCTTCATGATTATGATTCTGAATTGTTCTTTAATAACGTTGAACGTTTCATTAAAGATATTGATAGAGTTGATTACATTGATTTGTTCCTATCCTGTTTGTTAGAGGAAGATGTTACTGAAACCAAATATAAAGAAACTTTATCTCAAGTTACTGATCAACAAATCTCACCGCAACAACAATCATCACAAGCTCAATACCAACAACAACTGTACCAAGGTTTGCAGGAGCTGGATATAAATGATCAAAAGCCATTCCAAAAGCCAATTGGTAAAGAGAAAGTTAGTAAGATCTGTGAAGCCGTGTTATCCGTTTTATTAACTTCAGCTTACAAGACCAAATATCTACAAACTATCATCACCGCATATGCATGTCAAACACCTCCAAAGACCGAAGAAGCACTGTCTTTGATTGGTACTTTTACAAACGAATCTGAAATTGAAAAAAGTATTCAACACCTATGTTTCTTATTGGATGTTAATAAGTTATACAACATAGCATTATCAATATATAACATCCCTTTAGCATTAGTTATTGCACAGCAATCTCAAAAAGATCCAAAAGAGTACTTACCATTCTTACAAAACTTGCATGTTCAAACTGATTTAAGAAAGAGATTTATGATTGATACATACTTGAAGAACTACCAAAAAGCTTTGGATTCATTGACTACTATTTCCGTTGAAGATTCGCCTGAAATCGATTCTGAGATTTTAGAGTACGTTATAGAGTATTCATTGTTCAAACATGCATTAGGTATATACCGTTATCAAAAGGATAAATTCCAAATCATTCTGAAAGCATACGCTGACCACTTGCACAGTTCACAAGAATACACTGAAGCAGGTATTACTTATGAACAACTAGGCTTGTACGAAGATGCTTTGGAAGACTACGTCTTGGCTAAGAAATGGAAGGAAGCAATGACATTGGTCTTAAGACCTGAACTGAAGAAAGAGTTGGAAAGTGTTTCGGAGAGATTGGTTTCTTCGTTGAGTGATGCCCATCAATATTCATCTGCTGCATACATACAGTTCAAATTTTTGGGTAATATCGAAGAAGCTCTAAGATTATACTGTAAAAATTATGCATATGAAGAGGCTATCATGCTATGTTATGAAGAAGACGAGGCTAAATTAGTGAAAGAAATTATTGATCCTGCATTAGGTGAAGGATTCGGTACTATTGCTGAACTATTAGCAGATTGTAAGGGCCAAATTACTTCTCAATTAAATAGATTAAGGGAATTGAGAGCTAAAAAGCAAGAAGATCCATTTTCATTCTATGGAGAAACTGGTGAAAACACAGATACACCAGATAATGTTTCAATTGCCGCTTCAGAAACGTCAACTAAAGAATCTTTCTATACCAGGTATACCGGTAAGACTAGTGGTACTGCTAAAACAGGTGCTTCAAGACGTACAGCGAAAAATAAGAGAAGAGAAGAAAGAAAGAAGGCAAGAGGTAAGAAGGGTACCATTTATGAAGAAGAATATTTGGTTCAATCTGTTGGTAGATTACTTGAAAGATTATCCACTACAGAACCTGAAGCCATTAGATTGATAGAAGGTTTGTTAAGAAGAAGTATGACAGAACAAGCTTACCAAATTCAAAAGAATTTTGTCAGTGTTATGGATCTTCTAAAGGAAAATATCGTGGAAATTTATACAATTGGTGAAAGAGATAGAGAAAGAATTGATGATAATGGTTTGGTTTATCTGATTCCTGAGATTCCAGTCCCATCGATCAAGGAATTTCCTAAAAAGAATGTTCTTGATTATTAGAAAAATATAGTGTCTTGTAAGTTATGTGTATAGTTGTTATGTTAATCATTCAATCAATCTATCTATTTATTCGTTTTACAGGGTGTTATCACATGACGTAATATCACATGTCATTTTTAATTAATGCACAGCCCCGTTTGATTTTCTATAAGCAAATAAACAAAAAGCCGGATGTTTGTAGAATCAATTAGCTAATCAATCAATCAATCAATCAATCAATCAATCAATCAATCAATCAATCAATCAATCAATCAATCTTGTTCAGAGCTAGATAGTATTACAGCATACCTAACATTGTTAGTTTTGTTTACGTATTGATAGCTTGAATTTTGTTCTGCTAAATAAGAAACATTTTAATAGATCCAACCAACGTTTCAAATTATCAAGTATAATGTTCAGTCCATCTTCATTATCGATTGCTGAAGCCGATTCTGGCTATATTGTTACTTTAGCTGGTTCCGATTCTTCAAAGGCTTTATTTGTCTCTTCAACCGGAACTTGTCAGGTTGTTGATAAGGAAAAAGTTAACATCACTGGAAAGTTTTCATCGATTGCTGGTATCATTGGTATTGTTCATTTACATTCAAATTACTACTTGATTACTACTAACGGTGCTGCTGAAGTTGGTAAAGTCTATCAAGATAAAAGAATTTACAAAATTACATCGTTTTCAGTCCTACAGTTATCTTCTACCAAATATCAAGTTGATGAAGATGAATCCAAATATGTTGAATTGTTAAAGGGTCATTTAAATGCAGCAACTATGTACTTTTCATACTCTTATGATTTAACAAAACCGTTCAATCAACAAGGCAATGGTGGTGTCAACACTGAATTCATGTGGAACTACTTTGCATCTGAAGAATTGCTCAATCTAGCTTCAATTGATCCATTTGCAAACAATTTTGTGTTACCAGTTATTTATGGTTATTCCAACTTCGTTAAAACTACAATCAATCAGAAGGCAGTTACTTTCGGTTTGATCACCAGAAGATCTAGATTTAGAGCTGGTACAAGGTATTTCCGTAGAGGGATCGATGAAGATGGTAATGTTGCCAACTTTAACGAAACCGAACAAATATTAGTTACGCATTCAGATTCTGAAGATGTTGCACACTCATATCTACAAACAAGAGGCTCTGTTCCGGTTTTCTGGGCTGAACTGAACAACCTGAAGTATAAGCCAAACTTATTAATGGGTCCTTCTGACTACTCCGCAACTAGGCAACATTTTAACAAATCAATTGAAAAATACGGTACTAATTATTTGGTTAATCTAGTGAACCAAAAAGGTTATGAAAAACCAGTTAAAATGGCCTATGAAAATGCTGTCAACGCTTTAGATGATCCTCAGAATATCAAGTATACATACTTTGATTTCCACCATGAATGTAGAAATATGAAATGGTACAGAGTCAAGCTATTGATTGATCATCTGTGCAAACTAGGGCTATCTCAGAACGATTATTCAAGTATTTCAATTGCTGGCGAAAAGCTAACAGTTAAAAGAAAGCAATCACATACCGTTAGAACTAACTGTATGGATTGTTTGGACAGAACCAATGTTGTTCAATCGACCCTAGGCCGTTGGTATTTACAAAAACAATTGATTGATGCCGCAATAGTGGATGGTTCTAGAGATTGGGAAGAGATTGATCCAGCATTCAACTTTGTTTTCCAAAACATATGGGCCGATAACGCAGACGCGGTTTCAAATTCATATTCTGGTACTGGCGCTTTGAAAACAGACTTCACTAGAACTGGTCAAAGAACTAAAGCTGGTGCTTTGAATGATTTAATGAACTCAATTACAAGATACATCAAGAATAACTACAGAGATGGTCCAAGACAAGATGGTTATGATTTGTTCCTCGGTAACATTTTACCATATGAAATTGCCACTTCCCCATTCCAAGACTCAAGACCAGCATTGACGCAATCTTTGCCATACGGTTTACTAGCTTCGATTATCATCTTTATGACTACTGTTATGTATCCAAATGGTTCACTGTTCGAGTTCCGTAACTTCGCCTTCTTGGCCGTGTTTTCTTCTCTGGCTGTGTTCTCCTTTAAGTACATTGTTTCTAATGGTGTTCAATATGTCAACTGGCCAAAGCTATCTCCTTTAGACTTTTTGTCAACTCGAGAATTGTTGAACGATGGTAAGTTCAATGGTATCCTTTACGAAAAGGCAGATTCCTACAATAAGTATTCTGAAGATGCCAAAAAGGAATAAATGGATTTTTTTGTTAGATTATTTGTGACATATTCAGTTAACTAGGATAGACATTTGCTATTTTTGAGTTATGGTGTAATTTGATCTGTTTGTTGTCTCCCTTTGTCGTTTTGAATTTTTGTATTTTTTTTTTGTCTGCTTCTTCTTCTTGGATTATGACTTTTACTGTGCTTTTACTTTGTTTCTTTCTTATATCTATACATATTGACCTGGGACTATGAATATATCAGATATTATTGGATTCTAACATTTTGTATCTGGATTGACATCTATTCGTATCCGCTCTCTCCAAACGGAATAAGCCACATCTAAATAAAATTAAAATAATAGTGAATAAGTGACTCTTTTGAAATTTATTCGACTATCGCGATCAGTTCGTATGACTCCAACAACGAGTAGATTCACAACTTTTTACAAGAAATTATTATATAACAGCACTATTACTGAAAACTGTTTTCTTTTTTTTTTTCAATTACAACAACAAGCCGACTCAAAGATCTACAGCGCATTAAGAATACAATGTCTTTAGAAAGAGAAGAACCAAACTATTTCGGTGCTGGGCCAGCACTACTACCAACAGAAGTCTTACAACAAGCCGCAAAGGATTTGATCAACTATAATGGTATTGGTTTAGGTGTTGGTGAAATCAGTCACCGTTCAGCAGCTGGTGTTGAGGTTGTCAACCAAACTAAGAAGTCACTAACTGAATTGTTAAATATTCCAGACACTCACGAAGTTTTCTTTATGCAAGGTGGTGGAACAACTGGATTTTCATCAATTGCTACAAACTTGACTGCTGCATTTGCCAAAAAAAATGGCAAAGCTGGTAAGCCAGGTTATGTTGTCACTGGTACTTGGTCAAAGAAATCTCTTGAAGAAGCCCAAAGACTAGGATTTGATTGTGATGTCATTCTTAACGCTAAACAAGTCGATGGTAAATTCGGTAATATCCCATCAGTTGATAATTGGTCCATTCCAGAAGATTTATCAAACACTCCATACGTTTATTTCTGTGATAACGAAACTGTTAACGGTGTTGAATTTGAGAAATTTCCATTCGAAAAATTTCCTGATGTTGAAGTTGTTGCTGATATGTCATCAAACTTCTTATCTAAGAAAATAGACGTTAGCAGATATGGTTGCATTATGGCTGGTGCTCAAAAAAACGTTGGATTGGCAGGTATTTCTATTTACATCATCAAGAAATCATTACTTGATTTACCAACTGAGGATGAGTTAAAAGCATTAAACATTCCATTATCACCAATTGCATTCGATTATCCAACTGTCGTCAAGAATAATTCCGCTTATAACACCATTCCTATCTTTACTGTTCATATTGTTAACTTAGTTTTGGACTATTTATTGAAAAATGGTGGTTTAAAAGCCCAAGAAGAACTTAATGCTGCTAAAGCTTCACAATTGTATGCTGTGTTAGACAAATATCCAAACGTTTATAACTTACCTGTTGCCAAAGCAGTCAGATCAAAGATGAATGTTGTGTTCACCATTAAAGATGGTTCATTAGATGGTGATTTCTTGAAGTCTGCTGAAAATAAGAAATTATCAGGTTTGAAAGGTCATAGATCAGTGGGTGGCATGAGAGCATCACTTTATAATGCTGTTACCCTGGACAGTACTACTAAATTGTGTAAGTTTATTGAAGAGTTTGCTGAGGCTCATAAGTAATTATTTCAGATTAAATTTAATGGTATACATAGCTAACAAGATTTGTCAAAGAAACAAAAAAGATTCAATTTTGTAATTATAAATCATAACAATCATCTCAAACCTCATAGTTTCGATATCCGTTAATGTAGTAAGCTATATCACATTTTTGTTCTGAATCAATATAGCAATGCAAGATCCCACCAGTATCATGAACAATTAGAGACATTGCATCACAAAGTTCAATGAGTTTACAACCAACGTTCCAATATCTTAGTTTAACTCTCAACTTGATGGGTTTCATAAGATCCGGATCTTCACCTTCGACGGTTTCTATATCTCTTTGAATTTGACTATCATCACTTGGATCTGGGGAAACTTCAAATCTTTCCTTCCATTGAATATCTATTTTTCGTTGTTCTTCCTCAATTGTGAACTTTAATTGTCCAAATTTATTAACAGTAATGGTTATTGTGTCTGAGGTTCTATATCTTTCTATTCTTTTAAACAATGGAACAAGTTTTGAAGGTAGTTTCATTGCCAACTTCATAACATCAATACTGGGTTCTTGAATTCTTTCATCACTGTCCATCTTCAAGAGTCTCACTGGGATGTTGAATGAGTGACTAACTTCTGAATTCATAGATATTTGTTCATTGTAAAACAATGCCAAAGAAGCAGCAGCTTTGTTTTTCGTTTCTGAATTTGAACCATTGTTAGCTGGTCTCCTCTGTAATCTCATTGACAAATTTGTAGTTACGTTTGATCTCTCAAAGTTTTTCAAAACTTGATATAGTGGATCAATGTTTATTTCAAAAGGTATCACATTATCTCTGGTAGAATCAACTTCATATATTTGAAATAAACTTCTTTCAATTTTACACCATGCTTGTGGTTCATTTAGTGATGATGATATTATTATAAGGTGTTGCCCTGTGAATCTAAAAACGCATATCTTTCGAAGGTTTAGCAAAAAACCTAAACATTTTCGTAACTCTGTGGGGCTTTCAATGGTAACCTTCAACTTCATGATGGTGGTGTAATATATGTGTTTATATTTGTGTATCTATAACTGCAACTGTATGTAGGTAGGAATCAAATGAAGATTGGTAGATCAAAAATAAGACAAAAGCTTGATTAATATCGAGAGAAAACACGATCCCATCTCTATATTAAAAATACACGTAAAAAATTAAAAATAATTGCCATCCCCAGGAATCGAACCTGGGTCGCTGCTGCCACAAAGCAGAGTACTGACCACTATACTAGGATGGCTTACTATTGTATGTATAATGAATTGAGTACACTGTTCCTTTTATCGCAAACTTCTCTTATTTCTTTTTTTATTTTTTTTTGTTTCTAAAATGATTGAAATTCTTTTCCAAGGGTAAAAAACTTTAACTATTTATAATGATATATGATTAAAGTCAAACTAAACTTTAATGTCAGAACCTCACTTTTATTCAGAGTGTGATTCTCTCTAATCGATTCAAATTTGTGGTATTTATAAAATAAGTCACAGCAATAACAATGTCATAAAAGAGTCTTTACGAAGTTATACGAGCTAGTGACAATTCTGTCACTAAAATTCATATGGAAATATCACATAAATAGACCTGTAAATTCCCACTTGTCTCTAAAGAAATTACAATCTGATCTCTGTAGAAGAAGGGTGGGAAGTTTTATACATCAAAACTAGATACAAAATTTTAATAGGAGATGTCTTTATTTGTTATATATTAACTTAGAGAATCTATTTCAATTGGATTACATTTATTGAATCCAATTGGGTGTTTCCAAAAATTAGTCACTAGACCTTGAACAAGTCTCAATTATTGAACTCGCTTAGTATGTAGCTCATACTATTTTAAATTACCCCGAGGAGGAATCCATGACTAAACTACGTTGGATGATAGCTGTGCTACTCATATCCATAAAGAGGTAGGGATACTAGGAATGGGTAGATAATGTTTTCTCAATCCTCGATATTCAATGACTACCGACTAAATACAAAACAATGAGAGTAGGATGAAAATCGAGCAAAAGAATTTCGAAAAGCCAAAAGAGGAATTAAACTTCGCTTACCATTTTGGGCCACTCGGCGTCTGATTCCTTAGTGTGTTGATGATTTGACATTCATTTAAGAATACTCAAGTATATTCAAAAACAAATGGATATAACAATTTAACTATCTCAACTTAAGTACTAAGGTTAGATAAAGTAAAAAGTAATTTCTAAATTAAATGATTTTAAAAGTGTTTTAGTTTTACTTACTAATTTTACAACTTTGCATGGTTTACTAGATAACCCATAATAATCAAGTGTTAAAATTTATTGGTTCCAATTGGCATCATAGTTTTTCCAGAAACTTCACTACTTTGTTGGGCTCAATACCCTTGAGGTTCTTTTACATGGTCTATCTGGAAAAGATACCTCTTGTTTCAAACACCTCTTTAACTAACCAGTCAACGAATTCTTTACATTAATAAGGAACGTTTCTTTAAATAATCTTGAACAAGCAAAAATACAAAAAAAGATCCTTCTTTGTGACAGTTGCATTCGCTTTCAACACATTACATGAATGTATGGGCAGTCCATTTTCGTAGACGTGGTATGCTATCATCAATGAAATGTTATAATGTCAAACGAAGGGTGTTTTTAGTAAAGAAAGTTGTTTAAATAAAGGAACCAGGTGAACAAACAATAAGCATTGTGGGAATTGATATTTCTGTGTGCTGGTGTGGAAATCCACCCGAGACTTTTAGAAAGATTTTGAAGGAAAACCGAACTTGATTATTTGAATACCGGGTAGAAGAGGAAACCATCTCTGGTAGAAAAGACCACTTACTGCTTTTACAGTTATCGCTTATGACCTACCTTTACAGCCCTCAGCTTAGTATGTACTGACCATCTTCTTACATTTATAATTTCAAGAGCTAATAAGGTACTTTATGCAAAGTGAATCGAATCATTGAGTTTACGCCCAAAGGAAAGATTTTAATGCTTCACAAGGGGATGGACGAACCCAGAAGCGAGCGCTCTTAAAATATCAGCCTATGACTTTTGCTTCGCAGGTCGACTCTGTCAGCGGCGGGTAGTGTACATGTACTGTTGGACAGGGGAGAAAAAAACAATAAGCGCACGGTGGTTGGCTTTGATGATTGAATCGCCGTTACTAGTAGTTAGTTGCTCGTTGATATTGAACGATGTACTTATAGATCAATTTTATTGAGATGCAAAAAAGCTTATCCAGAATATAATAAACTATAACATTATTGTCAAAAAAGAGCACCTTAAACAGAAACCATGACTTGATGTGGTCTTAATATGTGTAACGTGTAACATGGAATCGTAAATCTGTCAATTTCCCCAATTTGGATCTACGTTGTTGAACTTTGAGTTGATCTTGTGCGAATAGTGATTGGTGGTGCTACTACAGAGACCTCTATTAAAGTCAGTATTGCTTGCTGAGAAATTCTAACTACACTGGTATTAAATAAGAAATGAGCTGGTACCCAAAACAGGAAATCGAAAATAATAAGGCCCCGCTTGATGCAGAGCATTAGGTTCAAAATTGGATTTTTTATTGCGGCACCGGGAGATCTTAAAGGATCTGCATAAATTTATGATTTACTAGTTCCATTTGGAAGGGGGAACCACTCTGATTCGATTTGATCGTTTTTTTCCAGTTTGAATATGGCTTGGGATAGCAAAGCTGATTCTATCCACTTTGTCTACTTTCTTTACTTGATTGGCTCTAATAATGACAATTTATGTTTTATATTTAACCCCTTTTATCTTTCAACAAATCTTTTCTTTCAAATATTCTTTTTTAGTCAAAAGATAAAAATTCGTTAGTTATTTTTTTCCCTCCCTTCTCGAAAAATAAAAAAAAGTGGGTTCGAAAAGTTCACATTCGCCAATCAAATATACAACCCTATCAAATAATTATGACTACAACATCTTCAAGATTTCCATCGGGAATGAACCCAACCTCACAGCAAACCAACCCATTTATAAACAGAGTGGCATCCTCAACACTTGATCAACAGTCCCTTTTATCGAACAAACTGGCTCCAACTACCTCTTCTACTTCATCCTCCGCAATCACTAGAACTTTAACTTCAACATCTATCCAATCAAACTCTACAATAAACACCATATACGATAGCAATTGGTTACCAAATTCAATTGTTAAGAGTCAAGAAAAGATAAAGATTTCTCTAAAACTGTCAAACAATGAAATTGAATGTTTGAGAAAATCATGGGCAAAAGTTATCACCAACACATCTTCCAACCTTCCTACAAATCAATCAAAATCCGTTACATATTCCCCAGCTAAAGGTGGTATCTCAACTGCGCAATTCACTCAAAAGTCAAATGCATCTTTTACTTCATCATTATTTTGCATTCAATTTTATCAAAATTTAATTTCAATGAATCCTGCTATTGAAAAGCTTATTCCTTCCATCAAGCATCAAGCCTCTGCTTTTGCAGGTGTTATCAATATTGCTATGTCAACATTGGATGACTTATCTCGTATGAATGAATCTTTGGAGAATTTAGGTAGACTACATGCAAGAATCTTAGGTATTGAGTCAGAGTTCTTTCAAATTATGGGTGAAGCATTAATCAAAACTTTCAAAGATAGATTTTTAGGAAGTATTCATGAATCCACCAGCTCATTATTTTCCTTAGAAACTGAAGAAGCTTGGATTAAGCTATATTGCTTTTTAGCTAACTCAATCTTACAAGGTGGTATTGATCCGGTTATTCAATATGGCACCCCAGAAACACCTGAATCCAACTACAACTCTGAATTTGAAGACCAGGCATCTTCAGTTTCATCGGTTGGAACAAATGAAAATACAGCACAATCAACATTTACTAGTGAAATGTCATACACCGAGCCTAGCCACTTTGAAACCAGTCTAAATAAACAACCATCTTCAACTTCTAGGTTAACGCAAAAGGCAAAGAACTATTTACAAGGGCAGAAGGCAAGAGTTCCAAACACATACGCTGGCTATGATACCATTGCTGTTAAACCAAGAGCTGCTTCTATAGAAGAGGCTGTGCTTGATAACAAGAGAGGTAAGATGAAGTTAAGAGGTAAGAAAAATGCAGGTACTGATAATGACTGTATTATCATGTAAGTATGAAAAGCGGTTTTTGCTGTTGATTTTCTCTTCTCCATGTTTGTTTTTTGATGAGCTTACTATTTATTTATATTAATTAACCATTCGTTTCGTTTCTTCCTTTTCTATATCACACCTTTATTTATCAATTTATATATTTATATCCATATCTTTTGCCTTACTTTCTTTCCTTATAGGTTTGAAAGAACCTTTTTCTCCTTTTTCCTTAATTCCAGGCTGTGCCACTAAATATTAAGTAACACCTTGCACCTCCATTAATCTGATTCAATCCACATTCTTCGACCCATCATCCCTTTGAGACCGTCCAAATCTCTCAATATACCAACGCGTCTCTTGCGCTTCCAGAGACAGCGCAAAAACACGTCAAAAACGCCAAATTCAATTATATCCCTTTTGGGAATTATATACCCTTTCATCCACCACGAGATAGAATTTATTATTATTATTATCAATCTTAATGTTAACACTGTTAACACAGTTTCTTTCAATTTTTCTTGCCTTGTTTTGTCTTGCTTCAACCCTTTACACTCTCCCCCTTACTTACAAGAGTTTGCTGATTCACTGATAACTGTATTTTCATCTGTAAACCCATATATTCTGAAATATATGCTCATATCCCTTCCATTGCATCTGAACACCCACCTTTGGACTCTACATACACTTTTCAAATGACCTCAATTGGTTGCGACTATACGGACCCTTTCCAACAGCAAAATCAATTCATAACCACTATAAACAACTCAAAAACCACTCAAAACAATTTATCATCACCACATACACAAGATTCTGCTTCAATGAGTACCGGGCAAGATGATGATGATTTCAAGAATATTGATAGATCCTCCTCCTTCCAAACCAGCACCACATCGTCAGTTCACAAGCGTAGTGCACCAACATCAAACACAACGAATAGTCTTGACACAAAACATGACTCAACTCTGACAGTTAGCTCGTCATCTATTTCTGCTTCCACTGGATTGGACATTTCATCTATTGGATTTTATTCAGGCCCAAGTTTGAATCATAGTACACTGAACAATATAAAACACGCATCTTATATTAGGAACTCAATGATAGTTTCGCCTTCTTTAAACTCAATAAAATCAATCTTAACGAATGACCCAAATGGCAATAGAGCAAACACTATTACTGCTACTTCAATTGCTGAGGAGAACGAGAATGAAATCGAAAATGAACGCAAAACTGAAAATTTAGCTCCAGAGGTTCCAACTCAATTTATGGGAATGAAAAATAGTCCTAGTATTCAAGCTTTGGATGATATTTTAAACAATAGAATTAAAAACCAATCTGTTAATGAATTCAACTCTATACTTGAAGACGATGAATATGAAGATGAAAAGGCAAACGATTCATCGAATTATCAAGATGTTCCAGCTACAGGAAATATCATAGTCACCGGGCATGCTTACAATGCATTCAACAACCAATCAAGGTCAACTTTCTATACTGCTCAATCTTTTGAAACTTTAGATGCTGCAGATTATAGTGGCTTCACCCAAGAAGGTGTTGCTGTTGGAGGTAACGGATATGTTCCTGATTTGATTAGTTTGTCGAGCACAGTTAAGAGTAATGAGAAACAACTACCAGACGATGCAACTCCATCGCCACCACTACAACAACAAATATGGCAAGCTACTGAAACAACAACGACAGTGACAGACTATGCGGACACCACACATCATGATAGTTCATTTAGTTACGTTGTTGGTGACGACCAATACCATCCTGACCAAATGACTCCAACTTTATTTTCACCAGCTATGGTTTTCAATGAACCTATTCAAACTTTTGAAATTTTGAACCCTGATTCAATTCCTAATTCATTGAGTCAAAAATATTTATCTGAACAATATCAGTCACAAAAAAAAACCAATTTGGAAGGTCTAGGTGGATTACCTGCTCCATCTTTCCCTAATTCCGATTCATTAGGTCAAATCTCTTCAAGTGTTCATGAAATTGGTTACGAAGAAGGCGAGTCTGTTTTAGTTGAGATGAAGATTCCCAAACTATGCCAATTCCAAGCAGCACAAAGCACTTCTGATTTGGAATTTATTAGATCTCATCGTCCAACCTATTCAATGCGTTTAGTTAGAGATTCAACTATAGATGATGTTAAAGAAGAAGCTTCTCCACGTATTGCACAACAGCAATCTTGTTCAAATCCGACTGATTCACGTTTGATTAACATGGATTCACCATTATTAAATCCATTTGGACCTAATACTCCGAAAGTGTCTACGTCTTCTCCAAATTTGAGTTCAGGTCTACAGCAACAATCTGCATCAAGTCCATCAGTCTTACAGTCTAGTCCAGTGACCAAAAATTCACCAGTTTTACAAACGTTTTATAACAGCCCTAAAACACCAACTACTACTCCTCAATTACAACAATCTGAATTTAAGGCAATAGGTAGATCTAAGTCTTTACCTTTGACACCATCTGCAAAGACGGAGGATGAACCTCAGCATGCACAAATTTCAACCAAAAACAAGAGATTAACTTTCAAAGGTTTATTCAAAAACAACAAGAAACCAACTGCATCCACAACCGCAACGACTACTTCATCTCAATTCAAGGAAGATACGGATAAAAAGTCACTACCCCCAACGCCGAATCCCACTGCACCATCACCAGCATTATCCACGGGATCATTTATTTCTCGTAACTCAAGGTCTAAATCTTTCAGTAACTTTGAAAGTATAACACAACAAAAACCAAAAGAAGAAAAAGTTAAAGAAAGAAAGGAAAAAGGAAGAAGTTTGTTATCTGGTTGGAAGAGAAAATCAATCAGTTTCGGCCAACCACTGGAAGAAATTACCAACAATGATACGAATAAGACAGATAAAGATGTCCAATCAAAGAGAAAGACCAAGTTGTTTGGTAAAAGTAAGTCCATGTATCAAATTTCAAAGACATCCCGCAATGAAGCAAAGATGGCAAACAAGGCCGAAAAATCAGAAGTTCCAGCAATTTCAGTTTCATCGGATAAGGAAAACGATAATAATAACAATACTAATAATTCAATGATCACCCCACCAACGTTGAAAAAACCACTGCTGGAAACATATGGATTTTCTAGTTCTGAAGGAGCAACTGAAGAAGGAGCTATTCTATCAACACCATCACAATCGCAATTTGAATTTGGTTCACCAACAGCAACACCGTCATCTGTTGATAATTTAGATTTACTGAAAACACCAACTTATAAATCACCAAATGCCGCTAGAAAATCAACATACCATGAAAAGAGAGATTCTTATATCGACGTTGCCAGTGCTGAAATCAGAGCTGAGCCGACTGATATAAATAGCCCTTACGCTAATAATGATGATTTGATGGAAACCCCAAAATATGCAGAATCGCCATTTGATAACTATGAAATTCAACTGGATGGATTAACACCATCTCCAAACAAACAAGAAACTCCAAGATTCCAATCTTTGGCACCAAAGAGGGTTCTATCCATGCCACCTACCGGTTTAGGAATTGTTAATTCAGGTATCACTGACGAAGTTGATGAATATGAACGTAAACTGTTGTCATTTTCACCAATTAAATCATCATCGAGTTTTTCAAGCTCTCCAAACAAGTTGCATGCGGGCGAAGCTTTGTTCCCTAAACATTTAGCTGCTGATGAAGTTCAAAGTATTGTTAGTTTGGAAAGAAGTAGATCAATGAAATCGACTTCCCATAACAACGGTTTTACACATAAAAGAAACTCTTCGATTGTTGAAATGGTTAACAGTAATGACGGTGAATTTGATGAATTGGTTACTGATGACGGTATGGTTGTTGTTAGATCTCCTAAAGGAAATTCATTACTTAAATACAATGGGCCATCTCCTGTTAAATCCAATAGAAGCAGCAAGAGAAATAGTGGTATTCTGAAAAACAGTCCATTATCATCCCCAATCAAGAATAGATTCTCTAGCAATAAATCTGATACCCTATCCAAACTTTCTATATCCAATGATACAGACAGTATTGATTTCAGCAATGGATTAAATGAAGGAGCTTTGGATGACATTTATAATATGATTCAATTTGGTAACGATGATGAGTTTGTTATTGATACTAATTTTAGGTTGGATGCTAGCAACAAATTTGATGAGAGTGAATTGACTGGTAGTACTACTGTTGACGAGCCGGCCAGTAAAGGCTATCAACTGGAGCCATCTCCGCTACCTCACTTACCTGCTGCTACTAGTACTGATTCTGAACATGAAGGTAGTCTCGATGATGATTATGACAGAGAAGAAGAAGTTGCTGTTTCTAATAATGATCCAGCTGTTAAATGGAAGGGCTATTCTTGTGACATTGAAGAAACAAATCTTGCTGACCAACAACAACACCCGTGGAAAAATATCCACGGATCAGATGAAGTTCTTTCTCCTCCCAGATATCCTACCAATTTTAATACCGATGATATTGATGATTTGAACTCACCAACAAGTTTGATTCCTGCAACAGAAGATTACGATTTTGGTGCTTCACCAAGCATTCAAGAGAATAATAATTCACCAACTGTAAATGCATTCATTCCTCAATTTGAATCAACTTCTGAAAGTCAAGATATTCCAGAAGCTAGACCTATTTCCATGTCATTTAAAGGTTTGAGAGGTCCATCTTTCAACTCTGCATTGAAACCAACAACAAGATCAGCTATCATTGGCTCACTTCAACAGACTGCTTCCCATATATCTTTAATCATGCCACAATCTGAATCTGATAACTCATTATCGTTTGTTTCACCAGTTCAAGAACAGGATGAAGTTTTCGATAAAGATTACAATTACTTTGGTGAACCATCTAAAGATTTTGAAGATTATATTAATGTGGATAAAGATTACGACGACGAAGAAGTTTCCATACCGCCAGCTATTCATTATGCTACAGTTGTTGAAAAAAAAGAATCTGGATCTGCTGCTGAAGATTTTGCTAAAGTTAAGAAATCTCGTCGTCAATCATTAATGAACAAATTGAACACTTCAAAGATTTCCAAAACAATTGAAGATGAACCATCTTCTCAACAAACTCCTACATCATCAGAAAATTTGAAAAAGAAGAGAAATAATAAATCACAAACTTCATTATCTAAATTATCGTTATTTGGTTCTCGTGGTTCGGTTGACTCTAAAGAACTACTAACCGTTCAAAAAAAACAGATTGTAGAGCCATTGAAAGTTAGATTCTCAAGCAGAATCTTGCTGTATGATACTTATGATGAAGATGAATACGATAGACATCCCGAATCTGCAACTTGTAATAATTTGACTCCCCAATTGGCAATGATGATTAAAAACGAACTGAATGAATTTAAAGCAGTTATGCCAATCCATGATAGTTCTAGATGCTACACACACTTCTTTTAATTAGCTTTCTGTATTAATCATTCTTTTCTATATATCTATCTATCGATGTTTCCCATTAACCCTTGTTTACTCCCCGCTCCTTTTGAAATAATTATGTTTTTACTTGTTTTTTTTCCTCTCTCTCATGTTAGCAATGACTGTTGACACATAATTCTAGAGACTTCATTCAGTCCTTCTGCGCTGGCGACTAGTTGTATTACGGTATATATATTGAACAGCAAAATTACTTGAACAGTCTTTTGTGTACTGGGACATGTAAATTGTTGACACACTCAGCACACTTATTCCTCTTATCTAAGAGGTGGTGGTGATCAGCATCATACCTCGCTGAAAGATCCTGTTGTACTCGATCGGTTTGGTTTGTTCTCACGCCCGCTAGTAAGTCATAATTGCGTGCTATTTCAGCTTCTGTCCCCAATAGTGTATCACCTTCGCCATATTCTCCGTAGGGTCCCAAGACTGAAAACGAAACGTGCGGAAAGTACCGTTCAGCACACCAATCCGCAGCGTTTAGCACTTCGTTGTGTGTATCCGATTCACCCATAATGTGTAAATTCAACATACTACCCGAATTAAGCGAGAAAACACTATTATTGCCTCTGATATTAGTATCGACACATCTAATAAAGTTTGCCGCCTTGTAATATGCTGTTGCGTTTATTGGTATGGTATGGTATGCCTTCTATGCTTTCCCATGCATTGGTAGCGGTTATCACTACTTGCGCATAGCACAAAGCTTGTTTAGCATACATTATCCGGGGGCTCTTGTTGGTATTCAGATCTATATCGATAAAATTTGTAACCACCAAATATAAAGAGGTAAAGAGATAAATAGTGGGCATTTCAGGGTTTTTATATAAAAGAAAAGGACCTGTTCTGAATTTATTGTTGAACTAAGGAAAAACAGCTGATGTGCTTAAACCTAATGATGCTACTATTACCGTATATGAGATTAAAAATCTTTCCCAATTTTCGGATTACCTTCAACAATAAAGCAAACTTTTATTGGTTGAATTGTAACCGATGCATAAACCACATACATATATCTTGTTTGAAAAGCTTTTGGTTGGAATTATGGTTATAGCTAAAAGGAGCAATATTTACCTTTTTGCTCACACCCCTAAACTGTCGCCGAGAAGAGTCACAGTTATTTTCAAGAAGTAAATAGTTGTATAGGAGGAACACAGCGTTTATGAAAAGTAGCAGCTCTTCCAAGAGTCAACAGGAATATTTGAGACCCCTAAGCAGTAGGTCCTATTATAATTCCAGAATTAGCGCAAAAACACTGGTTTAAAGCAATAGTTTAGAACTTGTTGACAACCCTCAAGAAGCAAAAACAGACCCATTTATCTATCAATCTCAATATATTGTTAAACTTTTTAATCACTTCAATTGTCTTTTCACTAAAACTTCAAATCTTGACTTATGGGTGACTATGGAGCACAGGTATCACATTTTGCTAAGGCTTCTTTGATCTTAGCATTAGATTATTCTAGACAAACAACATTTGTTTTTAACAGTTTCAATGTAGCATGTCCAAATTTTTTCTCATGCAATTCTAAAATCTTTGCATTGTTTCATTTTCGAATTCAGTGTCTTAAGCTGAGCAAACGACTTAACTCTTAATATGACTGGCATTGAACAACCACAATCTTCCTTGCTTGAGAGCATTGATGACCAATTTTCCGTTTATTAAAACTTCACAACTATTATGAGTAATCCGAATATTACATCCAGCTTCGGATAATCTATCTAAAGAGACAATACATCTTGGAGAACTTTCCAAGAGTTAGGCATTTCTCAAAAAAAGGTTACCTAGCATCAGATCACCTTCTAAGACAGTAACTTTAGAACCTCCAACACCGTTGAGGGTATTATTAGTGGATGAAGCGCGAATGTTGGATAACAACTTCTTATTATTAACTATGCGGGTAGTAGCTCCAGTACCCAGAACAAATTCACACCTAGCTTGATTTATAGTCAAAGATGCTTCCTCCTTTCCAACCATATCAATTTCCTCAGTTTCACCAATGATGCTGGTGTTAAAGGAAACTTCAATCAGGATAAATTTTTCTGCCGTTCTTGACCTTTTATTTTTAGTTGGGCATGAAGTACTTAAGTGACCAAACTTTTTGCATGAATAGCAAAGAACATTTTGGAGTGTTAAAAAGTTTTCATCAGCTTTGCCTTCAATTGAATCCCCTACTTCTGAGTCTGAATTTTCTTCATGAATTCCTCTCATTTATCTAACTATCGTTTGTGAATCCTTTAACGAGATCTTATCCCGACAATGGAAAGTACCCGTAGTTCTAAGTAGCTTTGCAACTTCCGACTTTTTGTACCTGGCTAAAGTCAAAAAGCTACCAAGAGGAAGCAGTTCTGGAAGGTGACGAAAACATTGTTTCCAAATATTTCGAAATATCAGCATCACTTATGTCCAACAAGGTACTAATGAACACCTTCAACAATTCCACAGACACTAAATTGGTTGGTTAATTCGCTATGATTTTCATTCATAGTAATTAACAAAAGACAATCAATCCATCAATTTCGTCAAAACCAGCAAAAATTTGTAGCATAAAACTTGTTTCTGGTCAACTCATCAATCGCGATAGACAACCTTTTTGGTTCAAAGTTAAACACACAACGTTGACATTTTAAGTTTCATCAGTGTTGACATAACCCATCTAAAATAGTCTACTATTTTCTCTCCTTAGTCATGTTTCGAATAGAGCAGGATCCCAGTTTTGAAGGTATAATTCTTAATTTTTGTTTGCATTTGGGGTTTCTTTCTCTTATGAACTATTTCGGTCTTGTAAGTTTCCAATTTGAAGAGACTAGTATTTTATTAGTAATGATAATAAATGTTTGTGTGCCTTTTTTGTCATTTTTCCTTGCAATTAAGTGATTTATTTATATGTATACGGTAGGAATGATCTGATAAGGGTAATCACTAATTGCAACACGCGCTGTCTCCCTCTCTCCCTTTCTATGGGGTCAAAACAAAAAAGACATCACACGGCATAGAGAGATCGCAAATCTCGCGCGGAGAGTAAATAAACACTTTTCAACCGAGAGTCAGAGTTTAAAACATATCTACTCTACATTTCATCTATTTTCCAAAAGATAGATTTTTTCAAAAAAAACCTTCATTTGCATACCTTTTCCATTTATAGATAAAACTCTTCAAGGCGGTATTTGCATATTGATAGAATCAACTGAAAGAAAGGTGGCAGATCAACGATAATTCACGAGAGTTTTCAAAGAACGGCAAAAAAATGAATATAAGTAACCTACTAAAGACCAACAACAACTTGCGGTTACTAAATAGAAGTAGAAGATCAGCTTTAATACCCATGATAACCAAACAGCAAGCTACATTTCACAGACAACTATCAAACACAGCTTCAAGACTAAACGTTACCACCCCGAAGACAAAACCAATATCCCTTCAAAATAACACAAGAAAGATAATCAAACGTACCATTCAAAACAACGATTCTCTGATCAATGAATCGTATACGAACAACAAAGAGGAGAAAATAAAACATAATGGATGTTTGTTAAAACCATGTGTCTCTGCAACAAGTTGTGAAACTTATGATTTAGATAAAGTTCAGAACTTATTGTTTAATGCTAACGGGCTTCAAAATGAGGAAATTGTTCATAACGAAGCTATTCATTTCCGTTACAAGCCAGCAATGACAAGCACTAGTAGTGATTTATTAGCTGATGTTTTTGTTCTGAGATCAGGTACTATTGTTGCTTGGGACGTTGAAGAGTCTGAAGTTTTGGACAGTTTGATTCCAATGTTCAAGGATGCTATGATTAATCCGTACGATGTTCAAACTGAAGACCTTGATTATATAGATATGGAAATGGCGACCACTGATAATAGTAATAATAGAAGTGGTAGTGAGGGTAAAGTTTGTTCGTTTATTGATGGGGAGATTATCTGTATGCAAGGTGAGACCGATCAAAAATTGTTGGATAAAGTTGCATTTTCTTATGGGATATCAAGATCAACAAGACTAGCCATCTTAGAGTCATCGTTAGAGCAACATATCAGACTAACTAAAGAAACAACGGAAGATTTATCAAAAGGTTTAGATTTGAAAATCAGCGCCAAAGAAGTTTTACAATCATCTGGTCGGTTGATGTTACTAAGGGGTAAATTGAATTTATACTCTGAGCTTATTGAAACACCGGATTTATGTTGGTCTGAACCGAATCTAGAGTTGATTTATAACGATATATCCAAAGTTTTAGATGTCAATTCCAGAATTGCTATATTGAATAGGAAATTGGACTATACTACAGATGAGGCTAGAGCTTTATTGGACATTATGACAACCAGAAAGGGAACTAGATTGGAGTGGATTATTATTTATTTGATTATGATTGAAGTTTGTTTTGAAGTTTATCATTTTTATGAGAGATTTATTGAAAAACAAGAAGCTGAAAAGGAAAACTATTGTTTAACTATTGTTTAACCTCAATTTTACTTCTTGTTACAATAATGTTGAAACAGAAAAACAAAGAATGTAAATATATATATATATAAAAGGTTTTATAAATGTTAAATTAATTTGGGATGTGCATATATGAAAAAAAACCAAAAAAAAAAAAAAATTAATGATGTCATATAACAAAGGAGATAAAAAGCGGAAAAAACAAGCAAAAAAAAAGAAAGAAAAAATTTATGTGCAATATTAAATGTCTAAAAAAATTAAATATATTCAACTTCTAAAGTAACAATGTTGTTTTCAAATTTGACAACTTTAACCTTTGACAAATCTTCAACAGCGTATTTGGCACCACATTTGTATAAATGTTCGGCATCAAAGGAGGAACAAATACCGATTGTAGTAGCACCGGACTTGTTACCAGCTTCTAAACCAGCAGGAGCATCTTCAAAGACAACTCTCTTTGTTGGTTCGAAACCCAACTTTTCTTGTAACAACTTGGCACCTAACTTGTAACCGGTTGGATCTGGTTTTCCAATGGCAACATCTTCAGCAGTGATGAAGATATCTGGTTTCTCAATACCGGCATCGTGTAAAACGTTATCAAAGTGACCGTAAGCCAAGACAGAGGTACCTGAAGTAACGATACAGAATGGCTTTGTTGGAATCTTGTGTAATTGGGCAAACAGTTCAGCAGCACCGTTGATTGGGAAGTTCAATTTACCGTATGTAACAGCAACTGTTCTGTCGTATTCATAAACGTAATCGTTTTTGGCTTGTTCGGTAGGGAATTCATTCGGTAGCATGGAGGCTAAAACATCAACAACACGACAGCCGTGGATCTTATGGTAAAAGTCACCGTTAGCATTAAGTTCAGGGTATTTGGCTAATAAACCATCAAAGGCTCTTTCAATGGCTTTAGTGGAGTCGACAAGTGTTCCGTCTAAGTCGAATTCTAAGATTTGTGTTTCAATTTGAGCGATAGGCATTGTAATGTAATTATTAATGGTGGTTATACTATAAGTAATTTATAACGATGGTTTGATGATGATGATGATGATTTAAGAATATTTTGTTTTAAGAGAATAATTATGAAGGCAAATTTGAAGATTAAGTAGGAATTCTTCAACCTATTTATATAAAAAAAATAAAAGGTTCTAGTTTATGATTATTATGATATAAAAGATCAAAATGGAATGGATTTATTTATGTCGTGTATGTTACGGATGATTAAAATCCATTTACGTATCAGTTGTAAAATGACTCCTATTTTTTTAAAATAAAAAAGTAAACGTGAGTTTTAAGAAATGCATGCTTGTAACAGCCGCTCGGACTAGAATGAATAGATCGAGTTAATAAAAAGTAAAGATTACGGATTGGATTTACGCACTTCTGCCTCCAATTTCGGAAATGTGTGTGTGTTACTTTTTTTTGTCATTTCTTGGAAATAAAAAGTAAATAAGAGAGACAACAAAACATATGGTGGTGGGTGGTACCAGAGTATATGTGGTGGTGAGTGTAAATAAGTAGTTTTTAAATCAAGTCAGCCAACTAAATTATAGATATAACTAACTGGTCCAATATATTTAATAGATAATTCAAATAGACTGACTGTCTGACTCATTGCAGTATTGTTTGTTGTTTATTATATACAAACTATTAGTTGTTACTGAATTGACTCTTTTTGTGTGTGTAGTGAGTGTTTAGCTTTAAGGAGTAGCATAGCATAACATAACATAACAACATGTTTCCAGAGTTTATTTCGAGTATAGTAAACACAACAAGAGCAGCAGCATGCATGAATCCAAGGATAGTTTTACTAATTCATCCGATATTACTGATTGTTGGATTGATAGTTAGATTAACGATATGGATTTTTTTAGGAGAGATACCAAAGAGTGGTGTTTTATTAGACCCTAAAGGTCCATTAAACATGGTTTTTGCAGGCAATTCTTTTGAACTGTTTTTCATCATATTTGTTTTGATTTCAATGTTCGTCATTATAAACAAAGATGATGGGACAAGCTATAATACGGATAAACCAAACGACGACAACAACAACAATAATTATTTACCGTTGACGTCAAGCGATTTTCCGAACAATAAAAAGAAAAGCAGAACGGATATGATTATTGGCCAGTGCATAAAGTTGGTTATTTTGTACTGTTGGCTTACGATTTTGATTGTTTGGTTTTTTGGAGATTCAATCTATGATAGGATACTCAAGTTGAGTGGAGGCCATTGCGTTAATGGAGATGTAGATACTGATGCAGATTTGAATTACCATCAATGTTTAGTTGGTGGTAATAAGAATCATTGGGTTGGGGGTATTAAATTTAGTGGCCATTCGTTGATACTATCATGTTTTACAGTTTGTTTGATTGTTGAATTTAGTAAAGCATTACAAGTTTACCGGGTTAATCAGTTACTATCATTGAATAGCAACAAAAGATGGTGTTTGATTTCAGACAATACAAAAGTAATCATGGTTATACTAAGTGGGATCACCAGCGTCTTGTTAAGCGTTTGGATTTTGTTGTTTATTATTACTGCTATTTTCTACCATACCGTTTTTGAGAAACTGGTAGGAATGGGATGTGGATTGGTTGTCCCTTATGCTTTATACTTTAAGTTTGATTGGTTTTTCGATATATTAAGTTGAAAATAGTTAACTGAAACAACTCACTGTTTATCTGATAGGTTTTAATATAATAAGTCTCGAATATCAATTGTTGCCAAAGGGGAAAGGGGTTAATTGATCTAAGCCCGTTTTTTCTTGTATATCCATTCCATATGTATCTATGTATCTATCTATCTATCTAAAAAAAAAGAGGACCCTTTTTACAATATACAATATACAATACAATACAATCATCACCTGTACACCAACAGAGAGATAAATAAACAAATAGTATTAAGCGAAGAAAGGAGGACAAAAAGAAACAAAAGAAGAAATACACGTAGACAATGCTTCATAACCAACGTTCTATTGTTATTAAACTTTTTGGCTGACGTATTGATGATAACAGGCCGGCAGGATGTGTGAATATCAGCCAACCTTATTGAACCATTATAACAGTATCATACCATTATCATGATTATATCATATCTATATCATCATCATTTCATTTATGTTTTATTTTTTGATGAAATTTTGCTTAACCGTGTTTATACGCACTTGGTATATGGCATGATACGGAACACGTAGAAGAAGAAGAAAAAGCAAAGTGTGTGACTCAGCATTATTACTCAACACACACACACACACAGCACGTGATTGGAAGTGACTTTGTAATTAATTGTTCCACACCTCATAACAAACAAATTAAATATTCCCTCCCTTCCCTTTCCCACCTCTTCCATAAATCCATAAATCCTACTTTTACAGTTGGGATTAAGATCGGTATATACATATATCACTATGTATATGTTGTGGTGATTAATTTATCTATCTAATATAAAACAATATATGAAAATATAGATAAAAAAACATTAAAAGAGAAAACTACATCTTTTTTTTTATCTGGTTTATGAATGTACATATACATATATACATATTAAACATAATATATTCTTGATACATAGATTGTTCTTCTTTTATGTATTAGTTAGTTAGTGTATATCTATCTATATATATATAAATGTATATGAGTTAACAACTGATTCTTATTCTTACATAATCAACATCGAAATTTCATTTCATATACTCTCTCTATTTACACAACCAAAAATACATAATAAAAAAAGATGAATTTTCTGTGAATGAGTGAGTGAGTGTGAGTGTGTCTTTTGTATTAGAATGCGAGCAAAACGAACAACAAAACACAAGAAAAAACAAGCCTTTTTTTTGGGATTTTTGATTTGATTTGAATATTGTGTCAATTTCATGTTTCATTTTGTTACATTTTTGGATCGTTTATCATTTATCTCCTTTTTAAAAGATAACAAAACTACCTATATTTATATAAAACTATCCATATACTTTTGCTATTAGTTGTCAATTGATTCATTAGCATTATACAATAAGTCAATTGATGTTATTCTTTCTTCCATAAAAGCAACCACATTTTAACAACTGAATCTTCATAAATTTATCAATTGACCTTTTTTTTTCATTACACATTCAATTCTTTCCATTCTATTAAATCATCAAAAAGTTCCTCAATTCTCTTTTTAAATCATCAATTGCCATTCCATTATCGCTCCCATCAACAAATAAAATACACACCTATACATATCATATTGTATTATATTATATCTAACTCTATAAACAAAAAGCAAAAAGCAAGCAAAACAAATACATAATAATAATAATAATAATAATAATCAATTTGTACACTTAAAAAAAGACAACCATGTTTAGTAGAAAAAGAGTTTCAAGACCGACCCAAGCAACTTCATACACCGGTGTTAGCAACATTTCCAACGGTGCTTCCCCTGCTTCAGGTGCATTGGCTGCTGCTTCTGTTATTGGTAAGGCCTTGAAAGATAATAACCATAATGCTTCAGGGTTAACTATACCCCAACAGCAACAGCAACAACAAAGAAATTCAAATACTCATAGAGCTGCAAGCTTGTTAGGTACCAGGCGTGACTCCTTGACGTTGAGATCAAACAGTGTTACCGGTAACCCAAACAGACCAATCTCAAGAGCCGGTAGTTTGAACTATCATCCAAGTTCCCCAATGGCCCACGCACATAAACAACAACAACAACAACAACAACAACAACCATCACCATCATCATCATCATCACCTGCTTCTAGATCAGCACAACTACCACAAAAGAGAACTCAATCTTTGATTTCACAACCATCCCCAGCTCAAAGATTATCAAACAAGCAATCTACCCAATCTTTACAACAACAGCAACAAAAACTAAAGCATAGAGTTTCATTTTCGGATAACGAATCAGCGGCTTCTGAAAGTTCAGCAACTAAACTAGCTCCAAGACAATCTGCTGCTGTCACTGCTTCTGCTGCACCTCCTGTTGCTCCAACTCCTCATCCTCCTAAAATGATCAAGAAATGGGTTCCTTCAGCACATGGTTTAGTCTGTATTGAAGTTCCAGCACCTACCCAATCAAGAGCAATTGCAAGATCATCCTCTATGAACTCATTATCGTATAACTCAAGAAACGGTATGATTAAAAGAGCATCTTCATTAACAGGACCTAAACCCAACTCTATTCCAAAGGTGGCAACAACAACAACAACAACAACCACTACTACCGAAAGGAGAATTTCGTCAGGCCCAACAACAAGTTCAAGTCAATCTACTCCATCAACCCCACAATCTAGAAAAACTATTAGTGTTGTTAAACCTCAAATGCCAATTACACAACTACAAACCCCTCCAAAACAAACCATTAAACAAAAGGCAAGTTTGCAATCTATGAATACTCAAGGACATTCATCTTTTAATTTCGAGCCTACAATCATTGAAGATGAAGATGATGTTGACATCGATAACGATGCCAATGGCAATAGTCAACCATCAACAACAATTCAAGCTCAAGATCTGAACATGGATCAAATGAAAGACGTTTATTTGGAGGAATTGGAAACTGATAGATTGAACCAAGAAAAATTAGTTCAAGAACGTGACATGAATGAAACAATTGAGATGATTGAAAGAGAACGTGCCTACAGTGCCGTTGATGAACCTATCGATGAAACCATTTATGTTCCTTCTGATGTCAGCAAACCAATTGAAGATGCACATATAATGGATGACGAAATTGAAGATGAACAATATACTGAATCTGAAAGATTGTTAGCTGAACAAAGGTTAGAAGAATTGGTTAAGTTGAAAGAGCAAGAGATTATGGAAGCTATTTTGAAACAAAGACAATTGGAAGGTGCTGCAGTTGATTCATCCCTTGTTTCAGTTGCTTCTTCTACAAATGAAGATAAAGATAAAGAGGAACAATTGAACAGAGATTATGCTGAATCTGAATCTGAATCTTCTGACATTGAAAAAGATACTATATCAACCTCTGCTATTGATCAAGAGGAATCCAATGCTCTGGCTACTCCTACTGTTGTTGTCGTCGTGGATGAATCGGCTGACGATGTTACCAAAAATACTGTTCCAGCTGACTCTGACTTCATTAATCATACTGATACTGATTCCAACAACTTTAAAAATCCATTAAACGATAGTTCAGAAGTTGAATCCGAAGAATTTTCTGACTATGATGCTGATGGTGATGTTAATCAAGAAACACCTACTGATAAACAAACCACTATACCAGTTATTGAAGGACAAGGACAAGGACAGGTACAGGGACAAGGACAAGGACAAGGACTGGGACTGGGACTGAATCATCCTCAAGAAGTTGATTCAAAGGCTAGTGTCGTTTCCAGTAATTACAACGATTTGGTTAATGATTACACTCAAGAAGAATCAACAGAAACTTTACAATTGCAAGGTGACTCTGTTGTCACTGATATCACTAGTCACGGTGATGATGATGATATTTTAACAGATGCAAAGACACCAACAGCAGATAATGCAATGTTTGAAGACAATGATGCTGCAACAACAACATCAACTACCACTACCAGCAACACCACCATTCCAATGTCTGTCAGTCAAAGCAGGGAATCTACGAAACATAAAAGTATGGCTCAGCGTCTGAGACCAACTTTAGGTGTTTCTCCTGCTGTTGAAAGTAAACCAATTTTTGAAAAACAAGATTCGTCATTATCAAAAAGTGATGAAACTCAAGGGGGTGGTGATGGCAAGACTACCCTTGTTGTTTTACCAGTTTCTAGTATTGGCAATATTGATGATATTCAAATACCAGAACGTTCGCATAAAAGAATGTCATCAGTGTCGTCGTCAACATCGGCAACTGGATCTGTTGTCATCACTTCTAATGCCGCATCTATCATTGAACCAGAAACTACCGATGTTCAAGCTAGAAGAAAATCAGTTCTGAAAAATAACAGTGGTTCAAGATTATCCTTGAACAATGTATCTTCCTCTAATGTAGCATACTTATCAATGACAACCGCTGAGAACACTAGACTGAATGCCATGGCATCTTCCTCTTCATTGAACCTTTCCGCAAAACAACAAGTTTCTCCAAACCATAAGCCACAGCAACAACACCAACAACAACCACAATATCATCACCATCCACAACAGTACCAACAGCCACCGCCGCTAACTCCAACCCGTCAAGATGGTCCTCAAAGACAAATGAGACCTCAGTCGATGGGACAACCACCTATTAATCATCAACCCTCTCAAGTGCCTCAACGTCCTCAATCACAACAGTTTGGTCGTCCACCACATCCACCACCACCACAACAACAAGGCCAACGTGCGCAACCTCATCAATTCCAACGTGGCGTACAACAGTATCCACAATACCGCCAACAGCAACCGCATTCACAGTCACCACATCAGCAACAGCAACTAAATCCACATCAAAAAGCTGGCATGAAAACAAGTATGAGAACAAATGCTCCACAACCAGGGAAAAGAAACTCACAGCATGCACCTCCTCCAATACAAGAAGGTGTTGCTACATCTCATCACCTTGCAGCAGCTGCCAAAGCTGCTCAACAATATAACCCACAACTGGCACAACAACCAAAGGAAAAAGTGTACGGGGGAACCAAACCAAAGACCAAATCTTCTGCTCAACAACGTGCTTCTGAATTATATGAAAAGGCTAATAAACAACCACAACAACAAGGTGGACAATCAAACCCATTCTACAATAATCCTTACCCTCAACATTTGAAACCACAGTTACAAAGAACTTCGTCGTTCGAAAAAGTTGCTGAACCGGTGAGAAAGAGTAGACTGACATTGAGAGATGATATTGGTTTTGATCAACAACAACAACAACAACAACAACAACAACAGCACCAACAACCACAGCAGCAGCAACACCACCACCAATTGCCACCATCTCAACGTCATAATAGATCGTCTAATATGTTCAAGTCAAGACTCAACGATTCAGACTCAGATTCAGAATCAACACCAATTATTTTCTCATCTCCAAATGGTGGTCATGGTAATAAGAGCAATGGTTTGAATATGAAACTATCAATGAATACAATGAGAAGCGTTAGTGCCGAACAACCAAAATCAAGTTCAGTTAATGCATCTGGTAATGGTGGCGCTAGGTTCTTTAGTGAACAAATTCATCAGGATTCTTCACCTAGTAAGAAATCACCTACAAAGAAGCAAGGTGCCGATGATGATAAAAAGAAGAGATTTGGTAAATTGAGAAAGCTCTTTGGTAATAAATAATTAATCTAGTCAATTTTCTTAAAAAAGTGTATTTTTTCTGTCTTCTTCAATTGTTTTCTGACTATTGTATTTTTTCCCCTCTCTTTTTTATTATATTTATTTAATTGTTTTTTTTTGTTTGAATCTTTTCATTTTTTTTGTTTTTCATCATTCCTTGATTTGTATGGTTTATTCTATTTTTTTTTTTATTTCGAGTTTCAACAATATTATTATCATTATTATTATTCATTTTTACTATACTACTTCTATAATTCTACCTACTACCCAAAAACAGTTTGAAACTGTTTTTGAGATTACTCTTCACTTCCTTTAATAATTTTCAATCAAATAAAATTTCGAATGTAATGAAAGTAGGAATTTAGATATATATTTGTTTATATGAATATGTATGAAGGTCGACCACAATAAAAAAGCTGAAACGGCATTCACTACCTATGATAACTTAACACCGTTCATACTGTCAGCCAATTTTCTCTCATCATCAAGTTCCTTCTTTGAATGCAAGACTGAAATATCGTTCCCGCCAATAGGAACATCGCTTAAAATATCTGTTGTTGGTGAAACAAAATTACCAAAATCGTCGTCATCTTCCTCATTGTACGAACTTATCGTTTGTGATCTTGAAGTTCTTGTCAAAATAGAGCTTTGTTCTGATTGTAGTGATGATTTAGAGGTTGCTGTTGTAGTTGCATCATCCATTCTTTTTCTAACTTCGATGGCAACCCTTCTACCATCAGCCAAGAAATTCGTAAACATGCCTCTGATGTTATTGGCCATACTTAGGTTATCACCAACTTTTTCGTTTGTGTGGAATGATTTCCAGAAGTTGTTTTGGAAAAAGGATTCGTATGTATCATCAGCTAAGATTATCATTCTGAACGTTGAAGCAGTGATATAGGTTGGATGTGAGGGATCCAATGCTTTATTGTGTTTAAGTTTTTCCTGTGATTCGGCATTGTTAGTAGTGGCGGTAACATCATCACCATCATCATCCAAGTCAATTAAAGGTGCATTTGGATCCTCTTCCTGTTGAGCATATTGGAATGCAAGTTTGAGAAAGTTGGAACCAGACGCCAAGTATCTTTCACTTTGTTTATTTTTCCATTTACTATCATTAAATTTAACTTCATTAGGAAGTTTGATTTCATCCTCTGAAATTGGTAACCCTTGCTCTTTCATCATGTTCTTGCGTTCTATGATTTTTTTAGCAATTTCAGTTTCAATGGCAACGTTTGTTATTTCGTCAAATAAATACCCATTTCTCCAAAGCGACGTAATGAAAATTAAATCCTCTGCCAATTGTAAGACAGATTCACTGTTGATCTTTCCCGTTTTATTAGTATCGTATAATGCAACAAAATTAGAAAGTGAGTTCATGATATCTTTATCAACTAATTTGTTTAAACCAACAACCAAACTCTCCAACGTTAAAGTGTCATCTTCGTTAGTCCAATTGCTGTATAATCTAGATAAAAATTTAACTTGCTCGGGATCGTGATTGTCTAAATCAACCCAATCAACCAATTGAGACATAAAGATTTCAAACGATTCAAAGTCCATTGTTGAACTACCTTTATCTGGAGCAGAATTCTTTTCTTTAACTAAAACGCTGTAGAATCTATCATACAAATTGGATAACTGTTCTTGGTTAAGATTATTTGTTTTTGGCAAGTTTCTTATTTCAGCACGTTTAACAAAAGTTTCAATACCTTGAAAAACTTCACCTTTAAATTTGGTTCTCAGTTGTGAAATAATTTTATCATCAATCATGGAAAACTCTCTGAATGCTACTTCCCAAAGATTGTCAAACTTGGATCTTGTTTTTTCTTTACTAATTAAGCTAATGTCAGGTTCATCCATTGAAGAAAAAAAATCTTTGAAAACTGCAATACATTCACCGTCATCCTCACATTGCATTAGTGCTTCGCCATTTACTTTAATTATAGCTAAGCCAACTTGAAATAAAACTCTGGATCCATGTAAAAATAACATATCAACAACCCTAAATGCATATATCAAGGGCATGGAGTTCAGAAAGAAGGATAAGAACCACGGTAATGAAACAATTGATAATTGAATATCTTGCTTGACGAAATGCTCGCTTAGCATTGGTAGAGTCCTTTTAACTAAACCCTCAAAAACCTTTTGATCTAATAACACACCATACATAGTCTTGGAATAATAACCAGGAATAATCTTATCACAAAGGACATTCAAACACCAAAAGACTTGTTGTTCAGACATATAGATTAACAATGCAGCAGTGACAATATTCATAGCTTGGCAGTAACCAATATCAGGATTTTTCCAGGAGTAGGCAGTTAAAACTCTTCTTAATCTATTGATACCTTCATCATTTTGATAAGCGGGATATTCAGGTAAAGATCTGTTTAAATCTTTTTCAATTTCTTCAATTGCCAATGAATGTTTACCATTGTAGTCAACCAAATATTTGTTATATTCATCTTCGTGTAAATAGCGCAAGTAAAGCGAACCACATGAAGTTTCCCAAATTTCACCTCTAAGTTTATTTGGCAATCCATAACTCACCAATTTATAAAACGGAATACCACGGATCATTGCAAAATTTCTACCACATTCTCTGAAATAATCAAACCATTTTTTCATTTTAAGTCTATCATTCATTCTTTGTGCATTACCAGGAAACTTGAAAACCCATCCTAAACCGCCAGCTGGTGGTGCCCCAATCTTTAAATGCGATGAGTGATTTTTATATAGTAAATACTCAGAATACAAGCCTGTTTGGAACAAGCTCATCTTGGAAACATCTCCCAAGTTCTTCTTCAAAGATTTTGTTAAGTTTTGTCCAAATCGTTCACATTGTGACTTGATCCCAATAAATTGAATAGTAATTTCTAATTCACTTGTTGTAAGAAGCATGATTGCAAAGTCATATGATCTGCTAATTCTTTGAATTTTCTGAACTGTCAGGAGTTCAACCACAAATGAACATGACATGCTATCATAGCTGTCTTTGAAAACCATGAAGTTGTTGGTGAGTGTCAATTTACCACTATATGATGCTAAATGATCCCTGTAATTGGAGTTCTCATGCTGCTGTTCCAATCTAGCTCTTAGGTATTTAGTACTTATTGAAATTTCAGCCGAAGAGTCATCAATGATCTTTTCTGAATCTGGAAGATGGAACTCATTACGCAAGAGTTCATCCTTACTTGGTTTTTTCGTTGAATTGTTATTTTCTATTATATTCTGAGTCTTTGAGACTATATCTTTGAAAAAATCCATGGTGTCACAAAACTCGTCTACTATTTATTGTAGGGAAATATGCGATAAAACGTGTGGGACGGAAAGTGAAATGCGTTATTTATGAAGCTAATTGAGCCGATTAAGTAAAAAATTGAAGGTAACTGCTAAGTACTGAACGCAATTAGTTTGTAACTTTGAAGCTTTGTATCGAACTCAAAAATCATAGTTTTGTCAAGGGAACAGTTACCAATCAACCAAGCTTATGAATTGACGTAATATTCCAGAGAGTTAATTCTAGGCAGAATAAAGGAAATAAGGAATGGGTCAGAAATTGGCACGAATAAAAAATGGCTGTTTTCGACTCAATTTCTTTTTGGACGATCGACGTAAGTACTGATTAAAAAATAATGATCCTTTTATATACGTAACGATAAATTATGATGTTTATTCTTGTAAACTGTCTATAAAGAATAATATAAAATACATAAAATACATAAGCTAATAAACATGGAAACGTAAGAAACGTTAAAAGGTATTGCTCAAAGTTCTTATTCTTCACCTATTTCTTTTATTGGTTGAAATCCTTTAACTTCATACTCAGAATCTTCACTTAAATCTTTATAATCTTCTGAATATGAGTGGAGTTTGGAAACTGGTTCGAGAATATCCGGATCTTGGAACTTCGACCGATGCAGATGGGCTGTAGAATGATGGATATGAGGAGAAGCCAGTCTTTTACTGTTCTCTGCCGAATTTCTTTCCAAGGAAGATCTTAATGTTGAACGAGATTGGATTTGTGTATTGTCAGGATCCTTATGGACCTTCAACTTGTTGCCAATAATCTTACCGGTATGTTTCAACACAACTTTAATAATTTCTTTCTTGAAATGCTGGAAAAAATCTTCATCAGACCAAACCTTGTTTTTATACTCCACTTTGGGTATATCTACAACTAGTCGAGTCACATCAATTAATTTTGACGAACCTTGACCATGAAAACTTAGACAGAGAACAAGTGGATCTATTGTAATCCTGTTCAACAATTGATACAATTTGGCACGGTCAACCATCTGGGAGATATATTTTTCTTCTGTAGTATTGGAATTTTTTGCCTTAGATCCACATTTAGAGAAGCAAACAGTTGTGTCTGTCTTTATCTTTGTCAAAGCTGAGCTACTGGATACATCTGATTTTGAGGAAGATGACGAAGAGCTTGATTTAACTCTCGCTTTCAGTTTGAGCTTGTTAAATTTTCTTGAAAGTCTATCTTTTGGACTGTTAGTACTATAATTGGGCATTGATAGTGATGATTGTGTATCAAAACTTGATATTGGAGAGCTAGCACTAGAAACAAATGAAGAAGCTTCTGTACTAAAAATGGAACTGTTGTCGTCGGAGTCTTGATAACTCGAACCATTGGTATCATCACTATCCTCATGATCTTTAAAGCTTTTCGGATAAATGAATTCGTATAAAGCTTTTGCGGTTTTATAATCAAGTTCAATTTTCACCGGTTCTAAAGCAATATATTTGTGCTCTACAATTGAAATACCATTAACTGGTTCCAGTAAAAACCAGTCAACAAACGCCATAGGTCTACCATTATCATTAGGTCCGTATCTTTCAATAATAGTCTTGTATTTGGCATTTTCTTGTAAATCTTCAGCAATAAAAGTATCAACAACAACACGGTTTCCACTGGCACCATCTGGTGTTTGATCTGTCAGGTAGTACGTATTAGTAGCTTCAATATTGACAAAGTTGTTATAATCTGCATCCAAAAGTTCTAACCTAATATAATCTGCGGCAAGTAAAAATTGTCTTTGATCATACGAATCATTATACTTGGTTGCCTTAGTTTGCTGCAAGTATGAAATCATGATTTTGAGTTGTAGATATAGTTTTTCTAATTCAACATTGATCATAGTGACATCCGGGTTCAGAGCAGCTTTATCAAATCCTTGTGTGACCAAGAAAATGCATCTACATTCTAGCAGTTGTCTGGTATGTTGTTGTAACTTTTCAATACTTTTCGCAATCTCCAAAAAGTCTTCTGTATCTGAAAATTTGACTAATCTTGAAACTTTATCTTTTGTTTTTTGTTGTTCTGTCTCATCTGATTTCTTGATTAATGACATAATAACGTTATAGATAATCTCGTATTGGCGGTTATTCGCGGTAAGGTAAACTTCAGGAGTTAGCACTTTCACAACCTCTTTGAAACATTTATTGTCAAAATTATCTTCTTCTGAATAATGAAGTCTGTTTGGCTTGATAAACAATAAACCACACGAGATTTTTTGAACAACAACGGACTCTTTCAAAGCCTCAACATCATAATACATTTCAACCGGTAGTCGAGGAGGCCAGTTGTCAGTGCTATCATAATGGAAAAACTTGTAACTGTCGTTCAAGGCCATATTTTTTTCAAAAACATAAAAGAAAGAATCATACAAAATGATACCATTTCTTGTTTCTACAGCCGCCGAAACAGGATCTTGAGTAACAGAAGTATGGTTAGAGTTAACGTTAATGGAACTGACAACAATTTCTCTTGATGCGACTAAAACACAGCTATCGTTATCATTATCTAACCGTAGTTGAGGTAAAATAAATTTCAATAAGTATGTATCATCAGTTGTCACATCATTGAGATTATCGGTGTCGTGTATATACTTATCAAAGTTGCTGAACATCTCAAATGAAGATTCAAATGTGTCTTCTATATTTTCACAGGCAATATCAGGAGCAGTTCTTTCTAAAAATTGGCTCTTGTGAAGATCTTCTGCTAATTTTATAGCTTTAGTGCTTAGATTGAACACCATTGATCTTCTATCACTAACATTATCAATATACCTGATAAATTTCTTACGAATATAGGGGCTCCATCTCAATAGCATACTATAAACAATAAATCTGTTTCGAAAGGAAGATGTGTTTTGTTTTAGGTTGACAGGGTTCTTGGAAGCAGAAGTTAGTCTACTGGATACGTGTGATATTCTTGAATTGATTCTTGATACAGAATAATTAGTTTCAACATCAGATGCTTCACGATTTCCGTCAAGGTCATCGTAAGTCGGAACTTTGCCGTCAATGAAATCATCCTTCAAGACTCTAACCAAATGTAATCTGCGGTCTAAGTCTTGTATATTATCTTCCAATTCAGCAACCTTTTTTGTGACAAACTCAGCTTGATACCCTTTACTATTAGACTGTAATGAATCTAAAGTCGCTTGGTGATTCATGATCTGTTCCTTTATATCATCTGCTCTATCATTTGCCAGCACTAGCAGAGTCCTCTCTGGGTGGTTTTTACCAAGTAAACATTCATGGGTCTTAGCTTGCATGCTTTCAAATGGATAATTCAACTCATCGTCAGTTTCATCTTTAAAGTAAGAAAATCTTGGCGATGAAGCAAAAGGTAGGACTCTCCAACGAGGGTTCTTAGATATAACTCTCGGAGAGTCCAATTCGACGAAATCATCGTCATCGTACCAGACAACATCGTCCAAATTGTCTCTGCTGTGGTCGCTCATCGAGGAAGATGAATTTTCATAGCTGGATGAAGTGAATCCAGGCTCAATACCAATAGCCTTTGCTAAAATACCAGCAGCACAAACTTCATCAAACTGAGCTGTTAGAAGTCTCAAGTCAGTTTTGAGAAAATCAATCTCACCCTTTTTAAACTTTAATCTCCACTCGGTTTTCGGTTCATCTTCTTCTAGAACGTTTTTAACGCCATACATTGGAACCTCACATTTAGTTTGATGTAAATCCATGGAAAATCTTTTAACAGATGACTTCAGTCCTGTAAATGCAAGTTTACTATTGGCTTGAAGATTAGCAGCATGACGATAAACGTGTGTTAGGTACAAAGGTTGAATGTCTAGCATATAACTGATTGAACTCAAACTATTACCTAAACTTTCTGATGGGATGGATGCAACCATGAATTTATTTTTGAAAATCTTTCCTTCTTTAATTGGTAACCCTAAACTACTATCAAACATATTCCACCACTCATAAAAGTGTGAAAAGGTCAATGGCGATAAATGAGTAGAGTTGTATGCTTTAGCAAATGAAGCATCCATGTCTTTAGAAACAAGAGATATTGCCATATGGAGATACTGAGTTCTGAAACCTTTGTATGCATCCCAATTATCTAGCTCTTCTTGGGTTTTGAAAGAGCTTGGATTTCTTAACCTGACATCATAATGAGGAACAAAAACAGAAGATCTTGGAAGACTGCCTGGTTCGAATTCTTTCTCGTTATTCAAGTTTCTCTCAAACTTGAAGCCCATCTTCCAAACAACAGGATCGCTTTTCAATTTCAAAACCTTTTTGTGAACAGTATAGTTAGTACCAAAATCATGCTTACCGCCTGCAATTAAGGAATCAATTTGAATATGCTCAAAACTAGGAATGGCAATTTCAAAGCTTCTACTCTCAATAATCAGGAAATCAGTAGAGGTACCAGTACTGTTAATCTTTAAATTCGCATTATTGTTCCATCTGAAAACAAACCCAGCGGCTTTACCTGCCAAACTGTAAGGTGACAAACCACCTCTAATAAATAGATGAATACCATTTCGGAAATTGAAATCAAATCTTGATTGAACCAGTAAACACATCTTATCCCAGAAACCCATTTTTGGGGAAGTATCAAGTGGTGGCTTGGATAAAACATCAAAACTATCCATAGCATAACCCAAAGCAGGTTGCATTGAAGGGAACCAAGTAACAACCGCATTGGCATTGGAAGTGACGTTCACTTTCAAATCAGTGGAAAACTTAACGTCAGTCATTGTTCTTGAAACATGAGCAGCATATAGACTATCTTGGCATGTCTCGTCGTGGTATTGAGAAACCAAAGGGACAAAGTTATAACGTAATTCATCAGCAGTATACATTTGTTCAGTAATCACAAAATCACCCTTCAACACAACAGCATCATTACCGTCATTATGGGCACCTCCAAAAGAAATTAACGGCAACGGGAAGTCTCTTATTTGGACAGATAATTTAGAGCATGAAATTGATAAATTAACTGGGAACAAAATACCGTATTGTGTATCTTTCGGTTGACCACTTGCAATTTTGTACATGAAGTCAGGGTAATTATCTAAACCGAATTCAGGTTCATCGAGTATCCAATCCAAGTTGACCATATCAAATGAAAACAATGGTACAATGGAATAAGCTGATATAACAGGATATTTTTTCATAAATTCTTTGCTGACAGGAGGATCATCTCCGCCTCTTGTATCTTGTAGTTTTTTAGCATAATTTTCCTGTTTCAATTTCCTGATAGCCTGTATTCTAACTATCCAAGACTTACTCAAATTATTAAGTAGTCTAGCTTTCGGTATCTCTAATCCTTGATGAATATCTGCTAGATAATCAGTGTACTCTTCGTGTGATGTTGAACTAACTTCATTGGCTAATCTAGATGTGATCGGTGATGATACTAGGTTACCGCTACTGGTATTCTTGGCAAATGACCTTGTTCTTGGGGATGGGGTCGATTGATCTGTAGAGGGAGGTGGAGAAGTTTTCCGTGATTGGGAAATGTGTTTTGAAGACCATTTGATTTTTTCTTTAACCAATTTTTCATTTTCAAAAGATTCAGGTTTAATAGCAACCCCGTCAACAAACTTTAAAGATGTGTATGTCTCTTCCAACTCTTTTCTGAATCTTTCTTCATAAAGTTCAAACTCTTTCAATTTAGCCATTCTCAATTTTTGCTCCAATTTGCCAGCTAAGAAACAGGCACTCAATTCATTTTCAAAAGGATCATCATGCATACAAAATTGGAATTGTTTAGTATGAACTTTGATTTTGGGGCATCTGAATGGTTTCTCCACCATTGATGGTAGGATAATATCAACTTTAAAATCCTTGTCAGATTCTTCTATATCCATCAAATTTTTGAAGTTCTTCTTAATCTTTGAATACGATTTGAATAAGCCTTTAATATTATCGAATGCCATAAAGAAAATGTACTCAAATGGAATTTCAAATCTTGTTGATCTTGAATTGATCGTCGCCTTAGGTTCGCCATCAATCAATTCATTCATCTTGATTAATATAGAAGCATCGCAGAAAATTAAAATCAAGCTCCACATCTTAGTAACATGAGGATTCACGCCATATAATCTTAATGCTTTGAATCTAATATATGCGTCATCTTCAACTGTTGGTAAAGCTTCCAGTGAGTCTAATTCAATCACCAGATCAATATCGGACGGTAATTTCAACTTGATCATCAATAGGTGCAGTCCAATCAGATATGTAAGTTTTGATTTTTGTTCCGGCGACTTCTTTGTGGCAAGTTTCTTAGTCGTTATACCCTTGGATTTAGGAATAATTGACGTTAGAATAGTAGCAACAAACAAAGTGGACCACAAAGCTTCTGCAGAAATGGTAATATCCACAAGAGGAAGGATAACAGACAATTTATCAGTAATGCTGAAATATTTCAATTGGAAATCTTGTAAATGGAAGAATGCATCAAATGAGTTTGTATGTCTTTGCTTTTCATAGTCAGTTATTATATCACTGTGTAAGGACCCAAGTTCAAATTCAAGTTTCTGTTGTTGGGGTAAATTATCAAAAGATAGTTTTGCCTCAGTGAAAGAAATTGATAAACCTCTTTTATAACTGTTTAGTTCAAATTGATCAACTCCATTGTAGTATTTAACTGGATTCGTAAAGCATGAAATAAATTTGACAGTCGATATTTCTAATTGAACTTGATGAATTAATTCTGGTAATAACTGTTTGCTGGACGTTTCTTTCTCAGGGTTTAATGGTTGATCTTCTTCCATAAATTCAATCTTGTGTATTTCTCCGCTTTGGCCATTGATGTTTCCATTTAAGTAATTACTTGCTTGCAAAGATTTGGAAATTTGATATAGTTTTTGAAACATGCTCATTTTTTCTAATAGAACTTGAAGTGAATTCATATGGAATTTAGCTAGACTAATGACAGGCTTGTTATCTTTGAAGATAGCATTTATCGAAGAGTTAAAGTAATCCATAACAAGGAGTTTTGATCTTAGTCCATTTTCTGTAGCGTTTAATTGAATATCTCTGACGAACAAAACAATAAGTTTGGAATATGGCGAGACATCAGTTTCAACAAATATTGATTCAAAACTATCAGAAACAGATGTGTCAAAAAGAATATCCTCAACTCCCAGTGATAATGAAAGTTCATCGGTTAGTTCGTAAAAAAAGGTCGAGCTCAATAATTGAATTCTAGTTTTGATCTTGGGTAACAGCATTATCAAATGTGAATAAGTTTCAGACTTTAATTTTGTTTCATACGCTAAGCTTTTAGAAACTTTCTTTGGAGATTTTGATTTTGACAAATTCTCCTTGATAAATTCAAGGGTATCCTGTAACGAACTGTTACATGTGACATTGTTGATTGATACGGTTGTTCTCAATGGGAAATGATCTGAATGAACATAATCAATAACGAACTCCTTATCTTCCATATTGTCTATAACAGTAAATAATTCCCTCACTTCAGAAATTGATGAAATGTTCAAGGACGGAAGATATATATAAGATTTTTTTTTTCTACTGTGAAGTACTTTCAAAGATGTGAGACCAACCAGGAGCTCATAAATCTCTCTTCCTTGTAAAACTTTAGGGAGTACAACTTCATGTAATAGTCTTTCAAAAGATAGTTTGAATGTTTCCAAAACAATCTTCAAGTCCCCACTTATTAGTTCAAATCCTTCTACACAAATAGAGACTGATTCAACTTCAAACCCATCGTATAATTCCAACAAAGATGAACTTCTCTTTGATGTTTCCCTGTCAATAATCTCGGAGTTTTGTTTAAATTTTTCATTTTCATTCAAATCATCTTTCTTCGGTAATAATGGTAGAATAACCTCTTTAATTTGGTCAATATTGATAGCGTTATTTCTTCCACCACCTTGAATGATGAATCTCTTGATAGAAAGGTTTCCAGTGACTTCACAACTGACAGTCAGATCACCGTTCCTTATCTTTTTGATATTGTTAAGTCTAGTCTGATCAAATAACAAATTGGATTTAACAGACAAATTATCTGTCTCTTCAATATTATTGAAATCAAGTGAAAGTGACAAATAATTGATAGGACTGAACTTTGAGCCATTAGAAACGTTTGATTTAACGATTTCAATCTTGATGGGGAACATATAACTGTATTTTTTCAGAAGATTTATAATTTTAATGATTTTGAAGTTGACGTTAGAGTTATCCTCTTTTTTTAAATTTTTCGATTCTTGAATCTTGATTGATTTGGATCTTTCAAACGCAGACAGATCAACATGCATGTTACTTATTTTTATTGAAAAAACTCCTGAATCCAACGATCCTATATTCCAAGGTTTAAATCTGCACTGGATTGAACCAAGCGTGATGGATATTCCACTGATTTTAAACTTCAATCCATATAGTTTGAACCACGATATCAGTGTAACACTGGCTTTATTTCCTAGTAGGATGTTGACCGTAACCAACAGGCCAAAGTATACCACTGCTATCAAAAATATCGTTGACAACATTCGGTATTATTATATTCGATAGGTTATTTTGGTAGTTTAATATATGGATAATTTTATCTGGTTTCTTTAAATAGTGTAAAATATTCAATGGATCTGTTCAGTTATTGATTTTATGAATATAAGTTAGTCCAGTTAGAATCTTAAGGCAAATTTTCCTATTGAAACAAATTAACTAACCAAACCGGGATATGTAAACTTGCCGGTGCTGTTAAAAGTGACAAAGATATAGATACGATATATATATGCAAATCCTTCCGGAATATCAATGATTGGATTGTGTGCAATTGGATAGTTTTGTTTTAATTGTGCCAATTCTGTGAAATGGGCTATACTATCACATAATTGAAAGAACAGTAACGTGAATTGATTGATTGGATTTGTTTAGATCCGAGAAATGAGTTGCTTTCTGCGGCCCCAGAAAAATAAAAATACTCCAATATCCGTCGCTGCCGAGGATTTCCTGACAGGCGTCTGGGGGAAGAGCTGAGGTTGAGTTAAGTGACCTTACTTTACTTATTTACTTTTCAAAAGTGACATTAAAAGAAAACAAAACTCAGTTAGTAATAGAAAAGAGTTGCTTATAAAAAATATTAATAAATTTGCGGGAGAGAAAGTACAAAGTATGATTTCAAGTATATGAATAATAACAAATAAAACCAAAAGCATAAGAAATAGTGAAAAGAACTGTGTGTGTGTCGCCAAGTAAGTAATAGCCTCTTTCCTAGCTTTTTTTGAAGTGCCACAATCCATTTGGTTGTACTGCATGAGCCTTCAACTAGCATGGCACTAAGTCTTCCAGCACAGAGTAAAAAACCAACGGAAAGCTCTACGTTCATATCAAAGGGATTTAAAGTTCCGAGAATTGAAAATAAAAGATGGATTGAAATCATCGAAAAGTAAAAAAAAAAAAACAAATAATAAATTGCTTTATAGAGTTGATTGTAATATACCACTATCCATCAATGCGTTATGAATAATAGTTTCTTTAACGACGGCAAATGCCAACTTGATATTAGATGTATCTGTTGCTTGAGTCACATATGGCATAATGTTCAAATCAGCTCTGTTCAATTGTCTGAATCTCCAAAGAATATATTTGACAGCTTTATTAACATCGTCACCCCCGACGTAGTCAGGGAAATGTTTTTCTAGTGGGGAGTGGGGTAGTTTTTCTATGAACACATCAATCTTATTTAAACATAAAACAATTGAGGTTCTTCTAAACCACATTGAGTTAACCACGGACTCAAACAAGTTCAATGATTCCTCTAATCTATTTTGACTTGAAGATTCGAGTAAAACTTGATCATATTCAGATAATGCAACACAGAACATTATGACTGTAACATTATCAAAACAATGGATCCATTTCTTTCTTTCTGATCTTTGACCACCAACATCGTATAAATGGATATCAATATCTTCCAATTGGAACTTGATGTCATAAATACCGGACGTTTGTTTTCTTGTTCTTAAAACATCAGTGACATTGGGTATATAATTATCACCGGTAATTCTCCCCAAGTTTTCGAAGAAGTATTTAGCAGAGTCCAAGATGTAAAATTCATTTCTGTGTTCATCGAATAATTTCTTTGTAGCCGGATCATTAACCAGGAGCTTGATTTTATCTCCAACTGGAACATCAAATTGATCATAATCTGTATCCATTGAAATTTCCAAGTTTAATATTTCTTCAGTATCTTCATGTGTTAAGGATTCAAGTTCACCTTCCATATCAAACTGTCTTAAAGCTTTCACTATAGACTGAGCACATTCAGAAATATTCTTGAAGACAAACGGTCTGTAATCGTATAACTCTCTTTTGGAGAAACCATTCTGGTGGATGATTTTGATTTGTTTTAAAATGGTTGATTTACCTGATTCACCTGAACCTAGTAATAACAGCTTCACTTCTTGTTTTGGTTTGCTTGTCTTGCCAGATATTTTGGAAGCGTCGTTTGTATCGGTGACTGCTTGTGAATTTTGCACTAATTCAGAATTACCATTTGATTGTTGCAATTGTTCAATTTGCTGTGATTCTGATTGTTGTTTCTGTGAAGTTGGATTTGTTGATTGGTTGTCTGTCAACGACAAAGAGTTGTTGGAATTCGATGAGTTAGCATTGCTATTTTTGGTCCTTGAAGTTGTTTCTTGAGGACGGACTGGCGGCTCTTCTTTGGAACCACATGCCCCCATTATAGTGTTGTGAGTGTTGTAGATATTTTATGAAATCTTTGGAGCAAAAAATAAAAGAAGGTTAACTGTGAGCTTTGATGTGTAAATCAATTCTGGAATTCAAAACCCGAGTGATAATCAATGATCAGCAGTTTTCTATTGAGAGGCTTATTGTGAGCAAGCAATGTTGGTTATATTTGAAAAAGCTTAAAAAAACTTTCTTTCGTAGTAACAATTCAGCGTGTTACCTAAATAGGGTATACATATAATGAATTCAATGCTGTACAATTGGTTGAAGGCAAGGGTAGAAGAGTTTAGGAATCACGTGTTGTTATGGTAGTTGAATAGGATAGATAGTTTGGTTAGTTACTTGGTCGGGCGGCCAATTGAATAATAAAAACTAAGAAAAAAAAAAGACGCAGACCAAGAGACAAAGCAAAATAAATATATTACAAATTTTGAAGCTTTAAATGAGGCAAAAAAAAATGGACGAATCGCGTCTGTATGCGTCGGTGATTTTTAACTGGAATAGCAACCCATATGCCTCCTTTCACCTTTTCCAAGTGTAGAAAAGTGATTTGTTTGTAAAAGGTGGTAGACCCTTTGAATATACGAATAAGCAAACTTTCATTAAAAGAAGATAACAATAAAACCTGTTTAAATTAGGAGGGAAAAAAAAAGAGGGAAGAGAAAAAAGCAATAGATTCAAAGGATAAAAGTGTTCATACTCGCAAATAACTTATAATTGTATGACCTTATGAATATATATTATGACAAGAAAGACAAAAAATTAGTAAAAAAGACAAAAACAAATAACTGCAAGTTCATTAAAATGGAAAGATCAAAAATTAAACTGGCTTACCACCAATGAATTCACTCCATCTCTTAACTTCGCTTGGAATAACAACTCCTCCCTTAGCTTCAGCGGCAAGCTTAGCTGGTAACTTTGTAGCTAAACATTGGGAGAATAATAGAGAAGTTTTTGGTTCATTGAATAGTGGAATAGCGAAATCAATAGCATTTCTTCTCATAACGTAATCTTCGTCCAATAATGAATCAGCTCGATCTCTGGCTAGGTTGAAGACACACTTAATATCATACTTTTGGAAAACTTCTCTTAATTCTCTCTTGTTTTCCTTAGGGAATTCAATGACTTCAACAGGGTTTTCAACAAAAGTCTTCAAGTATTCAGCAACAGCTGGAGAGGCAGTGTAGTATTTGTAATCCATACCAGACAAGTTCTTAGCAACTTGACCTAAGTATTCTTTGGATAAGTCACCACCGAACAAGATACCGGAAGGTGGTCTTGGTACGTGGAAGTTCATAGTGGATAACATAGAAGTCCAGTAAGCATCAACCAAGTCCTTACCGAAACAAGCAACCTCACCAGTAGAGGCCATTTCAACACCTAAGAATGGATCAGCACCTGCTAATCTAGTGAAAGAGAATTGTGGAACCTTAGTAGCGACATAATCGTATGACTCGTCCATCAAATTAACTGGAGCTGGAACATCATTATCTAGCAAAGCCTTGACAGCAACGTTAATGAAATTAACACCTAACACCTTGGAGACGAATGGGAATGATCTTGAAGCTCTAATGTTACATTCAATAACCTTCAAATCTGGAACACCGGTTTCTGGGTTTTCAGCCTTGATGATTTGCATGTTGAAAGGACCAGTTATGTTCCAAGCAGCAGCAACTTTGTCAGCAATTTCCTTTAACCTTAACATAATGGACTGGTCCAAGCTTTGTGGTGGTAAGATTAGAGTAGCATCACCAGAGTGAATACCGGCATTTTCAACGTGTTCAGAAACAGCATGGACTAAAACCTTACCGTGAGAAGCAACCGCATCAATATCGATTTCTTGAGCACCTTCAATGAACTTGGAGATAACAACAGGGTAGTCAGATGAGACTTCAGTGGCATTGTTTAATTTTTCAGCTAATTCAGCCTCGGATCTGATAACAGACATAGCAGCACCGGATAAAACGTAGGATGGTCTAACTAAAACTGGGTAACCAACTTCATTAGCAAAGACTTCAGCTTCTTCAACAGAAGTTAATTCATTCCAGGCTGGTTGATCAACGTTAATAGAATCTAAGATGCTTGAGAACTTGTGTCTATCTTCAGCCTTGTCGATATCTTCTGGGTTGGTACCTAAGACCTTAGCACCTTGCTGTTGTAAAGTTAAAGCAATGTTTTGTGGCAATTGACCACCAACGGAAACAACAACACCCTTTGCGTTTTCTAATTCATAGATATCCATGGTTCTTTCAAATGATAATTCTTCAAAGTATAATCTGTCAACTTCGTCAAAATCGGTAGAAACAGTTTCCGGGTTGTAGTTTATCATAATAGTCTTCTTACCAGATTCTCTTAAAGCTCTAGCAGTGGAAACGGCACACCAATCAAATTCAACAGAGGAACCGATTCTGTAAACACCAGAACCTAAGACCATAGTACCGAATTCATCAAATTGAACATCATGAGAAGTAGCATTGTAAGTAGTGTATAAGTAGTTAGTGTTAGCTGGGAATTCAGCGGCCAAAGTATCAATCTTCTTAACAAATGGAGTGATACCGAATGACTTTCTTCTAGCTCTAACTTCTAATTCGGTAGAACCAACAGCATTGGCAATTTGCTTATCAGAGAATCCTAACTTCTTAGATCTAGAAACAACATCAACGGTTAAACCGAATAATGAGCCAATTGACTCAAGTTCCTTTTGCATTTCAACAATGTTACTTAACTTGTATAAGAACCATTTATCAATTCTGGATAATTCATGAACTCTATCAACAGTGTAGTTTTCGTGTAATAAGGCTTGACCAACAGCTAACCATCTTCTATCAGTTGGGTGAGATAATTCATAATCTAAATCTTCAAATTTAGCACCTTGGAAACCAACAAATGATGGGTCAACTTGTCTGATAGCTTTTTGGAATGATTCTTCAAAGTTTCTACCAATAGCCATAACTTCACCAACAGATTTCATCGATGAACCGATATCTCTCTTAACGTGTTGGAACTTAGCTAAATCCCATCTTGGAATCTTGGTAACGATGTAATCTAACGATGGTTCGAAGTTAGCAGATGTAGTCTTAGTAACTGGGTTTGGTAATTCTGGTAAGGTGTAACCTAAAGCAATCTTGGCAGCAGTATAAGCTAATGGATAACCAGTAGCCTTGGAAGCTAAGGCAGAAGATCTGGATAAACGGGCGTTGACTTCAATAACTCTGTAATCTAATCCGTCTGGTTGTAAACAATATTGAACGTTACATTCACCAACGACACCCAAGTGTCTGATAATCTTAATAGCAGCAGATCTAAGCATGTGATATTCTTCATCAGATAAAGTCTGGGATGGAGCAACAACGATAGAGTCACCAGTGTGGATGCCTAATGGATCGAAATTTTCCATGTTACAAACAGTGATACAATTACCAACTCTGTCTCTAACAACTTCATATTCAACTTCTTTCCAACCCTTCAAGGACTTTTCCACTAAAATTTGTGGGGCAAGAGATAAAGATTGGGAGGCCAAGTTTCTTAATTCGGTTTCATCATTAGCAAAACCAGAACCTAAACCACCTAAAGCGTAAGCGGATCTAACAATAATTGGGTAACCAATCTTAGCAGCAGCAGATAAAGCATCATCAACAGTTTCAACGGCAACAGATTCAGCGATAGGAATATTAATTTCATTCAAAGCTTGAGCGAATAAATCTCTGTCTTCAGAGGTTTCTAAGGTCTTAATTGGAGTACCTAAAACTTTAACACCGTATCTTTCAAAGACACCCATCTTTTCTAATTGAACACCAACGTTCAAGCCGGTTTGACCACCAAAAGTTAATAAGACACCATCTGGCTTTTCTCTTTCAATAATGTAAGTGATATATTCTGGAGTAACTGGTAGGTAATAAATCTCATCAGCTAAAGCGTGAGAAGTTTGATTTGTGGCAATGTTTGGGTTGATCAAAATAGATTTCTTGTTGGCTTCTTTCAAGGCCTTGATAGCTTGAGAACCAGAATAGTCGAATTCACCAGCTTGACCGATGGATAATCCACCAGAACCAATGACCAAAACCTTGGAAACGTCAACTAGTTGATTGGCGTGTTCATCAGTGAAGCCTGATAGAACACCAGCACCTGCATAAGTGGAAGCCTTATCAACCTGAGAAGCATAGGTACGTAATGGCTTGATATTTAGTAAGTTTTTGTTCAACAACACTCTCTTGGAGGTAACAAATTGTTTAGCAAAGGAGGAAGCAAAGATCTTGACAGACATCTTTATATACTTTTAATCCTCTTGATTTCACTTTTTGTATGGTTTAATGAGTGCTAATGTTATATTTTCAAAGAGTCTTTTCTCCTGATTAAACACTGAACTTCAAGATCAATTGAGAGAGGATTGGTAACACTAATAAGCAAAATTTACAAGAAGAAGAAACTATTAGTCAAAGTTGCAAGTTGGCTCCAAAACCTCAGAGTTGGATTATAAAAATTTTTCACCGAATCGCTTGCGAGTATTTTGTCGTGCGTAGAAGAAAAAACAACACCGCGATTTCCGGTCTTTTTGCCATTTCTAGGTATTTCCAGCTAGAAATAAACAGGCATTTACGGTTAGGCGCTTCGAGTCATAGTTGCCATATCTGGAAATATATCCGGTTTTTTTGACGGATAGCTCCATTGCGGATAGAATTAATTGTACAGATCAGATTATAACCGGTGTATATCCGGGTTTTGTACGGTTGGTAATCAAAATTCCAGATCTCATTTGACCCTCAAGGCATCTATCTATCTGTCTCGATAAATGGCACATATCAATCATATGTCTGCTATAACCGGCGATTATTGAAGTTGACAAGATTAAATACATATTTATGGCAAGTACGAGTTCCAGATTAAAGTATCATCCAAAAAGATTTAAATACCACAATCACAACCTAGAGCTTAGATCTCTCTGTTTTTAAGAAGGGAAGGAAAACCGTTATATTAGATCACAACTTGTATATATAAAAACAATTGGAAATAGTTCAGAACCAAACATGTATAGGAAAAAAAATTATAAAAATAAAAAGTATCACCATTAAATCAAACCATCTATTCAATTTTTATCGTTGGAAACTAATCTCTCTTCCATCTAACATGAGAGTTTTGTCTAGCATAATAAATACCACCAACAGCAATATTAGTATTCCAGTGATCAATATAAGAACACAATGCAGAAGATAAAGCCAACTCTCTTGGAATCTTGGATTCATCAACCAGTAAAGTGAAGCCAGAGAAACCAGCAGGAACAACTTGACCAATTCTTTCTCTGACTTCAGATTCCTTTTCACCAACGTTTTGGACCTTTTCTAAAAATTTACCTTCAGTGGTCCACTGATAAGTGGTACCGTCCGCTAGAGTAAACATTCTATAAGCATCTAATGCATCAACTCTATGGTTAATAACATGCCAGCCTAGCTCACTGACTGGAACTTGTGGTGCTCTGATCAACAAGATATTTGATCTTAAACCAGCTCTAACAGCTGCGCAAGGCTCATCTTCACCTTCTGGACCAGTACCTAAAATATCAGATGAGTACATCTTGTAAGAACCTTTAACAGCTCTTGATCTAACATACCAAAACAATCTTTTTGAAGCATCAGTTGGGCCTAATGGACCTGATCCTTCTGCCTTTGTGTCAAAAACGTCAAACGTTTTGGAACCTGTACCGAATCTTCTTCTAACAGCATATTCCGAACACTTAGACTCATCTAAATCAATAATATGAGGAACATAACGGGAAGCACGACGGTGAGGAGAGAAAACAACCGCCTTTGCCATGACGACTGGTCTCATTAATGGTGAAAGTAAAAGTTCAATAGGCATTTTTTTTATCTAAATTGTTTTGTTTGTTTATCGGTTTGTTTAGTTAAGTAAAGCAAGGAAATAATATGTTATGATAAGAATATAACAAAATCTGGAAATCAGAGTAATATAAAAAAAAAAAGAGTAAAAAGAAGAAAGAGTCAAACAAGTACTAAAAGGAACACGAGAAAGCTTTAAATAAGGGATCTAAGAACAACCGCTGTAAAGGATGATTTACCCTTTCCCAAATTTGTTAAGACATAGTCGATCGACTTAGAGAAATAACAGACGAGTTTACAACTATTTTACTGTCGCAAATAAATGCTCACTGAACGAGTTTTTTCTCAGTTGTCGAAGGTTTTGTGACTCTAACTTTATATAAATTAAACTTAGTATCCTGAGCCTATATTGTAATTATCTATTTTTAAAACGTAATAAGATCATAATTTTGGTTTAAAAAATCAATACCTTTGAGTTGACATTGGTTCGTGGTAATTCTTTATTAATTTGAAAAGTAGAAAAAAGTGAAAAAATGGTTCTAAATACGACTTAGCCTCTGGACATTGGACAAGCTCATACATAAGCTCTGGTTTTAGTCGTACAATACCAACCCTATCTACAAATTATTTCCATTTTACCTACTTGCCTTGTACCCAAACGAGATATCCTGTTTCGATGCATAAAACCTCTACACTAAATATATTTTTTTATCTCATGTAAGCGATGACGTAACACAACTCCACACATTTCTTTGGTTATACTAATCGGGTATCTCGCAGAGCCCAGCCATAAAAAATATGCAAAACACAGATCAGAACACATTCCTAAACAGACAACATTATAGATTAGATGTCCATTTATCACAAAAATTGTTATTTCATATTCACAACGTTTGATAACTACATTTATATCCTGTTCATGGATTTCTTTTAAACATATTCATACCAGAACATTATTCTTAGCCTCTTATATACACCTAACTTTTTTTCATCATATCAAAATATTTTGCACCTTTGTTTTTTCCTTGAAATTTCTCAGTTATACAAAAATAAAAACATAGTTAGTTTCATCTCAAAGATCTGAAAAAAAAGATTAACAAGACATCAAATCCAATGAAGGATTTAGAATTACAGAAGGGAGACCTGGTCGGAAATATTAGTTTGAATGATACTTACGTCAAATCCAACTTTACCGAACCAACAGATCTAGATCAACACATCAATCAAACCAAAGAACTAGAGCAGGAAAATGCCCGTTTGTCTAACAGCCAACTACAAGTACAAAATAAAAAGCTTACAACTACAACGAACAATCAAGTGTTAGACAGATGGCCTACTTTGTTTGAGGTTTTGAATAAGAAAACAGAATCACCAGTTGACCTGTGGTCATTTTATGTTTATATGAGGGACACACAGAAGTCAATCGATTATCTTGATTTTTGGATTGATACCGTTCAGCACATGAATTTATGTAAAGCATATATCAAAGGTCTAAAACAATCATTACTGGTTAACGAAAGAATACGAAATGCTGAAAAAATTAATGAGGTTATAAGTGCTAAACAAGAAGCTGCAAAAAGCTCAAAAGATCATACACCACCTTCTGCAAATTTTACAACTTTGGATTCTACTGGCCATACAATCAATAGAGATTCAAATGGGACAAATGATAGTAGTAGAGATTCAAGATCCTCATCCGTTTTGCTAGAACTGCTAATGAAGAATAATTTACTCGAAGAAAATGATTCTCATAGAATGTCTTCATTTTTAAGAGGTGAGACTTCAGTTAGATCAAGTGATCCATTAGTTAATGCAAAGATTGATGATTTGAAAAGAAAATCACAAATCTTGGACGACTCTTATTTGAACACAACTGCACCTAACATTTCACTTTCATCTTCTTCAGCTAACAGCGCTACACAATTACTTCCATCAAACTCAGTGTACGGATCCATAGCAACAGAACAAAACAAAAGAGAATCTAGAATAAACCCTGAAATGGTTGAAAATCTAATTATTCATGACTTTTCAGAATCAAAAAAACCATTCAAACAAAATCACTTTGTCACAAGAGAAAAACTCCGTGAAACAACAAAGGCATTACTAACTACATACTTCATGGACAATGCAGAAAAAAAAATTGTTGTTCCTAAAGAAATGACAGATAGAGTTTTGAAAGCTTTAGAAGTTGATGGTAGAGATGACCCTGAAGTGTTTGATGAAACTAGAGAGTTTGTATTCAAAGCGATGGAACACGAGGCTTACCCCAATTTCTTACGCTACAAAGCAATGTGTAACGTTGATGGAAGATCAGCCATTTACAGAATGCTAGCTGCTTTTATTTGTGCACTTGCTGCCTTTTGGACCGGCTATACTTTGATATTTTTGAACTATAGTCCAAGTAAAACAAGAGCCGTTGTTACCCTGCCATTTTTTCTAGCTTCTTACTTCTTGTTTTCATCATTCTATAGAATAGACCCAATCTTGTGCTTTTTTGGATTCAGTGAAAGTCGAGCATCATCCAGTGGTATCACCCCGATTAGAGAACCGTTTGTCAAGAAGCTACTTTTAAAAAGATCCTTGTTTGTTTTTGCTATCATTTGTTTCGTTGCTGCTGCTTTCAGCTGTCTTTTTGCTTTGGTTCCTGGTACTAGATTAAACCACAAATAATTTGCTACGGTGAATACCAATAGCACATCACTAATTACATTAACCATTCCATTGGGATACTATTTATTTCTTTATATAATTCTTTTGCTATATTCTACTTTCAATTCTAACTCGTTTCGTTTATTTGCATTTACTCATCACTCTTTAACTAAAAAATTGATAGTGAAATTTTCCTCAAAATAATGGATTTCATTTCCAGCTTTTGTTTTCTTCACTTTACAATATAATTAACATTTCAAAGATAACTAATTGAATTAGATACTTTCTTTTGAACAGCAAGTAAATAAAAACCAAGGATACCATTATATAAAACAACCAATCAAATAAAAAAGGTTTCAGAGTAACAAAAAAGGGGAAATAGGGTAGGGGGTATTATGAACGTATAGGTGAGACATAGATAGATCTCACATCAAATGAGGAGATACTACAAACCAAAACAGTAAGATAAAAAGTAAGAATGAAAACGAGTAGCCAAAAGACAAATGCTGAGTTTGAATCGAATTGCGATAACACTTAAGCATAAATAGTTGATGAATCAACTTGCATTGTAGATTGCTGGGGGTATTCAGAAGGATGAACAAACTCTTCCTGGAAGTAAGGATGTGATAAAGCTCTCTTTGCGCTGATTCTACTGGCTGGATCATAAGCCAGTAATTGTTCTAATAAATCGATACCATGCTCATCTAAACCTGGAACAATAGCAGCTAAGTTTTGCTTAGACCATTTAGGAAAACTTGGCTTAAAATCACTTAAGAAATTAACTTCAGGCCAAACCTCTTCATTTGGAGTACCTAAAATCTTAAAGATTTTGAAAATCTGATCAATTTCAGAATCGCCTGCAAAGAGTGGTTTTCTGTTTGACATTTCAGCAAATATACAACCCATAGACCACATATCAACACCCGTTGAGTATTGTTTACCACCTAACAAAATTTCTGGAGATCTGTACCATAAGGTAACAACTTCATGGGTGTATGCACGTAATGGAACACCAAAAGCTCTGGCTAGACCGAAATCAGCAACCTTCAAGTTACCTTCTTTGTCAATCAACAAATTTTGTGGTTTCAAGTCACGGTGTAACACCCTATGTGCATGACAGTGATAGATACCTCTAACTAATTGTAACATAAATTTCTTAACCATATCGGCACCTAAACCTTCACCTTCAGGAATAGATTCCATATATTTCTTCAGATCCATATCTAGAAATTCAAAGACAAGGTAAATCTTGTTTGAATTTGAATGAACAATATCATATAATCCAACAATATTATCATCTCGTAGTTCCTTTAACAATGATATTTCTCTAATAGTAGTTGATGGAACACCTTCATCTTCTGATTCCAATCTAATTTTTTTTAAAGCAACGACACGTCCATTATGTTTCGTATCCAAAGCTTTGTAAACAACACCATAGGTACCTATAATAAATAAGAAGGGCACCTCTCAGAGGAGAGGTTAAGAAGTTAGTATACATGAAATTCGTCTTGGGTTCAAAGAAAATGAGTTGAAAAAATGCTTTTTCACATACCTTCACCAATCTTTTCTAGTCTTTCAAAGTCTTGCAATTCAGCCATTATGCTTATAATTGATATGTTGCTGTTATTCTATATGCCGTTGGGATGCTGAAATTTGAATCTTAAAAGCTAAATAGTATATAAAATCAAATTGTGAAATCCAAAGCCGTATTTATATTTTGATATATGTGATAAATAAGGAAATAAAAAAACACTGTAAGATTCAACCTGTTTGGTATTAAATAATGCTATTAGTTTTTTGTAGATAAAAAAAGTACCAACCAATACTCAAATTATCAAGATACTTTGTTAGATAGATTTGCAATTTTGTGAAATACACGTTTGAAGGTGTGTAGTTGAACAGATCAATCGTACCCACCCGCCAAACAAAACAATGCAAACAAACCATCGTTTTCGTGAGTGAGTCTCAAAACAGGAAAATTCAATTGTTTACCTTTTGTGCTAAGAAAATTATGTCAGCATAACATTGATGACGTCAGGTATCTTATTACAGTACAGTTCGACTTACAAGTTATAAATTTACTACCAACATTGAAGGGTATATACTGATTTTTGTGGTGAACCTAGGCCATTCACACAACCTAAAGTTGATTTATTTGAATAAAAACAAAAGCACAAGTAAGGGCATAAAGACATAATCCTATGTTTGAAATCTTTTTCTTTTACCAAAGCATCTTAACCAGAAATGAAAGCGCTTGAAGTTCATGCTGTGTGCTACTACAATTTTTTAATTTCATTTACTACAGTATAAAATTATAGCAGTGAGAATTAAAGTAAAACCTTATCGAAATTTAATCGGCAGAGACAGTATCAAGGTTTGAGTCTATTTTTTTTAGTTCTATAAGGGTAATAGTTTTACCCTTATATTTAACGTTGAATGGTATTGAACATTTAGGCGAGAAATATAGCTAGTTAAATTGAAAAAGTTAACAAGTAACTATTGAAAGTATTTGGCAAAAAGATTCACATAATCAGCTAGACAAAAATCCATCTGGTACCCTTCTAGATGAGGAAAGTATTGGACAAACAGCTTACTATCCAGCTGCGTAATATTTGTGATCTCTATCACAAGCAGTATTTCGATATGGAAAAACTTAAAAACACCGGCATACCTCCATATAAATGGTATTGCTAGGGAATGTTATAAAAAAAGTCTGAAGATCTAACCGTTTCCAGTCCCCTCCTTGGCCGAAAAATGCAAGTAATTAATTTCATTTTATGTGGGATATTCTTAATAGTATTCTTAACAATATTGTTGAAGTATATTCCCGAAAGGGGGTGCTATTCTTAAAAACAAGTAAGGATCTTTTTTAAGAATATGTGCAAGGATGTTAATCACTTAGTAAATTTTTAGCTCATAAAATTTTTTTTCATGCGGCTCAGAACAGATTTATCTTAAGATTATTTGAAAATTGAAGGTTTTTGAAAATATCTGGTATGATTCACCTCCTTATCTACTTCAAGCTATGCTACTTGAAAAGGGATATTAGAAAGAAACAAATAAAAATGTCCGGTCCATTACCAGGTTTAGCTACTGATGCTGTCTTAAAGGCATCTGCCCCGGTTCCATCTGATTTTGAAGAAGTTGAAGGTGTTGACTACTCAACCCCAGAAAGTAGAAATGCTACTGCTACTGAACTAATTAAGTCTATGAGAAATATGGGTTTCCAAGCTTCCTCATTAGCCAAAGCTTGTGAAATCATTGATGAAATGAGAGCATGGAGAGGGAAACACATTGACGAATTAGAAGAACATGACAAAAAGGGTGAATTTGATGATGAAGGTTATCAAAAAACCACCATTTTCATGGGTTACACATCTAACTTGATCTCATCGGGTACAAGAGATTCATTGAGATTCCTCGTGCAAAACAAAATGGTTTCTGCTATTGTTGCATCTGCAGGTGGTATTGAAGAAGATTTAATTAAATGTTTGGCACCAACTTATATGGGTGAATTTGCATTACCAGGTAAACAATTGAGAGATGAAGGTATGAATAGAATTGGTAATTTGATTGTTCCAAATGATAATTACTGCAAATTTGAAGAATGGATTGTTCCAATTTTGGATACCATGTTGGAAGAACAAGAAGCTTTTGCCAAACAAAAGAAGGAAGACTGTTTGGATGCCGACACTCCATTCTGGACTCCATCTCGTGTTATTGATAGATTAGGGAAAGAGATTAACGATGAATCATCTGTCTTGTATTGGGCTCATAAGAACAAGATCCCAATTTTTTGTCCTGCTTTGACGGATGGTTCCATTGGTGATATGCTATTCTTCCATACTTTCAAAGCTTCGCCAAAACAATTAAGAATTGATATTGTGCAGGATATCAGAAAAATCAACTCATTATCAATGGAAGCTTCAAGAGCTGGTATGCTGATCTTGGGTGGTGGTTTAATTAAGCACCATATTTGTAATGCTTGTTTAATGAGAAATGGTGCCGATTATGCTGTTTACATTAACACAGGTCAAGAATTTGATGGTTCTGATGCTGGTGCCAGACCAGATGAAGCTGTTTCTTGGGGTAAGATCAAGGCTGAAGCAAAGTCAGTTAAGGTTTTCGCTGATGTCTCTTTAGTTCTACCTTTAATTGTTGCTGCTACTTTTGCTAGCAAATAGAAATTCCAAGTATATAGATGATTCTCAGGGAGTTGTGATTGTATAAGTTCTTGAGTGCTAAATTTTTCTCTTTATCTTTCCTCTGATTTTTTGATCTACCCATAATAAGACAACTTTGTAAACAGGTTTGACTTTAGATTTTGGAATTATCAACTACGCTGTTTTTTGCTTTTCAACATAGATTATGGTTGCAGTATTTTTTATATTTTTTTTTGTTTCAAAACTATGTGAATTGTTAAATAAAGTAATAACTAGATTGAGTTGAATTAACATAAAATTGATAAATAAGTAATAAATAAGTAATAAATAATAAAAGTCACCTAACTGTGGATATAACAATCGGAAAATCTATATAAATATCTGACAACATATCCAAGATAAGGATTTGAGTGCATCAAACTCTGATAGACTCTTTAATTGGCTCTCTAGCAGAAACTTTTGGTTCCCATGACTGATATTTAGGTTTTGCCGTATTATACGGGACGTAGGCGCCTTTTGTAAACGTGTTATTTACCGGATGAACTTCTTGTAATTGGAATGATTTAACTTTATCTTCAGGTTGTAATCTTGAAGGGGCAGTGTCTGTACCGTAAGCCAACCAGTAATGCCAACCAGGTTCAATTTGAGAAGAGTCATACTTGATGAAATCTTTATATTCTACCCATCTCGTTCTCATATGAATTTCTTCAGGATTGAAAGTTTCATAAAACTTGTTACCATAGTCATCTTCCCCAACAAAGACACCTGATTTGGTATCGTTCAGTTGCGCAATTTGACGAAGTGATCTCTTCAATCCATTTCTCCAAAAGTTTTTAACAGTTCTGGCAAAGGACACAGACATCGTAGTTTAGATTGTATGCAGAACTTTGGTTCAATCAAGTGATAGTTAACGGACTTTGTTCTACTGGCAGGACAGTGTTATGGCTCTAACTCTATATTGCCTTTTGTTGTCTTCTACCTACATAAGAAAACCCCACTTTTGAGTATCTCTCTTCTATTTTTAAAAGAAAAGAAAAAGGCTGTCAAAACCAGTAAACGGTTTATTATTGTAACCACCTGATAACAATCACGTGTAATACGGACAGTAAGTAACTGTTGTTCCCATAGTTACCCGTCATGCCAGATGAAGAACTTCTCCAAATTGTAAAAAGAAAAGGAACAGTCAACCCCTCGCACCGTCTATTCCTATCTCATCTTGGTCTATTGTCCTCATCCTCCGTTCACAGGTCCGATGATTCTCACTCGTACGGGCCGTCACCCAGAAACTTTTTTTTATTACCGTGACTCATTGAATATCCTCTCCCAGTGTCGTCTACAGAGTAGTGTCAGCAGGCTGCCAAACCAACAGAAATACCCTTACATTTTTTTTTCTTTTGGAAATTTTTCACGCCGGAATGAAAAATTTTGGAATTGTCGACGACGAATACACTCATCTGACTTTATAAAAGGTGCTGAATCTCTCTTTTATTTAGATCATAGATATTAACACCTATATCTCACACTTACTCTTTTCTTCTTTTCTTTCTCTTTCTTTTCTCTTTTAATCAAGATATTTTATTCATTCTATTCAATCCATTAAAATGTACAGATCTGCTGCTAGATTAACCAGAACCGCCGGTTCAAGAATTGCCACTGCTACCTCAAGAAGAGCTTTATCTGCTTTAGCTGCTGCTGCTAGACCATCTGTCCCAAGACAAATTATTGGTACCAGAGGTATCAAGACCATTAACTTTGGTGGTACTGAAGAAGTTGTCCATGAAAGAGCTGACTGGCCAAGAGAAAAGTTATTAGAATACTTCAAGAACGATACTTTAGCTTTAATTGGTTACGGTTCCCAAGGTTACGGTCAAGGTTTAAACTTGAGAGATAATGGTTTAAACGTTATCATTGGTGTTAGAAAGAACGGTGCTTCATGGAAGGCTGCTATTGAAGACGGTTGGGTTCCAGGTGAAAACTTATTTGATGTTTCTGAAGCCATCACCAAGGGTACCATTGTTATGAACTTATTATCCGATGCTGCCCAATCCGAAACCTGGGCTCAAGTTAAGCCATTAATCACCGAAGGTAAGACTTTATACTTCTCCCATGGTTTCTCTCCAGTTTTCAACAAGTTAACTGGTGTTGTTCCACCATCCAACGTTGATGTTATCTTAGCTGCTCCAAAGGGTTCCGGTAGAACTGTCAGATCCTTATTCAAGGAAGGTAGAGGTATCAACTCTTCTTACGCCGTCTGGAACGACGTTACCGGTAAGGCTGAAGAAAAGGCTATTGCCTTAGCTGTTGCCGTTGGTTCTGGTTACGTTTACCAAACCACTTTCGAAAAGGAAGTTAACTCTGACTTGTACGGTGAGAGAGGTTGTTTAATGGGTGGTATCCACGGTATGTTTTTAGCTCAATACGAAGTTCTAAGAGAAAACGGTCACTCTCCATCAGAAGCTTTCAACGAAACTGTTGAAGAAGCTACTCAATCTTTATACCCATTGATTGGTAAGTACGGTATGGATTACATGTACGATGCTTGTTCCACTACTGCCAGAAGAGGTGCTTTAGACTGGTACCCAATCTTCAAGGATGCTTTGAAGCCAGTCTTCCAAGACTTATACGCTTCTGTCAAGGACGGTTCCGAAACTCAAAGATCCTTAGACTTCAACTCTCAACCAGACTACAGAGAAAAATTAGAAGAAGAATTAAAGGTTATCAGAGCTATGGAAATCTGGCAAGTTGGTAAGGAAGTCAGAAAGTTAAGACCAGAAAACGCTTAAATTTTTTAATAAATTTATAACGTATTAAAATCTTTTCTTATCTTATCTTTTCTCTCTCTTTCTTTAATTTAAGTTTGACTGATTATTTGAAATGAACATCATTTTTATCTATTTATTTTATAGTCTTGAACGACTGAGAATAAAGTTTATCATGTAATCTTCATGTTCATTCAAATAGTTTTTCAATTTTTTGTTGAAAGTTTGTCTTTAAAAATGATGGACTTTCAAAACTGGGATTATTTTTTCTTTCGGTTCAATTTGAAAAAAACAAAAATCAAAAAAAAATCAAAAAAACCTAACCTCTTAATTTATTTTTTTATTACACTTTTTATGTATTCTTTAGTTTTGAGTTTTATAAATGCATTTGGAACGCCATGTTTAATGAATAAACAAGTTCAATTTATCAGAAACTGCCCCCCTACCCTTACACTTGTAAAACTGTAACAGTAAAATTGCCTAAATCCACAATACCCAACATACATATTACATCTAAGATCCGCAACTTTTTTCACAGAGACACCATTAATTGCTACCAGCACGTGATCTAAACAATTGTATTTGAGATGAGATAGGTCATAGTCACGTGAGTTTGAACCATATGCTTCTTGAATTTCCAAAACCACAGTTTCCAAGAATTTCTCCATATTTTCTGGTCGAATTAGTTGTACTGGAAACCTATTGGCATCCATCAACTAAACTCCCAAAATCTCGTCACCTGGTTTGAAAAACTATATAAAGACCTACTTATACCCTGCTGTATTTTCCCTTTTTTTTCGGTTGCTAATTTTTTATAATTAAATTCTTCATTGATATTTTTAGTTTTTCTATACATATTTAATAATAATTCACAATGTCTTTACCACAACCACCAGCCGGTACTTTAAGATTAGGTTCCAAAGCCCCAGATTTCACTGCTGAGACTTCTAACGGTCCAATTACTTTCCACGAATACTTAGGTGATTCATGGGCTGTTTTGTTCTCTCACCCAGATGATTTCACCCCAGTTTGTACTACCGAATTAGGCGCTTTCGCTAAGTTAGAACCAGAATTCACCAAGAGAGGTGTTAAGTTAGTTGGCTTATCTGCTAACGACACCACTTCACACAAGGCTTGGATCAAGGATATTGATGAAATCACTGGTTCTCACTTAACTTTCCCAATCATTGCTGATCAAAACAGAGAAATTGCTACCAAGTTTGATATGATTGATTACCAAGATGCTACTAACTTGGATGACAAAGGTGTTCAATTAACCATCAGATCTGTTTTCATCATTGATCCAAAGAAGACCATTAGATTGATCTTATCTTATCCAGCTTCCACTGGTAGAAACACTGCTGAAGTTTTAAGAGTTGTTGACTCTTTACAAACCGGTGATAAGTACAGAATTACCACTCCAATCAACTGGGTTCCTGGTGATGATGTTATTGTTCACCCAACCGTTTCCAACGAATTAGCTAAGGAAATCTTCCCAAAGTTCAGAATCATTAAGCCATACTTAAGATTAACTCCATTAGACTTGAGTGAACAAAAATAAGCATGATTGTTTGATCCTTTTATAGTTTACTGTGTATATCTTGCTCGAACTCTGTCTATTCCAATAAAAAATATTCTCGTAGTGCTTCTCTTTTGACAAGACTGGCCTATCTTCTGTTTTGATACATTCTATTCTATCCAGTAAATCAAAAGCAGTATTTCCATTTCCTCCAGTAAACCGAGAATACGGTTGAATCAGCGTTAATTAATTGTTCACCGCCCTTCTCCCCCTGCCCCTCCTAGAACCTAACCTTTTTACTTATCTCACACAGCCTCGAAAAATTTTCACAAGTCTCTAAAAACTCAATATTTGTTGACAACCAAAAACAATTCTATTATTAGTTACAATAGATCAGTTTCCATACCCTTTTCACTCCTTTGGCTTGACAAACTTAAACATCACTGCTCGTCCACTGTCCTCATATAAATATAGAATATAGAAACGAGTACAAGATCTTAAGTTATCCCCATATTCAGATTCACTTCCCTTTTCTTCCTCCATACTCTCTCTCAATAGTCCAAGAACAGACACACAAATCAGACAAAAAAAGAGACTTGTCATTAGTGGACCAACTTGATACACAAGGAGAAGATTTTCCATAGCATCAAATTTTCACACCAATAAATCTTTGTTTTCTCATTATTATTAAACTTATACTTATATCCATTTAAATATATATATATATATATGTATATATATACTTAAAACCTCCATACTTTTATACTATGTCAGATCAAAAGCGTGAAGAAATGGTTTCTCATCAGCCTAAATCTGAAGAACAGACCCGTCTTCAACCCTCTTTGAATTCAGATTTATCCCCAAAATCAACAGAGAAGAAGCAGGCATTATCGATACACACCAAAGCTTGGATAATACTGATTTTATTGAGTTTCACCGTTTTCTTACCATTCACTTTGAATTGCCCATACCATAATTCAAGTTTATACAACCAGGTCACGCTAGCTCATGACGATCATCAACTAGAAAACATAGCACAGGTTGTTGAAAGCATATTAGCCACACCATCAATAGAAGCAAATGAAACAGCAACTATTATCCAAACGGATGAAGATGATTATCAATTCAACGAGAAAGTTAACTCTATCATTGATAACATCAAAAAATCCTCAAATGATGCTATCATTCCTAGATTCAAGTTGGTGAAGAGAGCTACTGAATCTGCAAATGAGACCACTACTCCTCCAAGTTCTTCTTTCTCATCACTCGAAACCGGATCTTCCTCAACTATTGATGATTTCAGTACAAGTGATTCAAGCTCATCAACACTCTCATCATCATCAACGTTCTCTTCATCAGAAAGCTCATCATCATCTCTATCAAGTTCTTCTTCTTCTTCTTCTTCTTCATCTTCTTCTTCCCTTTCATCTTCTTCTTCCTCATCATCAACATTCTCATCATCCTCATCATCCTCATCATCCTCATCATCCTCATCATCCTCATCATCCTCATCATCCTCATCATCCTCATCATCCTCATCATCATCTTCAACAACATCCTCATCATCAGCTTCACCAGAGCCTTCTTCATCTTCCTCCTCATCTTTTTCGCAAACATCTTCAACAACATCTTCAACAACAGCTCCATCCTCCTCCTCCTCTTCAACAACAGAATCATCTTCATCCACAACAGAAGCATCCTCTTCAACGACAAACTCATCCTCATCAACAACGGAATCATCCTCATTAACAACAGAATCATCCTCATCAACGACAAACCCATCCTCATCAACAGCAGACTCATCATCCTCTTCTAGCTCATCTCCATCCACAACAGAAGCATCAAGCTCTGATTCTAATGAAGTTCAAGTTCTGACAGGTTCTGTGACAGTTCAAACTGAAACCTTCACAATTCAACCTTCTGACTCATCTTCAACTTCATCTTCAACTCCATCTTCTTCCATCCAATCTTCTAGATCAACAGATGAAGGTTCTGGTTTATCTTCCAAAAATAAAAAAATTGTTATTGGTGTCGTAGTTGGCCTTGGTGTCCCAATTATACTTGCTGGTGCATTGATCTTATTTTTAGCTTATCGTAAGAAGCATAACCAAAGCAAGCACTACGTTGATTCTAACGGTAGAGACGTTGGAATCATGGAAACTAGTTTCATGAGTAAGTTAGCATTCTGGAAAAAGAGCGGTAGAGGTGACTTCAGCCAAGATCCAGATGACGATGAAGACTTAAGTGGATTTAATAAGAACAGTACTGGTGAGACTGGATTTGTTGTGAATAGAAGTCAAACAGTGAGACATGCTAACCATGCTACAAACTTTTAAGACCGAACAATGAATAATAGCGTTTACCAGCATTGAATCTATTGTGTTTGCAACACATATTCATTCTCATTCCGTCTTCAATTAAATTATAAGGAGGAAGAAGAACAAACATTTATATACCTTTCACTTCATTAATTAATTCAAATACCTTCTTCTTTTCTATTTTTCTTCTATTCCAAATATAATTTTTTCTAATCTATTTTCGATGTTTTTCAATTTTAATTCTCATTTGTTTTGGTTATGTCCTTTTTATTGCTATGCATGTTTTTTTATCTTTGTGATTGTTGTTAAAGTCAAATCTTTGATTTGTCTTGGTATTTGATTGCACTTGAAGAAGAAATAAGAGAAACAGGAAAGCAAATAATCTTTACTCATTTATATTAGTTAGTTAGATACTCCATTAAGCGAGGTGTAATATCAAAATAGGACTGTGCCATTATTATATTCCCGATTTTCTCTGACTCTGTTGTAAAGTCTTTTAAAATCATCTACAAACATTGCAAGCAACTGAGTTTTGGAGTATGGGGATAACATATTATAATTGAAAGAGAAATCATATATTAGTTTCTATAGACAAACTATTAAGAGAAAATCAGGACATAAAATTTTAAAAGTATGTAAGGTATCAAAGTAAAGCATAAAAGAGGGAGCGAATAAAAAAAATAACAGATAGCTTGGAGTTAAATCATGCGAAATGCACAAACGGAAAAACGAGCAAAACAAAGAAGTTAAAAGAGAAAGAAAGTAGTAGCCATAGTAATAATAAAAAAAACATAGTTTAAACAACCACCAACAAATAAATAAAACCCATAACAATTGAAATGGTGTAAGTTGAAAAACCCACATCACTCTTAATCGTAACAGCATTTATTCTGGAACCAGATCCTTCATATATACTAACAGTAGCAGATTCAAAAGGAACATCTTCAGAGGTACTAACGAGAACAGCTTTTAATGAAGAGGTAGATGCTGAAATAGGGGTAGTGGTGTTTTGCATGCTGTTCGAAGAAGTTACTCCTGGAGTTGGGGTGGTGGTTTCGAAAAAGGAGGTAAAAGTTTTTAATTCAGTGGTACTAGTCGTTATCGTAAAAGTAGAATCAGTTTGTAATGTTGATCCTACTGGCTCAGAATATTCTGAAGTTGAAATTATAGCAGATGATGCAGGTGGTGTTGCCGGTGTAACGCTAGTGATGGCATCCGTCAATGGAACAGTTGATTCAGTTGAAAGAGTTGTTGCAACTGATTCGGTAGTGGCCAATGTTGAATCAGTAGATAATGGGGTTAAAGTTATCACTGTTTCTAGGGTTAGTGAAGTATTTGATGGGGTAGCAGCTGTTTCGGAAAAGTCAAAGGTGCTTGGTAGTGTTGTACTACTTGATAAAGCACATGAAGAAACATCACACGAAACAGTAGTGGTAAAAGTAACGTGGGTTGATTCCGTCACATTCAGTGATGTTGTACCAGGAACTGATGGAGGGGCAGTTTCAGATGTACTTGAAGGTATTGTAGATGAAGCCGGACAGATAGACATAGTCTCGTATTTTGAAGTGGTAGTAACAGTCTCAGTAGTTGGCACGTCATCTTTGCCAATAAGAGTAGTAGTGTAAGTCAAAATGGCATAAGTAGTAAATGGGGTATCACAATCATATGGTAAAGGAACACTAGTTGAGTATGTGGTCGTTGAATAAGTGGTTGGTGAGATTGGTTGAACGGATGATAAAGTAGTTGGACAAACGGATACAGTCTCGTACTGTGAAATGAAAGTGTCAGTACCAGTAGTGGCAACATTATCATCACCAATAACAGTAGCGAAATATGTCAAAATAGTTGAAGTGATGTATGGAGTATCACAACCATACGACAAAAAACTATTAGAATAGGAAGAAAAAGATAAAGTTGTGTCTATAACACTAGATGAGGATAAAGTGGTACCTGTAATACTAAACAAGGATGAGGTGGTATCTGCAAGACTAGATGAAGAAGAAAAAGAAGATGAAGATGAAGATGATGAATGTGGTGTGATAGACGATGACTCACAACATGAAGATGATGGGCATACAATAATAGTAACAAATGATGAAATGGTTGTAACAATGGAAGTAGTTAAAATTTCATTATCACCTGTAGTAGCAGAGGTGTAAGTCAACACAGTAGATGTAGTATATGGAGTATTGCAATCGTAAGATGACGGAACCACAGAACATGAAGATGATGAAAGTGAAAAGGATTTAATTGTAGTAGATGAAGAGGGCAAGGTGACTGGAACAATGAATGATGATTGATAGGTAGATGAAATTGGAGCAATCGATGAGGTAGAGAAAATTGGACAAACAGACATTGTCTCATAGTCTGATGTAGTAATAACTGTGGAGGTAGTTAAACCATCATCCTCTCCTGTGAAGGTAGTGGTAGATGTCACGATACTTGAAGTAGTATAAGAAATATCACAATCATATGAAGATGGAACCACAGAAGTTGATGAAACGATAGAGGATAAAGAGATGGATGAAGATAAACGTGGACAGACAGCAACAGTGACATATGAAGAAGTCGTAGCTAATATTTTAGTAGTTGGAAGATCATTATTGCCCGTAATAGTAGTAGTAAAAGTGGACACTTCTAAAGTAGTGTAAGGAGTGTCACAGATAAATGAAGAAGGAACGACAGATGAGGAAACTATAGATGATGAAGACGAAGATGAAGTAGATGACACAGATGGAATAGACAGTACAGAACTAACAACAGAAGATGAAGATGACACTTGGCAAAGTGACATAGTCTCGAAAAGAGATGTAGAAGTGATGGTAGCAGTGGTTGGAGCATCATTGTCATTACCAGTAGCAATAGTAGTGTAAGTCACAACGGTAGAAGTAGTAAATGGGGTATTACAATCATGTGATGAAGAAATACCAGATAATGATGAACTCACAACGGATGATGAGGATAATAAAGTGACTGGAACAGATGAGGACGACACAGAACAAACAGATACAGTCTCGTAGTGAGAAGTTGTGATGACGGTAGCAGTAGTTGGAGAATCATCAAAACCAGTAACTGTAGAGGTAAAAGTCAAAACCGTTGATGTGAAGTACGGAGTATTGCTGTCATAAGATGACAAAATTGCAGATGAAGAAGAAGAATGTGAAGATTCAATTGACGAAGATAAAGAGTAACTCAAAGTGGTCAAGGAAGTAAAAGTGGTGGTACTTGGGAAGACATATGTGGAATTTAAGTTAACACATGGCGAACAGACAATCTCAACACTTGTACATAAATCACAAGTAGTGGTAACATCAAGATCAACGTCAACTTGAGCCAAACCGATTTGGCTATTGTCAAGGTCATAAACAACGTAAGCCGAAGTTAGAATGGACTGAGCTAATACAAACAAATCATCAACCCCAGAGGAAAGTACGGATAAGTAACAAGCACCACTGTTTTCAAAATACAGTTGGTCAGCCTGAACTTCAAGTTGAATATCATTTTCAAAAAGGAAATTAAAAGTTGTTCCAGATGTTTGCATCCATTCACAATCAACTTCGTACAAACCGCTGTTACCTAAAGTAGCACCAGTAATACCAACAATTGAATCCAAGTAAGTGTCCGGAACACTTGAAATAATAGTAGAGGTATCAAAATAAGCATAGTACGAACCAGATGAACCCAAAGACTCTCCATCAGAATCCTCAACATCAACTAAAGTAACAAAATAGCCACTTGAGTCAGTATCTCTTTTTTTGGAAGATGAATACTTAACCATATCCAAATATTTGATTTCACCCGCATAGAGTGAATCGTCAACACCACCAAGAATAAGGAAGCCAGGGGATCTAATATTTTTAAGATAGATAGAGAATAGCTGCTTATCAATAACACCAGCTTGATACAAAGCTGTAATAAAACTATAGGAAGTTGACTCACCTTCAAAATTTGGGATACCTAAACCTAAAGAAGCGTCAAAGCCAAGTGGATTGGTTGAAGCAACACCAAATTGGAATTTTTCCAGAGTCATAGTGTGACCAATGAAAAAATCATCAGTACCGTACGAACCGTTCGTAGTAACACCCCAGAGATCAGTAATAGTAAATTCATCATCGACTGTTTCAAAAGTAGATGATTGTATAAACGATGTTTGAGCAATCCAAGTATCTGTTTGGCCAGTATTAATAACAAATGAATAATTTTGGGTTGAACCAACTTCAATATCAATGAAATAAAAATTGGAAAGTCTATTTTGAATAGTAAGTTCAGTTCCAGTAGTATCTCTTTTTAGTTTATTTATATTTATATCACTTTCAAGTGGTTGCAATTCAAAATGATGGATCTTTTGGCTAATAGTTTGGCTTCTTGGTCCTTTGACAAAGTCAGCCCACCCAAAAGCTTGAGCCAATTGCAAATAGCTTAAGAAAAAAGTTAAAGTGGAAAATTTCATTACCTATAATGTTGTAAATTAACGATGAATATAATAAAAGAGTGGAAGTTTCGTTCTTATTGACTGGTTAATTAATTAAGCAAAAAATAAAAAAGGCCAAAGAATTGTACAGGTCATTATTTTAGAACAAGTTTTGGTCAAATGGAAACCAACCAGATATATATATATCGATTCCCTAAACTTGAATCTTAGTTATTAACAAGTTCTGAAACATGTAACAGTTTTGACATTCAAAACACCACTGTTAACAAAAGACCACAATTCTTATAGAAGACAAGTATAGAATAATTCCTCTCTATAATCCTTCAGGAACCATTGTATATTCAAGCTTTTGAGATAGGAAATTTTGAAACTTCTCATGCACGATCTAATAGGAATACATTCAGACAATATAAGTAAAAATAGATTCTTATTTGGGAGTAATTAGTCCCAAAATAGTTTATTTTTTGGAAATTAATCTCTAAATAAACAGAAGCAAAGTAACTTCATAAAAGAGATTTGAAACCAAAGACAATACTTCGGCGATTTAGTCAGCGCTACCTTTGCATCGTCGGAGGTGATCACGTCGAGTTCTCGAGGAGACCCCTTGAATTTTCTGTAACATAATAGTTTCAAACAGTTGAAGAAAATGGTGTGATTGACTATGGTTACCGGCGAATATGCATTCAAGGCACGGAATACCAATCAGAGAATTAAATAAAGAACAAAGTAGGATCTCTCTTCTCAGAAAAAAAAGGAAAAAAAACAGCGTTTTCAAAGTACGCGAACTGTCGAATTTGAGTTTCCAAATATTTCCCTTTTTGAACATCTCAATGGTGAACTACTGGATCCAGTATGTATGTTGTAAGTTTCTGCTGTAATGGGTTTGTAATTTTAGGAAATAATTAATGCTTCAATGTAATAAGAGGTGCAATGTATCTCTTGTTTGAAATCTAAACGAGGTAGAATAGCAATAAATAATTTTCAAAAATATACTAACCTTTTGCTTGAAGACATTTTAAACAAATTTGTTATTCTTCTTACAGCATGTTTTAAATCTCAATGAGTAAAAACTAATTGTATTGAGCATTTCTAGTTATAAATAGTGCCATAATAAGGAAGTGAGAATAGGTTGAAAGAAGGATACTTATGGTACAAACTTATAAAGTAGCCAAGTTGTTTTGGCACTATGACTTTTCTAGAAGACCCAACCACAACGAAAGCACGGTCATGATAATCAAAAAGTAGTTTCAGCACAGCCATAAAATTGTAAATGATGGAGCCTATTTCGGTTAAGACTTCTAATTGTTGCAAGAAACAATTCATCGTTGGTCTAATCAAAGCAAATAAAATAACTATTTCCAACTGGTTTAAACATAGTCTTTTTGGGCTAAATTGGATCAGATTTTAGGATAAGCAGAACTAACGACACATTAGCTACAGCAATACCACATCACAATGTCCAGTTCGTCCAACTATTATAACAGACTTGGGCCTCATGGGAGATTATTATTGACTCAGTTACAACAGCAACCTAACCAATCTTTCTCTGAACGTTCACATCAATACAACATACCAATCCCATCTCATCTCGATTATTTATTCAACGAACTATCAAGTCCAAGACCAACTACAACACCACAACAAATACTTTCATACTTGGCATATTACTATCCAAAATTGAAAAATGAACAGAACGTTCAACTGTTAACGGTTTCATTTTTGAATTGCCCTTTATTTTTTAACAGTAACCAAGTAATTTCTTTTGTTGAAAACTATAAGATTGTTGAATGCTTTAAGTTTTTGATGGACAAGAAGTTTCAAATTAGTCAACCAACCTTACCGTTCTATAAGTTTTATCATTCCATATTGTCAGGGTTGTTGAGGTTCATCTCCTTTGAAGGTACTAATTACCAGTGGAAAATCATTCCGATCATTACTGGGTGTCTACTATCAATTGAATCCAGATTAAAATATGACCCATATCCAACACATTCTCAACTGATCCACAAGATTGATAATCAGTTCGGTAAGCTACTAGAAGAATCATTGATCTATTCGTTCCGTTTCCATTCAAACAACAACGACTTGAAATGTCTAAACTTGATTTGCATTTCAAACATACCAGATAATTTGGTTTCAAATAATTTAGTACTCGAGGTTCTCAAATACGTCCCACAATTACCGAAAACGATAATTGAAATGATCTTCAATTCTCCATATGGTTTAGAGAATGGTAATGTTTTGTTACCAGACTTAGTCTACAGCTCATTAATCACCGAGAGACCAGTACTAAAGCATCTCAATAAGCTCTCTTTTTTCTTCTCAAAGATGATTTCTCTTCATCCAAATACAGCTTACAATTTCGATGTAATTGATTTAATCTTGAACAAACTACAAACATTTACAGAGTGCTTATCAAACAAAGATCATTTGAATACTCTTAATGACGGGGATGATCTATGGCTCATACTTAGGCAGATATTCTTTTCCATTATTATCATGTTTGAGAGCATTATAACTATTTTTTTCCAACTGAACAATTTGGGTTTCAATAAAAATGTTCTAACCAGATTCAGCAGAAAAATACTATCATGCTTGTTCAATTCAAGTTTTATCATTGATCGTATAGGGACAGGTGGATTTGAAAGTTACAATTTTATTTATTTAACTGCATTGAACTCTATAACTGAATACGATTTGAGAATTGGAGAGTTGTTAATTCAGATATGGACATCTAGCATCAACTTCACCAAAATCAATGAAGATAATTCATCATCACCATCATCATCATCCATTGAAAGTTCGAAATTGTTATTTAATCTAAATTTCATTGAATCAATCATTAATATTTGTTCGGATGACTTGAAATTTAACCTAATCCTACCAATAATAAACAAACTTATCAACTCAACAACAATCGATCAATCAATTTTGGAAAGTTGCCATTCTGTGATGTTGAAGTTCTTCACTATTTTAGACACACACGTTGACAACAATGAAATCCAGATTGATTATAACTTGAATACATTGAATATAAAAAACCAGATCATCAACTATTTGACTTTATCTTTGGATCAATTTCCTGAGCAATTATCGTTGAACCAAATTGGAATCATCGTGGAAACACTAGCAAGAATCACATTCCCCAATTCAATCATCTACGAAACTGACAAGGAAATTTATAAGTCGATGATGAATTTGCTGTACAATAGATGCCAAACTTTAACCAACGATGAAATTCTTGATGATTCATCCGTGAAAGTTTCAGAAAGAGGATTCACTAACATTTCGTCAGATTTACAAAAACAACAACAGAAACAGACAGCCTTGAAGTCGAAAAAGTCGTGCTTAATATCTTTGCTTGTTAGAGTATTACCATTGATACCAATCAGTGAGTTTGAATGTTGGCTAGGGTTGGTGTATGATAATCTGATTTGCAAAGTTAGAAATACCGATGAAAAGTCTATTTTGTTGAATAGTTTGTGGACTTCGATATTAGGGACTGCCAAGTACTACCCACAAAAGGGTAATTTGGGTATCAATTGGTGGTATGAGTATGTTAATGTTGAGTTCGATGATCATTTTTACGAGGATAATAAAGGTACTGGTGAAAGTGAGGATGACGTCGAAAAGGTTAAGTTGTAGCATTAGATTATATGGTAAAAGGCTTTTTCTCCCTAAGTATTTGGCCTTACAGTTTGTACGAAAGCTTATAAGTATTGTTATTTTTAACGATTACGTATTATTAATATCAAAGGTAAAAAAAAATACAAAGCTCAAAAATAGATTATGGTGTATAAGTAACAAACAAGAAAACAAAAATCAGTTGTTGGAATAGTAACGATTAGAAAAAAAAAAAAGAAATCCCATAAATAAAGAACAAAACCAAAACTTAGAAACATTAAAATGACACACTAATTGTACAGTAAGAATATAAAATTACTCAAATATCAGCTTCTTCTTCTTCATCGGCTTGGTCAAAGAAGTCAACAATAGCACAGTTAGGATGTAAGACATAGATCAATCGAGCCCTTCTTTCCTTTTCCCTTCTTGCTTGAATTTCCTCAATTTTGGCTAATTGTTCTTCTGGAGACATCGCATCCCAGTTTGGAATCTCTGAACGGTCAGCTTCACTTAACTCCAAAGAATCGTCAGCGTTCGGATTCACTGTCATCAAAATCTTATCTTTAACTAACCTTTTCAGCACTTTGGTCGCTAGCTTGTATTCTTTCCAGTACTGATCAACAGACTCAATATCATCAGAAACTTGCTCTAAGTACCATTCAATCAATTTTTGAGCTGTACATGCACTCGAAAGATTTTCTTCAGGTGTAGATTCGGCTTCAATTGAATTATTTGCACTTTGTTTCTTTTGTTCTTCTTCACCAATTTTTCTTACGAACAAATTCATCATCTTGACGTACTTGTCGTATGGTAAGGATGCTTTATGTTTTTCCTTTTCCTTTTCCGTTTGAGATTGCGCTTGCTGTTCGTCAAGTTCGTTAGTATCGTGTTCCATTTGCTCGTCCTCGTTTTCAGCGGTTTCAACAGTGTCTGGTAAGTCAAGATCATCGTCTTCAACTTCAACATCATCTTTCTCAACTCTGATGATCGATTGCCTTAGTAAATCATAAGCTTCAGCAACAAACCTTGGAGTGATTTCTTCGGTACAGTTGGCTCTAGCAATGGCTTCTGATAATCTGATCATTGATTCTAGCTGTCTGACAGTGATTCTATAACTGGATCTACCTAAACCTTGTGCATCATCACTTCTCAATTCCTTGTATCTTTCAACTAAATAATCTCTTGATTCTTTAGTCATTTTAGGTTTAAAAGTTTTAGCGTATTGGATATATCTTAGCAATTGTTCCTTGGAATATGGTGAGTCAATAGCATCATCTCTCAACATGTGTAAATTGACAATGTGGTCAGCAAGCTGGGTGTCAATTCTTTCGTTACATTCGTCTAAAACAACAAAAAATAAGTCAAATCTTGACATAATTGGTGCAGTCATTGTTAAATTACTTTTCAAACCAATCTTGGGGTTGTATCTACCTCCAATTGGATTAGCAGCTGCTAATATTGAAGTTCTGGCATTAAGAGTTGCATGAATACCGGCTTTCGCAATGGAAATGGTTTGTTGTTCCATAGCTTCGTGGATGGCAACTTGATCTGTGATATCCATCTTATCAAATTCGTCAATACAACAAATACCATTGTCAGCTAACATCAAAGCACCAGCTTCGATCGTGAACTCACCACTTTCTTCATCCCTGATAACAGAAGCTGTTAAACCAGCAGCAGTTGAAGCTTTTCCTGAAGTGTAAACTGCTCTTGGTGCAAAACTATTGACGTATTTCAAGAATTGTGATTTAGATGTTGATGGATCACCAACAATACAAACGTTGATGTCACCTCTCAAGCTTATACCGTCAACTGTTTGTTTATGGACACCACTTAAAAGTTGTAGCAAAATACCCTTTTTAACAACCTCATGACCGAAAACTGCTGGTGCCACCGATGAAACTAATTTAGAATAAATGTGATCATCACCAACCATTTCCTTCAGTTCATTAACTTCTTGTTCCGATAGTGTGTTTAAGAAAGCTTCTTGTTCTTTGTCAGTATCATCTGCTGTAATTGATATACCATTTTCATATTCACTGTTATTGTTGTCTTTGGAAACCATGGAACAAACATGGGCTGCAAAGAATGCAATCTTGTAAGTTAAATCTCTAGCACCTAACGATTTCAAACCTGAAATACCAGAATTTAAAGCTTCTGTAGTGGATGCCATACCTCTTGCTCTAACTGCAGCTGGCTTAACACCCGGTAAGCCAAGTTGAGTAACATCAGGAATAACAACCTCAGTACCAGTGAATCTACACTTGTCACCGGGTTTGGCTCTTTCCACCAATTCACCTCTTAGAATAACGTCCAAGGTTCTTGGCATTGAGCCAGTTGGGATTTCTGATGAGTTTTCTTGGATTCTAACCTTTTGCCAATCTAAAAAGGTTGATTTTTGAATGTTCAAAGTCCAAAATGCTTGATTCTCACAGTTTGGATTTGGACAACTTGTAGGCTCTGTAAACTTGAAACTTTGTTCAACGTTTTCAATTAATGTTTTACACATATCACATGAGAATGCACCTTTGTATAATTCCGGTCTGACTTCACTTGTTCTTGTAACTGTACCTGATATGGCCATCAACATACCAATGTTTTCTGCTCTTAATTCTCTGATTCTATTGATTGTTGGTAAGTTATAGAAAGAAATTTGAAAGATTCTTTCAATAACAGAGGTTTCTTCGTCATCTGCAATTCTAGTTGATCTTCGCAATAATGTTGGTTGGGTTTGTTTTATAACACTTCTTAAACCGGTTAATAAGTATGGAATGAATCTATAGTACTGTGAGATGATGGCACTTGCCAAAATACCGCTTTCAATTGTCAACAAATGGTGGTAGTCAATGTAAATTGTGGATAAATCATAATGGGCCATAGCAGATATTTGTGCAACGTAAATCTTTCCATGGAATTCTCTATCTTCAGATTGAATTTCAGGATCAACGTACTCTTTCAAAAATTGTTCAAAAGCTTCTTTAACTTTTTCAGCAGTTAAATCGGTAACTTTAGGAATTGACGATAAGTCTCTTCTTCGTCTTAAAGCTGAAGGACCTTCTTCTTCGTCCATGTCTTCATCTATGATCTGTTGGGCTTCTTGCTGCCTTGCTTGGATTTCACTGACTATTTGAGAAGTTTGTGACTGAGTACCAAACCCTTGGGAGGATGGTAATGGAGATGAAGCTAGGGTAGCCATTGTCTGGATTGTTCTAGTTGATTATTCAATGGATATTAAACTAATTGATCTAAAGTGTCCAGGTGTAGTTGAGCAAACAAGTATATAGTAGGAAAGTAGAACTAGCTGTTACTAATTATCAATCGATCAACTCATAGAAAAGAAAGGAAAGTGAAACAAAATTTTCGATTTCGTGTCAGAGGTAAGAAAAAGAATCAACGCGTTCACTTTACCCGATTTGGATATTAGTTTTTGTTGGGAAATACGCGGCTCAAAATAAAGGTTTTGTTTACGTAATTATTATTAGCCACGATACCGAGTGGCAAGTTAGTTTCAGCCACAAAAAAAATTTTTTATTAATAAAAAATAAATTTTTTGTATATTTATTTTATTCTTTCAAGCACACTGAAGTAAATAGTATCCACTGGGTCTTGTTAAAAAGCTTCTTAACTCTGGTACAAACACATACGTATACATACAAACATACAATGGCAAGAAAGAAGTCAGCTACCAAAAAAGCTCAGGAAGCTGCTTTAAAACAAACAACATCCAGTACTCCAGAACTAAAGAAAGATGAGGAACAAAAGCCAGCTATTGATGTTCAATCTTTGAAAGAAGAACTAAGAAAAGATGACTCTGATGATTCTGAACAAGAATCATCTGAAGATGAAGACAACTACGGTGAACTCTTAACCGAAGATGTTGAGGAAGGTCTTACTAAAGTGTTAACTGCCATCAAAACAGGTGATAAATCCTTGTTTGACAATAACGTCAGGTTCTTTAAAGATCCCTCAGAAGCTAGCAAAGATGAACAACCAAAAAACAAGTCCCAAAAACCAATTTATTTGAAGGACTACCATAGAATGAATTTACTTGATGGAAATGCATTTGAAGATGAAAACGGTGAAGAAAGAGATTGGCAAAACGATGGAGAAAAGACTTATGCCCAACAACAAAGAGAGGACAAGGATAATTTGTTATCTGAAATTAATAACGCTTTAGGTGATGAAGATGATGAAGACAATTTCCTAGTTAAAAAGGAAAAACCAACCAAAACTAAACCTACTGAAGAGCCACTCAATTTACCTGATCCAAATCAAGATAGCGAACAGTTCTTACAAGCTTTCTTAGATAGTCATGCTTGGATTCCAAAGAAGGAAGAAGAAGCTCCAAATATGGATGAAGATGATGATGAATTTGATGAAGCTGCTGAAAAATTTGAAAACGCTTACAATTTCAGATTTGAAGATCCAAACTCAACTGAAATTATTTCATATGCTAGATCTCAAGCCACCATGAGAAGAGAAAACACAAACAGTAGAAAAAGAGCTAGAGAAAGAAAGAATGACGAAAAGAGACAAGATGATAATGAAAAGTTGGATCTCCTGAAAAAGAAGAAGCAAAAGAAGGTGAACCAAGTTATGAACAAATTGAAGCAAATTAGGGAAGCTGTCGGTGATGACGTTCCGGAAGAAGTTATAACTAAAGTTTTTGGTGACAGTTTATTAAACGACGATTTTGATGATGCTGATTGGGACCGTAAGATGGCCCAAATCTTTGACGAGCAATATTATGATGCCGCTGATAAGAAACCAGAATGGGACGAGGATGATGAAATTATGGGCGAATTCAACGAAGTGAAAGGTGAAGACAATGAATCATCAGAGGAGGATGTTTATGCTGGACATGAAGAAGAAGAAGAAGAAGAAGAAGACGATAGAGAGGAAGAAACAAAAAAAGAAATCAATGATGCTGATGCACCTAAATCAAAGAGATCTAAAAAGAAACAAGATCAAATATCCAAGAAGCAAGAGAAGGGTAAGCTCAAGAGGGCAGCTGAAAAATTCGTCAATTCAAAGAGTGTCCAATTACTTGAACAAGTTGAAGAAGAAAGAGGAAGAAAGAAGGATAGGGAAGAAGTTACTTTCAAGTACCGTGAGGTTTCACCTGAATCATTTGGATTATCAACTAGAGAGATCTTATTGGCCGAAGATAAAGATTTGAACGAGTTCATTGGTTTGAAGAAGTTTGCACCATACAGACCTAAAGACCAAAGAACGAAAGATAAGAGAAAGTACGCCAAGAAGAGAAGGTTAAGAGAATGGAGAATGAAGACTTTTAATAGTGAAGGCGGTCCTAGTGTTGAAGATGGTGATGAAGATATCATCAAAATCCCATCAATCGTTGACGGAGAACATAAAAGAAGAAAGGTTACCAAATCCAATTCCAAATCTAAGGGCAAGAAATAGAACAACCTTGTATAATTTTGTTTACTATAGTTGATAAGAGTACATTTGTTTATAAAAAGATACCAAAGTAAATTATTAAATTAAAAATATAATCACGATTCATTCGAACACTTAAAAAAAATTCTAACCGTGCAACGCGGCGCCATATTTTTTCAGACTACCGATGATCTTTCAAAGACATAGCTGTAAGTTGAAAATAAATGGGTGATATGTTACTAGAACAAAGAACAAATAAACACCAAGATAAAGTAGTAATATAACCACTACAGAAAATATAATTTACAATGAGCAGGTGCAGAAGAAGAGCACGCCGAAGTGTAAGTGTGATATCAGACTCCGAAAGCTTATCATCTGAGGATGACAAAGATTTGTTTTTTGGCGTTACTAGAAACAAAACAAAAACTGCCTTATTGCCATCTGATAAAACAAGAACAAAAAGAACAAGAATAACAGCACCAACAAGAAAAACACCAATAGCGAGAACAGTAAAGGATGTATTCACGTTGTCAACTGAACAAGACGATAGACTGAGTTCTGAACTTGGCTTTGATCTCACGTCAGCATTGGCCACAATTGCCCCAACAACGACACATAAAAAGTTGATGGATATGATCAAGCAAGAAGAGGAAATAGATCATATGATTGAACTTGATAGACAAAAATCAAAATCCAGATTGGCCGCTTATGATGAGATTACAAACATTTTAGAGACTCAGATTTGTTCAGAGGTTTATCACGATCGAAATAATGCTGACTACATTGAAGAATTGAGACGTAGTTTGACCTTGAACAATGAAGAAGAAATAATGGATTTTTATTCTTTGATCAATAAAGGAAAATACGGAGAGACGGTTCCTGGGTATGAAATTATAGGCGGCAAGGAAATGATAATAACTAAAAACTCCACCTTTTTAATTAAGCAACTGATGATCCATGATAAATATGAAAGCTACTTGGATTATCTTGCTAGTGAAACATCAGTTTTGAAGATCAAATCAATAAGTGAAATATCAAATGTACAGCATGAATGTCCCATTGATAGTAATCTTATCAGCCATTTTATGACAAACTTGGGATTCAATAGTGATAAATTGTTACAAATAACACAAGATGAAGACAACGGTCTTTTGAATGTTGAATTGATATTGGATAGCAAAAAAAAATTGCCACCCACTATTCTACAAGTTTTAAAGCTTGAGATTTTGGTAAAGTTAATAATTTCGTCATTCATGGCGGATTCTACTGAAATCTACCAAACCTTTGACATTTTATTAAAAATCATAATAATACTGATGGCTGATGCTAGAATCAATGATCCGTGTGACGGTTCCCATGTCACTTTTGATTGGAATACTGAAAGCTCACTTGGTATTTTGAACAAGTTGTTGAATTTAGTGAGCCAGTGGTATTTCACGGGATCACGACTTGACAGATCAACCTGTTTTAAGAATATATGTTTGAAATTTATCAGTATATTGGATACGTATTTTTCGACTCAGTTTCAATTGGTGTTTAGAGTCATTTACAATTTGAATCCGACTTCTGTTTCATTTGTTAAATATTTGAAGAGTTGGCTGATGTTTTACTATGTTGTCAACCAAGACCATAACGACGTTTACGATTTCAATGATGATGAAAGTAAAATGCTGAAGTACAGCAGATTCAAGAAATCACTAACAACGTTTGAGTTACCAACAGATACTGAAACTAGTTTGACTTTATCTCTATACCATTTTATGCGGGTTTTCACTAAATGTGAACTTAATAGCGTTGAACTGAAGTCCAACAAAACTGATATAAAAGGCAGCCCCATCAACCCAACAGACTATAAAACAAACAAACATGCATATTATAGACTAAGGTGCCGTATAAGGTTTTTAGAGATGCTAATCATGAACCACATAAAGGAGTTTGTTCAATTATCTAAACAACAAGCATCTATCTCTGATACTAAAACCACTACAAAGAAATCGGTGTTTAGCATTGAATATATAGAGCCATTCAATGAATTACACTCTAGCGTCCCAAGGGAAGAAGCACTGATCTATCGATTACGAGCCATGATACTTTCAATTAAAGCTACTTATTTCAAGAACTTTAAACATATAATAGTTCCTGTTATCACTGATTGCACTGCCATTCTAACTGCAGTTGTATTCAGGTTAGATAAAGAGTTAAGCTCACCAGATGCTCTCTGAATTTTCATTCTAGTATAATGATAATACATGTATTTTTATCATGCTAATATAAAATTATCTATATAAGTATATAAACAATGATTAATTACTTTCAATACGCCAACTTAGAATAGTTCAGCGCAAACATCCCGTATTCTCAAAATATCTCTAATGATGTGAATCTTATTAGGATCATCACCATGTTCTTCACGTCTATTACCAACCAAATCAATCATATCTTCATCTCTTTCAACAAATTGAAGAACCTTACCCCATCCGAACTTCCTAGCGGCCTCGACGTTCAACCCAGAATCATCAACAAAGTAAGCATTTTTGGGATCATTAACCCCAGCATCAATCAGTGCTTTATCAAATGACTTCTTCATTGGCTTACAAACTAATGGGAAGTGTGAATAGTCACAGAAAGTCATCCCATCGAACAAATCGCCCAAGCCCAAAAGCTTAATGACCCTCAAACCGTGGGTCTTATACGCATTCGTGTATAACCATAATCTATCAACCTTGCCTGATTTTTTCAAGTCAATAAACATTTTTCTAAGTTGTGGGTTTGGTTTCAAGATTTGGTCTAATGGTAATGCATCATCAACAACATTATTATATTCCAATGCATCAATTTTATGGATTCTAACCAGTCCTTCAATTGCTAGACCGTACTCTTTGTAATATTTCATGTGTAACTGATGTGCTTCTTCATCATCCAAACTTAAATGTTTCTTAAAGAATCTATGAATGTAAATTTGCATCAAGTCGTGGATCTTAGTGGATCTTTTGTATAAACAGTTATCGATATCGAAAAAGAAAACAGTCTTGTTGTCTTGAGGAACAGGGCCAAAGTCATAAGTTAGTTTGATTTCAGGAAGATTATTTGCTAACTGGTTGAATTCATTAATTTCCTCTTGGTTTATTAGTTTCAATTGTGAATTTGATCTGTTTAGAATTTCTTGTTCTTTCAATTTATCACTATTCAAGTTTGACTCAACCGAGGCCGATTGTGACATTAGCTTTTGCTCAATGTTTTCAACTTCTTGAAGATTGCTGAGTCTTAATGCCGCCATTATGTTTATGGATATTCTGTTTGTGTTTATAAATTGGAATACTTAGTGGTATGTTAGTAATTTTGCTAGTATTTTATGAAGGGGAACACCTATTATGTATATATTCGGCTTTAGAAAAGATGACACACACTTTGTAAACGTTCCGCTGCCAATTGCTGTTGTATTTATTTGAACCTTAGCGTGCGGCGGTTCAGGTTAATTAAAAAGGGGAAGCGATCCCTCGAAACACCACACGATTTTTTAGAATTTCATATTTGATTGATTAAGAATATATATTTGAATTATTTATATAGAAATGAAAAAAAGACGAATGCAAATGGTATATAATGAAACTATATAAACAAATTAAAACGTGTATCAAAATTTTGGAAACATATGACTCTATTTGAAAAACCCAACTGAGATAAAATCTATGATACTGCAAAACGATCCACTGAATTATGATTGTAATTCATCACCTTCTGTGCTATCCGAATTGAATGCACCACGACCACTACCAGTATTACTTCCATCAATAGTCATTGCTTCATTCATAAACTTCAAGAACCTTTCACCGTACTCGATTGGGGGAATAGCACTTATAGTCTCCCTATTGTGCCTGATACTTCTTATAAAAGTTTCTAATCTTTTGAAAGTTGAATAGTTAGTTAAACAATCAATAACACCCATGTAATAAACCAGTGAAATCTCTTCGTTATTTTCATCAGTGGCACGGATACCTCCATCAGCATCGGCAAAAACGGGAGAATACGTCGTTGTTCTTATGTCTGGAGGGTCAAAGTTTGAAAGTTGATTGGTTGGATCATAGATGGATCCTTGATCCAAATAATGAATACCAACTAAAAAGGAGTAGTCCATAATGTTGAGCCTTTCAAGTAGTTTTATATCTTTAGTTAGCTGTTCTAAAAGGGCAGATTTCTTTATTGGCCCAAGTTGCAATTTATAATGATCCTCTAACAAGTTCAAATCTTTCAAGATTATCATAGCATCGGATTTACCACTAGCTTTGGCCTTTTCTACATTTGTCACTCTACCATGAGTTGAGCCCTTCAAATCAAACTTCATGTGTAGTTCTCTATGTGCAGGGAATAGATTATTCATCACAAGGAAATGAACTTTTTGAATACCGGTTCTTGAATGCATTTTGAGTCTATGCAATCCATAAAATTGGGACAAAAGAGTACCAGAGTTTTCTTGAACGTATGCATAGTAATCTTTCAAAACCCTTCTTAGTTGTCTATGTTCAGAATGATGTATCGTCTTGATGATGAATTTGTAGTCTGTCGAGTAATAGAAAAACGAGCCACTTTTACCTGGAGAGCCCAATTCTGTCAAACTCACAGTTTCCGTTAACGAAAGCAAGTAATCTGCTTGATCAATATTGAATTGTCCTCTCAAACGACGAAAAACCTCTGGAGCATAGTCTTTGAATTTGAATTCGTACTTGGTTGAAGGGGTCATTGTATTGCCTTCCATATCAAAAATTAATTTGGATGCTTTGGTGAAATCTTGTTCTTGAATTGGGCCAGGTAGTTTGGAGCATCTTGAAACTGCAATTCTTATACCGGTGATCATATTGTAAGCCATAATGTAATTATGGTGTCCTTCGACCACCCTTTGACCAGGGATAACGTACCTGTCATCGGCTTTCATTTTAGACCGCCTTCTTTGATTACCTTTCAGATGGAATGAATTTGCCCTATTAAATCTATGTTTAGCTGTAGCTGTTTGTGGACTGTTAAATCTATCACTGCCACTAACAACAGCCAGGTCATTATGCGAGTAATCTTTAGGAATTGATATTGTATGAGCTTCGTCGTAGCCATGTCTATCCATTCCACTAGAGTTTGCGGTTGTTGTAGTGAAACTTGAAAGTCTAGCAACAGTTCTTATGCTATCCTTCAGTTCTTTACGGTTGCTAGGAACAACTTCTATTGGAACTGGCCCTATCTCTTTCTCTGGAATCACCGTCGTATGGTTTAGGTTTGAGGTTGCAGGTTGCACTATTGGTTGTTCATCTTTTATAAGCGGCGAAATTGCTGATGACGTTGTCACTTCATATTTCTTTATTTTCATTTCGTAACTATTATACTTATCCAGTTGCTCAGGTTCAAATCTCTTCATATCACCGATCAGAGCATTGATATCATCGCGTTGATACACTACCCTTTGTCCATTGGAATTGGCTTCTTTAGCATCCACAGTGGATCGATCATCATGTGTATTACCATTACCATTTATAAATTCATTGGTCAATGGTACCTGTGGGTCCTGTGGTTTATCCAACTTGGTTAATGTTGCCATTATAATATTACTATCGTTTTCATGTAAGATTTATTGCAATAGGATTTGAAAAACAAACGATACTTCAATTCTGTTATTCAGCTGTTATAACTTTTAAAATTTCTACTAAGCGAGAATTTTTTAGCAGGGGAAATCAAATAAAGTGATTCTTTCAAAGATAGAAAAGGTCTATATTGGTAGTGGCGTTCTGGAGTGTATTCAGAACCTTGGTAATTATCAGTTCTTTAATTAAGTGCATACAATAAATACGTATCAAATAAAATGTCTAAAAAAGGCCTTTTTTTTGTTTTTAACTCATTTATTTTTGGTTACCGCCACAAACAAACCTTTACAAATGGGATAAATTTGCTATGCAATCCTACTTATAAAGGGAGAATATGACAAACTTAACCTCATTTCAGATCCTTTTTATTTGTAGATTCACCTCCAATTACCAGTTCTTTCCTCACTTAAACTTACATCTTTTGCTTGTTTCTCCGGATAAGACGTTGCACAATGTTTTTGAGATGCCATACCAACAAAGGCGTTTTAATTAGGTGTTTGTGCCGCTGTTTTACCACTTCTTTGACACGGCATCAGCACGAAAGTTCTCCAACTTTACTCAGGTTGTCTTTGGACCACATTTCTGTGATCAAACCTAAAAAGTTGAACACTAAAGAATCTATTCTACTAGAAAGTGAGACCACACCTAAGAAACAGAGGGCTCCGAGAAAGAAGAAATCCAAAACAACTGAAGATGTTCCTACCATTCAAGCTTCAGAGCCAAAAAACCTAGAGTCATTATACCAGTTTGGAGATCAAGGTGGCAAAACGCCAGATAATTCTCTAACAGATTTTTACCAAGGAATAAAAGATATAATTGATCACTACGGAAATAAGGAAGATAGTAGATATGTTGTGTTAGTTCAAGTAGGCTCATTTTATGAGTTGTATTTCGATCAAGCCTCTAAATTCGCAGGCTTACTTGGTTTGACGTTGACTAAAAAAAAGTTAAAGAATCAAGAAGTTGCATTCTCAGGTTTTCCTGATTATAAATTAGACAAGTACCTACAAATAATCTTTTCCCAAGGATTGAAAGCAGTTGTCTGTGATCAAAAGCTAGATAAAGTGAAGAATGTGATTGAGCGACCTATAAGCCGGCTGGTCACCCCTGGTACAGTTATTGACGATGGCTTAAGAGATTTCCATCGTACCAACTATTTGTTGAGTATTTCGTTTCCGGAAGACCCCTTCAGGAAAGAATATGCAAACTTAAAGATAGGTTTATGTTGGGTAGATGTTAGTTTGGGACAATTCTTTGTCTTAGAGACCAATTTCAACGATTTAATGGCTAACATAACAAGAATCAACCCAAGCGAAATTTTACTCAATAACTCCGTCGATGTTGAGTCGTTATTAGGTGGGAGATGGTTTCCTGAATTAGGAGACTTGAAAAAGTATTATGTTACCTGTTATTCTGTTCCCTCTACAAGGAAAAGGCTGAACGATTTTGCTGACAGATTTGCTGACAACAAGAAACTAACTTATAGCCGTTTGGAATCCCTTTCAACCAAAGAAATGAGTGCTGCAAGTATGATTTTACATTATTTGGATGAATGTCTACCTTCATACAAGTGCAATTTTGAACTACCAAAGAGATCACTACCTGACACACTAATGCATATTGATCCGAGAGCAGCACAAGATTTGGAGTTAACTGAGACAATAAGAGGCGGATTTAAAATTGGTGCATTGGCAAACATTATTGATCGTACTGTTACTGATCCTGGTTCAAGGTTATTAAACACTTGGTTGTTGGCTCCTTCAACTGACATCAAAGAAATTGCCAAAAGACAAAGCTATGTCTCTACATTTTTGAAAAATGAAACAGTTGTTGATGATATTATTTTGATTTTGAAAAGAACTTCTGATATTAGCAGAATCATTAGAAGAATCGATAATGGGCGAGCAGAACTATCTGAATATACTGAACTTTCAGACACCATACTCTTGGTTGAAGAAATAAGAGCCATTATTGAGCAAACAACCAACAAGTCATTGAAAAATATAATTTTGCCGTTATTTGAAGATTTTGGGGGTTCCTCAAATCTGCTGCCGCTTGCTAATAGAATCAAATGCACGATAAATCCAAAAACAATGTTTTCAAAACCAGATAACAGTAAGTTAGATACCGACATTACGAGGAATACTTGGTCACTTCAACCTGATGTAACTTCCAAGTTGAAAGGTCTACGTGGAATGTATGACAAACTATTGTCAAATTATCAATCATTGAACTCAAGTTTGAAGAAAGAGTTCGAGGGTTATGGATACAATGGCTCTTTGAAACTTATCAGAGATTTAAGATCTTGGGAGTACGTTGTTGAACTTCGGTCATCAAGTAAGGTTATTCCCTCCATATTGAAAGAACATGGTTTGGTTTATAAAGAAAAAACTAAAAGCTCAGTGAAGTTAATCAACGAAGAATGGACTAAATTAGGACCTCAATTAATAAAACTAGAACAGTCTATAACTTTGGAGGAATTACTGATTCTAGATGATTTGAAGAATTCAATTTTATACGCCAGTCGTCAATTATCTATTGTGTCTCCAATCATCGAATTACTAGATGCCACCATTTCATTCTCGTCTTTGGCAAGAGAAAAAAACTTAATATGCCCTAAAGTGGACAAATCTAATGTGTTTGAGATTGAGGAAGGCCGTCACTTAGTAGTTGAAGAAGGGTTGAAAGGTAAATCTGTCGGTGTTGAAAACTTTTCTGCAAATTCATGCGATTTGAGCTCTGCTAAAAGTTGGGTTATAACAGGACCAAATATGGGAGGTAAAAGTACATTTTTGAGACAAAATGCAGTAATTTCAATTCTTGCCCAAATGGGTTCCTTTGTTCCTGCGAAATATGCACATATCGGGGTGATTGATAAAGTGTTTACAAGAGTCGGTTCATCCGATAATATTTATAGACACCAATCCACGTTTATGGTAGAAATGAACGAAACAGCAGTTATTTTAAGAGATTCTACTCCGAAGTCTTTGGCAATTGTTGATGAACTAGGAAGAGGAACGTCTACCTCTGAGGGTATTGCTATTGCATTTGCATCTCTATCCCATTTAATAAAGACAAACAATTGTAAAGTTTTGTTTGCAACGCATTATGGTCCAGAACTAGAAAAACTCATACTAGAAGATGAAGAACTGAAGGACAAAGTTCAATTCTACCATACAAATTTGAGTAAAATTCAAGATGGCCAACTTCCTATAGATGAAAAAGTTGTATTCGATTATAAGTTAACGAAAGGAATATCTTATCATTCACACGCCTTAGAGATTGCTGAATTGGCTGGCTTTCCTATAAGTGCATTGGATGCAGCCAAGAACAGTTTTATAAAGTTAATAAATTAATGAAGATGGCCTGTGTTAAAAGAGAAATAAGCTTTATATTTATATACTGTACATAATGTTATGATAATAATATATTTATCGAATGCAAACTACCTATAGCTATTCTGATTATTGTTACCGTAACCTGAATTATATGGGTTGTAACTATTGTTACCGGGATTATTAGTATTGCTACTTTGACTGCCTTGACCAGGTGGCTGATTGCTGTTTTGTGGATTATAGTGAGGTTGTTGCTGTTGTTGATTATTTCCTTGAGAAGCCATCATAGCACTGAGTTGGGCAAACATTTGCATTTGTTGCATGTTGTTTTGTGGTGCCTGTTGCTGCTGTTGCGCTTGCTGCTGGTAAGGTGTTTGCTGATTTGGAGGAGTATAGACATTGCTACCTGGAATACCACTTCCTAATGATTGTTGTTGTTGCTGCTGCTGTTGTTGTTGTTGTTGTTGTTGATATGGCTGTTGTTGATATGGCTGACTTGCGTTCGGTGCACCTGTTACAGGGAATTGGCTACCCATGGATTGGTTTATCTGACTAGCCATTTGGAAAAATTGTTGCATTTGTTGCATTTGTTGCATTTGCTGAATCATTTGAGGTGGGATTTGTGGGATTTGTGGATTAATACTAGGATTTGGATGAGGAGCAAATAGGTTTACTGGAGGAGCATCTTGTTGCACTGGTTGATGGTATGGATTAGCACTGTTACTTGGTTGAGTTGATCTTGCTGGTGGCAAGGAAGTAAGTTGGGATTTGAAATGATCTGGTAGAGGTGTACGACCTGGTGGCTTTTGATCTGTTTTTCCCTTTTTGGTTTGTTGACTTTGAGTACCATTCTCTTTTTCTTTTTCTTTCTTACCTTCCTTTCTCTTTCTTTTCTTTGAAGCTTTAGATGCAGCTTCTTGTTCATCATCTGAAAATTCTTGCTCTTCTTCAGGAATTTCCTCATCATTCCAGTTACTGGCATCTGTTCCTTTAATGGCTTTGATTGATTTCGTCAGGATAAACTGAGAGCTTGGAACAACATAGAAAACTTTACTACCTTTCTTGTTTCTAATTGATTCAAACTTCTCTAAGCTGTTAAACTTAACTCTATAAATAGGTGATTGGAGACGACCAAAAATCTCAAACAGAGGACCAAGTGGAGTTCTATCCTCAAAGCACAAGATGGAACCTTCTTTCAAAACTTTGAATTCACCAGTAGTGTTGACCTTGATCAGCGCACTTTTTTCAACTAAACCTGTGATATCACCAACGTATGCCAATGGCGCATCAGGATCAATCTTGAAATCTTCTGCAAGCTCTGGCGCTTTCTCATCAATAACTTCATTTTTTGATCTGATTGGACCTTCGTCATTGTCCCCTTCGTTGTCTTCATCATCACAACCTGCTCCAACAGCAGCAGCATCTTCATCCATTTCTTCATCGTCCTCACCGTCATCATCGGAAGAAGAATCATCAGAGCTTCCTGAAGAGGAAGTTTCATTTTCACCATCATCATTAGAATCACTATCATCTGAATTTAGATCTGCTTCATCAAATTCATCAGAAGAGTAACTGATGTCTTTTTCAGTGTTAAATATATCAACAGATTCATCTTTCTGTGGTTGAACCTCATCATCTGTTTTATTTTCTGGTAATTCATCACCTTCATGTTTTTCAATAAAACTTTCCTTTTCAGTGTTGGATGTATCGGCAGTTTTACCTTTAATTTGCTCTATCGTTTCAGATTGTTCCTGAGCGATTGGCTCAATTGCTTCTTGGTTTTCGGTGATTTCTGTATCATTTTTTATTGTTTCCTCATTTGTGGTTTTGTTCCCATCAATTGTCTTCATAAATTCGGGCCCTTTTTGGGCTTGATCTGCAATGGCAGCAGGAACGACACTTTCGGGAATAAGTTCATCAGTTTGACTTGCAATTTGTTCTTGTGATGCTTCCAGGTTTTGATCTGACTCGTCTTTCTTTAATTCATCTTGAATTGGCAGTTCAAGATGAATTAAAGTCATCGACTCTTGTTTAGACTGTTCTGAATTCATTTTGTTGATTTGAGAATCCATTGTAGTTTCCTTCATTGTACTATCTACCACTGTACTGTACTATAGAGGATCAACTAATCTATCAAAAGGTAAAAAGTTTGAAATATTTAAAATTTTCTTTGTGGTGCGGCTCGAATAGTGCGGCTTTAAAATAGTTTAATCATTTGTTTTACCCGGCACAAAAAAATTTTAAATTTTTTATTTTTCACTTACTTTATTTTGTTTTTAGTTAGGTAACACTTTTATCTGATCTCTATTTGTCTTTTGAATTCGTCAACCTCTTTGAAATTACATTCAATTGAACATCAAGAGAAACAGTGGTAGCACAATGAGTACCAACAAGAAGAAGGCTTTAGATTCAAGAATCCCAGCTTTGATCAGAAATGGTGTTCAAACCAGAGAAAGATCTTTTATCATTATGGTCGGTGACAATTCAAGAAACCAAATACCTAACCTACATTACCTTATGATGAACTCTGATTTGAGAATGAATAAATCAACTCTGTGGGCATACAAGAAGAAATTGTTAGGTTTTACATCCCATAGAAAGAAGAGAGAAGATAAGATTAAGAAGGAAATCAAGAGAGGTCAAAGAGAAGCAAATGACCAGGATCCATTTGAAGCTTTCATTTCAAATCAACAAATTAGATATGTGTATTATAAAGAAACCGAAAAAATTTTAGGTAACACATACGGTATGTGTATATTGCAAGATTTTGAGGGCCTGACTCCAAACTTGATGGCCAGAACAATTGAAACCGTTGAAGGTGGTGGGTTAGTTGTCATTCTGTTAAAATCAATGAGCTCTTTGAAACAATTATATACTATGACAATGGATATTCATTCTCGTTACAGAACCGAGGCACATAATGATGTTGTTGCCAGATTCAATGAAAGATTCTTATTATCGCTATCAGATTGTAGAACATGTTTAGTTTTGGACGATGAATTGAACGTTTTACCTGTTTCTGGAGGTAGAAGCGTTAAACGTTTAGCACCAAAGGACGATGATGAAATTTCACCAAAAGAACAAGAATTGAAGGAACTGAAGGAAAGTTTAGCAGATACAGAACCTGCTGGTTCATTAGTTGGATTGGCGAAAACCGTTAATCAAGCTGAAGCAATTTTAAGATTTATTGATTCCATTGCTGAAAAGACCTTGAAAACAACAGTCACATTAACAGCTGGTAGAGGTCGTGGTAAGTCTGCTGCTTTAGGTATTGCCATAGGTGCTGCTGTTGCCCAAGATTATTCAAATATTTTTGTTACTTCACCATCCCCAGAAAATTTAAAAACCCTGTTCGAATTCATTTTCAAAGCTTTTGATGCAATGGGATACGTTGAACATCAAGATTATGATATTATTCAATCTACAAACCCAGCATTTGCTAAAGCTATTGTCAGAGTTGATGTCAAGAAATCTGGCCATAGGCAAACAATCCAATACATTTCACCAACAGATCACCACGTTTTAGGCCAAGCTGAATTAGTTATCATTGATGAAGCTGCTGCCATACCGCTACCAGTTGTCAAAAAGTTATTAGGTCCATACTTGGTCTTTATGGCTTCCACTATCAACGGTTACGAAGGTACCGGTAGATCATTATCCTTGAAGTTAATCCAACAATTAAGAGACCAATCAAATTCAAATGCCAAAAACAATTCACAAACTCAAGTTATCTCAAGAGACAACAAGAAAAGCACAGATGATTTAGACATAAGGGGACGTAACTTAGTTGAAGTTATTTTAGATGAACCAATTAGATATGCTCCTTGTGACCCTGTCGAATCATGGTTAAACAAATTACTATGTTTAGATGCCAAATTAACCAAAAACTCCAAGTATGCATCAAGAGGTTGTCCACATCCAAAAGAGTGTAATTTGTATTACATAAATAGAGATACTCTATTTTCATACGACCCTGTTTCAGAAACTTTCTTACAAAAAATGATGGCGCTTTTTGTTTCATCCCATTACAAGAACTCTCCAAACGATTTACAATTGATGTCAGATGCACCGGCCCACCAACTATTTGCATTATTTGGCCCAGACGTCGGTAAAGACGGTTTAATCCCAACACCTTTATGTGTCATTCAGTTGGCATTAGAAGGGGAAATTTCAAGAGAATCCGTTATGAGCTCCTTGAGTAGAGGTGTTAGAGCCGGGGGTGATCTAATTCCATGGTTAATATCCCAACAATTCCAAGATGATGAATTTGCTTCATTATCCGGTGCCAGAGTTGTTAGAATTGCAACCAACCCGGAATACATGGGTATGGGTTACGGTTCAAGAGCACTAGACTTACTAACTGATTATTTTGAAGGAAAATTCGCTGATATCAACGAAAACTCATCAATTAGTGACGATAAGTTCTCTTTAAAGAGATTCACAGATAACGAAATTGAAAAATCAACTTTGAAAGAAGAAGTCAAACCAAGAAAGGAAGATAAGTTACCACCTCTATTTATCAACCTATCACATAAACCGCCACACCATTTACACTACTTAGGTGTTTCATACGGTTTAACCCAAAATCTTCATAAGTTCTGGAAGAATGCTGGATATACCCCAGTTTACTTGAGACAAACATCAAACGATTTAACTGGTGAACATACCTGTGTCATGTTGAAAGTTTTAGAAAATAGGGAAAATCAGTGGTTGAAAGAATACTCAAAGGATTTCCACAAGAGATTCATCAATTTGTTATCTTTTAATTTTAGTAAATTTCCATCAGTTCAAGCTTTGACAGTTATTGAATCTACCAAGGTTGAAGACGCTTCAACAAATTCTTTAACAAAAGAAGATTTGGACAAAGAATTTTCACCATTTGACTTGAAGAGATTAGAATCCTATGCTAATAACTTGATCGATTATCACGTTATAGTCGATATGATGCCATATATCTCATACTTGTACTTCCAAGGTAGAATTAACAAAGAAATTAATCTATCCCATGTTCAAAGTGCGATTTTGCTGGCTATTGGTTTGCAACATAAGGACATGGATCAAATCGCCAGAGAATTGAACATTGAACCTAATCAAGCAATGGCCATGTTTGCCAAGATCATTAGAAAAGTGTCGACTCACTTTAGAGCATTATTACAGGAATCAATTTCAAAGGAAATGCCAGAATTGGAAGAAGATGAAGTTATCAAGGAAATGAACGGTGAAATGGGTAAAACTGTTGACATCAAAGACATCGAAGAGGAATTGGTTGGTGATTTGGATGAGGCTGGTGCTGAAGCAGTTAACGATTTGAGGGAAAAGCAAAAAGAATTGATCAATTCTTTGAACTTGGACAAGTATTCTATTAATGAACATGGGAATGCATGGAGTAACAAGAAAAATCTAAACAAAGCCATTCAATCAAAAGGTGTTGTTAGTTTAGAGTCTGGTAAGAAGAAGAGAAAGACAGAGGAAAATGCCGATTCAATTCACGATCAGGAAATGAAAGCTGTTACAAAAAAGACCAAGAAGCCTAAAAACAGAAATTAAGTAAGTTTTAATTAATATTAATTGTTCTATATCTATATAAACTAAAGAGACTGTATATTTTAATTCGTTTTCCGTTGAAAATCCGAGAAAAAATACAAAAAGTAATCTACCGACTGTTGCTATCTAAAACTATAATCTAAGTTCGCTTTTACAACTCGTTCAATATAGTGTCAATGACATTACGAAATAATCCATCAAACGAAGAATCATTGTCGTTGTCAAAGCTTTTGATATTCAAATCGTTTATCGAATGCCTGCTCAAAGTGACGTTTTGGTTCAATTTGATACTCTCCTCATCTTGCACACTAAACAGTTGTTTATGGTTATTATAGTATTCTGTCCAAACCAAGTTTTCAAAGTAATTTGGAGGATCTTTCCAAACAACACCGTCTTCGATAATGTATTCTCTTTTGTTTCTTCTTTGTCTTAGAGTTTCGTAACTAGTCTTGAAAAATAATTTAATGTCCATCAGTTTCATTAGTTCTTCATTGTGGTATAGCAAAAACCCATCCAAAAACACAAATTTGATGCCTTTGATTTTATCCGCTAGTTTTTTGGTTATTTTGTCCATCATTTCTTCTGATATGTTCATGTTCATGTCTTTTGACTCATTTGATGCATGTTCAAATTGGTACCCTCTAATAGTTCTATAGTTTGATAATGTAGTGCTCAGTTTGTTGAAATCAATAGCATCAGGACAGTCCCAATTTAGTTCGTTAAGTTCTACATTCATTGGAATTTGGTTGACCGGTTTGTAAAAGTCATCTTCATGTAGTAGTATGGAATTTGTAAACAAATGCTTTAATAGTTTGGAGACGGTTGTTTTACCTGAACTTGAAGCACCACTCACTCCTATAATAACCACCCTTTCTTGCCCTGACATATTGACTTGTCTGATCAATAGTTTGTACAGATTTTTTTTGGTTGATAATAAGTAGAAAGTACCTCGGTTGCAAGTGGATCAATAACAGGGAAAATTTGAAATGGCTACAGATCGAAATCGGAAAATCGGAAAGTTGCAGCTTCGGAAAGCGAAGCTGTTTTTTTTCTTATTAAATCCTTTCTCTTCTCTCTTAAAACAACCTGGCCGACATATTACTTATATTTCTTCGTTACAAACTTATAGGTTTTAGACATATTCACACATAAACAGATATATTCACCCACAAAGCAATATTTCAAATAATGTCCGATCCTATCAACGCAAACCCAACCGTGCTTGACATCAGTCAACTACCAACAAGAAACACAGGTTCATCCAAAAAGTCTGAAAGTAGCAACTACCAAGGACAAATTGAAGAAAACTTGATATACTCTAACCTTTTCAATTTTTCATTGCTAGCACCAGTTTTTAAAACAGCATATAACAGCTATAACGATAAAGATGAATTAGATTTACCAATTCCTGAATTGCTAACTGATGAGAGTTCCGCAGACGAAGATGAAGATTACACAGAAGACCTTTCTTGCGAGACCGTTGAACCAATAGATGCCCAAGAAATTTATGATTTAATATCAACAATATGTGATCCAGAACATCCATTAACATTAGGACAATTGGGTGTTGTCAACTTGAATGATATCAAAGTGACAAATAACAACGATAAACAATCTATCAACGAAATTCTAATTCATATAACACCAACGATAACACACTGTTCATTGGCCACTTTAATAGGACTAGGAATTAGAGTTAGATTGGATAGATGTATTCCAAAAAGATTCAGAATCGTTATATTATTGAAAGAAGGCTCACATCAAAGTGAAAACCAAGTTAACAAACAGTTGAACGATAAGGAAAGAATTAATGCTGCTTGTGAGAACGAACAATTGTTGAAGGTGATCAGTCACATGTTTAGTACGTGTCAGTAAATTGACTATATATCCTATCTGCATATATATTTATATGGTTATATACATTACAATTGGTATATCTATACAAAAGTATGCCTCTACTTATTTTAATGTTATGAAAAACATATACAACAAACATATTGTTGCAATAATAACGTGTATAGTAGTAAATAGCAACACCCGTGCACGCCTTCCTTTTTTGCATTCCTAAAAAGAAAAATTTTCCACCGCAAATTCGAAAACCCCAAAAATTGCTGAAGCTTCAGGACAAGTTCTGAATTTGAATTAAAACTGATTGGATGTGGAGGTGAAAAGGAAAAGCTGATTTTACTCTCGTGTTAAGTTTTATCAACTACAAATACATATACACATATACACACATACAAAATGGTCACATTAACCAAAATTGAAGATGAAGAAGTTGTTGTTGTTCCAACCGATGAACAACAACCTGTTGCCGTCCCAGAAACAAAGGAAGAAACAGAAGAACAAGAAGAAGCTGCTGTTGTTGCTGAAGAAGATAATGATGAAGAAGATGACGAAGAAGAAGAATCCGATGATGACGATGATGAAGATGATGACGATTATGACGAAAATGAAACTTTACTAGAAAGACTAGAAGCTTTAAAAGATATATTAACACCAGACCAAAGAAACTATATTCTATCCACCGTTAGTAAAACAAAAACAACATTCCAAAACTTGCTAAGTAAATGTGGTAATGGCTTATGGATCTTATCCACCTCTATGCTATTATTAGGTGTTCCATTAGCTTTAAGTATCGTTAACGAAACTCAATTGATGGAATTGGAAAAAGAAATGCAATTACAACAAAGTTCAAATGAATTATTGGCTCCTGGTTCAGAAAATGCTTTCCAAAAGCAAGAAGCTGGTGCTATTAGCCAATAAATGTGTATGAATTCCAGACATATATACACGGAAGAAAAAAAAATCAACAGACAGAATGTGGAGTAGTGTTTGGATTTACAAATACTTCATATAATTGATTGATTTAACCATATGTTGATGATGTACGGTCGTCTTTATATTTCTGTTTGTTTGAAATTTGTTTTGTGTTTATTTTGTTATAACATTTGGAAAACAAATTCAGTTGTCTACTTTATTACTACATTGCTGAAAGTTTATCTATGGGCAATTTTAGCTTCATAAAACAGTCTTGAATTTTTTTTAAAGGTTTTTTTGTATATACTAAATGATTTTGAATACAATCATTGAAAAAGAATAAAGGAAAAGAAAAAAAGTTAACAAAAAAAGGCTATGATCAGATGAATTTTCTTTGTGAGCTTTGTAAAACGGCAGTAAGTATCTATTCTATAAAACACGATTCTAGATGACTTTCTTATGTTTGATAGTCAATGCATATATATCCAGGTATGTAGTAATATCGTTAATGATTTCAAAAATGAACATACCGTGGATACCAGCAGCTAAACCTAAACCTAAATAAACAACAACTTGAATGACATCTTCATAATCCATGCCAAACACTTTTTCCAAAACAACAATTGAGGATATTTGAACAACTGGGATCAAACAAGGGAAATTGAAGTATGGGAATTTTTGTTTTGTTAAATGGTTAATGATGATTCTACCAACCATAAAAGCAATTGTAGAACCGATGGTCAGCATGATTGGAATTGTATAGATTTCAAGAATGGATTGATTGAAGAAAAGTAGGGTGAAAACTGATAGGTAGTATGTGAAGAATGGGATTAAACCATTGAAAGGGTTTTCACTAACATGTTCATGAGAGTTTGCTCTCAAATATTTGCTAACGTTATTCATTGCAGATGTAATGTTGAAATAAAGAACTAAACCCCCAATAACAATAGAGCAATCAGTCGATGTAATTAGATGATCAACTTGTAAATGTAAGAAATCAATGCTAAAATTCAATTGGAACAAATTGAATTTCCACAGTTCATTTCCATAGAGTGCTGTTAAAAGGTATAACCCAGTTAGCATACAAATACCTTCAACAGGACCAGAAAATTCACTAAGGAATAATTTATGTGTATAGTATTCTTCCCAGGTACTTAAATAAAAGTTGGTTAAACTTGCAAATTGTGAAACTACAATCATCCAAGTTTTACCTAACCCTGCCACTGATGCAAATATAAAAATTGATAAAGTTGTATTGATTGCATCGATACAATGATCAAACAATTCACCCAGAGGACCCGATTGTTGGGTTCTTCTGGCATGAATACCATCACATGCATCAAAAGTTTGATATATAAACATGGTGAATGCATGGAGGATATAGTACCAAGAAGGTGATTCTCTGTTGAAATCCGGATCCATGTAAAATACGGCAAGTAATGAAATCAAAATAAAGAATAAACCAGAAAGGGTCACCATATTTGGAGCCATATTTATTGGGAAGAGTTTTTCAAATTGGATCCAAAATTTCTTCAAAACATATTTAGTTAACAACGATCTGTCTTCGGATTGATATCTGGTTTAAGTAAGATTAGAAGGCATATAGAGCTGTTAGTAAATCATTTTTTCTTCAAAACAAAAATTTCAAGTTACAATTGCATCAAACAAACAAGGGGTAAGTCAAGAAAGCAAAAATAAAACAAAGAAAACCCAACCGATAATACAACGATAAATTAAAATAACTTACCTGTACTCTTTCAAATGAGGAAGATATTCATGAGGAATGAAATATCCCATTATGGAAAAAAATGTTCAATTGTTTGTATAAAGTATGTATTCAACAGAGGTTGTTAGAGGGAATATATTCACATGTTGAGAGGATGTGATAGCTATATGGCAAGTAGTTCATAAGTTGATATGCAGTACAAGAAAGCATGTGCTTTACAGATTGAGAAGAATCGGAGACTGAAAAATCTGCTGACGTAAATTTACCATATACAACGTGAGCGGCTTTGTTTTCTTGATTTTTTTTTCAAAACGGTTTTTTTTGAAGACTAAATAAATATAGCATTCGAAATAAATAAAGTATAATAAATAAAATAAGTACGTAAAAAATAAATAGTAATAAACAAGCAATTTTAAAATAAAGTATCTAAGAAATTTCTAGCAACTTCAACACCCAAGAAAGTAGCAGCGTTAGCAGGGAAACTTCTTGCCAATGCTGGACCAATACCAGGGAAGAATGATTTGATACCGTTCTTTGCATAAATCTTCTTAATGACGTTCTTAATACTAATCTTAACGTCACTTGATTGTTGAACTGATTTGATGGTATCGATCGGATAAATAACAACCCACATTGAAATACCCGCACACCCACCAGCAACCATAATTGAACTTAATGATGCACTTCCATTTGGATCATTCTTCATGAATTTCATTTTTAGATATTCATAAGTAGCAAAATAAGCAGCAGAACCAGGTCCATCTCTAGCTAAAGTTAAAACGGAGCCTTTGTAAACAGAACCAATACCACCTGTCTTGTACAATTGTTTAAAAGTTTGCATAAAAGTGGTTTTTGTCTTTGAAGTTTGCATCACAATCTTGATTCTTTCAAATGGGGCGGCAATCAAAGTTGTTGGAATAGCACTTAAGAACCCAGCAAAACTAACTTCTCCAATGGTTAATTTGTCTTTATGAATGTCCTTTTTGGTCAATCCATATGTTATTTTTCTACCAACGTCATAACCCCAGAATGAAACTGCAAACATTGGTGTGACACCAAGTAGCGGTGAACTAACACCTTTATAAAAACCCAATGGCCCATTCGTCTTTAAAGTACCTTTAATGGCACCAATTGTAGATGTATATTGATGGGTTTGCAATAAAACTTTTGTTAAATCAAATGGATGTCCAGTTAAAACGGCCAGAACACCACCGAAACCACCAGCACCAAATGACTTGACATTATCGACTAAACCTTGAGAAACCATATTTGCTCTTTTTCTGTCTAATTGTTTTCCGTTTTCTCTCTACAATTCTCTCCTTACGAGTAATAATATATATATGTATATATCAATATTTAGTTTAAGTTAAATTTGTTCTATCTATATGAAACCTAGGGACGTGGTGAAGTATTTATAGCTAGTGAAGTTCGTTTCAAAGGAAGTTTTAATCGTTTGAATTACTGTTTTGGTCACTGCCTTTATTCAATTGTCACGCGCATGTGACTTTGGCCGGTGGTCCGTGCGGCGCGGACACCAAGAAACGAAGAAAATGTTATCCCTTTTTGGTGCGAGATCAATTTATTTATTATACAATTTTCATATAATATTTTTACACAACTATCTAATTACTTAACATCACGCCTAATCGTCTCAAGCTTTCATCCTTATCGCAGATTAAGTCATTCGTAAATCCAACTAATTTATCTTCGAAACTTTCAATAATTTCCACTTGTAAGTCATCAACCAACTTATTCCAATCACCTCCATCAACCTCGTGGGATTCGTACTCCTTTTCATTGGACAATACATCCAATAACAAGCTATTAAATTCATCGTTTAAATTCACGAATCTATTAATAATTTCAATAAAAGTATTGATTTGCTCAACATAGTAGTATCTGTTTGATTCATTGCCTATTTCGAATATTTTGGACCTTGTTATTGATTTGATGTATTCGTAATGAATTTCTTTTAATTCATCAATTGTGAAGTTACTCTCTATTTGATTCACCCCATTAACCAGTAAATCAACATTAATGGTAGAAGTATCAATTGGGATTCTATTATTGACCAACCTTTTCAAATTTTTGTGTGATTTTGTTACTTCAAATAAATCTTTCTTCTCAAATTTGAGTAACAACTTGTTATAATTTTTTTCGATAATCTCTAGATCAAAAAAATTCTTAACAATTTTGATAAACTTAATAAACTCGTTACGTAAAATGTTCAATCTCTTGAAAGTTTTCAATATGAATAATTTCTTCTTGTTTGTTGGAAGATGTGATTTTATTTGGTAACCAATCTGTCTATCAATCAACTTCAGGTGTTTTTTCCTTAAATAGTTAGACTCTAGCCAACTTGAATTCAAAAAATATTCAATTTTTTGGAACTTCAATAGGAAATTAAACATTCTTAAGTATTCTTTCATATGATTTTGGTTTAAAATTAAATTTATAGGATTTTCAATTTGATAATCCAAAGTGAAAACATCCCAGCCAATATTGCCGTGACTTATTTCCAAGATTCTAGCATCCAACCTATTGACTGTATTCTTATTGAGGTGCCTAACGCTGGAATTTTCAATTGATTCTTGTAATATTTTCATCAACTGATGGCTTGATAGCTTGTAAGATGATCCATTAAATAATTCCAAACCTTTATCTATTAATGAGTTAATGAAATCACCTTTACCCATCAATAAAAAGGAGTGCAGGTTTTTGACTTCATCCAAAAACTTGAATTTATTGAATATTATGAAGTTTAAATGCTTTAAATAGTCATTGTACTGTAACTGAATTGTTGTTTTCAAATTTTTGATGAATGTATTGATGTCACTTAAAGATAAATTTTTGAAAAGGTTTGAATATTTGTTTGAGATTGTAAAACACCACTCTGTTTCATCACAATAATCTCTTAAAAAGATTAAAGACTTACCAATTTGATAAATTAACTCACCACTATCTTTCAAAAAAGTTGGAACATTTGATGGTATAAATTGATAATTGATTTGACGTATTTCATTTTCAGAAGCTATAAAGAAGTTTTCATTTTTGATATCATCATTGTTTAAGCTTCCTTCAATTAGCCAATTTTGAATCAAACTGTAATATGGATGAATACAAGCTTTAAAAAACTTTATCGAAGTTTCTTTCAATAGAGAGTCACCAATTATTGTATAGCCAAACAATAACGATAAGAACTCGTTTGGGCTCAGAAATTCCAATTGACTGAATAAAAAGTTTAAGAATCTTAGTTTGATGATCTCATCTAGTAATTTCAGATGGATTAAATTTAATGTTAGATTGTTTGAATTCAAGAATATATTATTTATTAAATCAATATAAGTTAACAATTCAGTTTTCAAGTAGCCCAAAAATGCAACTTTAACTTGGGATCTAATTAAAGATATTGAATCGTTTATTATCAAATTTTTCAATTTCTTGTAAATCAACGCTGGTTCAAACAATTTATGAAGTAAACCTGAAGTACCAAAGCTTATATTAGTTGGTAATTTGATGTGTGTGTTATTTTCAAATGGGAACATATCAGTTGTGGAGCCAGTCAGCGTAAACATGATATTTTGAATGATTTCAGTTTCGGATATTAGCCTATCGTTTAGATCAGGTGTGCCATAGTGAAAAGGAATTAGATATTCACTTAATGGCTTACCCTGAAATGCACTGTTGTTGTTGTTGAAACGAAATGAATTAGTAGTCGAGATTCTAGACGATGAACGACGATGATGTTGTTGTTGAGGTGGAGGAGTATTAGATGAAGAAGAGGAGGAAAGTCGGAAATGGTTTTGGCTAGTATATGTGTTTGAATCAATGTTTTTATTCAATGGTTGTGTTTCCTGATGCTGATATTGCTGTTGTTCATCAGCGTTTACTATTGAATCCAGTTGAATCAAATACCGTGATAGTTCGTCACGATCTTTAATCATTAGTAATTCTTCAAATGTCTGTTGTAACCTGTCCCAGAGACGAGTGGATCCTGTAAGTTGGATGATATATGTTTTATGTGTATTTAAAGCGTTTATATATTGAAAGTTGCTGCTGTTTCCAGTTGGTACTCTATAGGAGGTTGATTGTATTAGAATTGCGTAGACATCGTCCGTGAGCTGTGAGATTAAAGTGCTGTTAAGGTCCTGGTGATACGATGCGACTATTGCTTTGATAAGCCTGAGTAAATAATTTTTGATGATTATATTGGACTGCGGCATTTTTTAACGACTGGATGGCACTATATCAAAAGTAATAAATATCCTAAAACATCCACATAAACAACAATTAAAACACACATTCAATTGATCCTTTAAAAAAAAAATGATTCAAACAAAACAAAACAAAGGAAAAAAAGAGACACACGAAAATAAAAACAACATCCGCCATTTTAAGATCAAGTGTCAATAATATGTGGAGAAATAAATAATCGAATCGTTTTGGACTCATTCACATCCTTTTATACGACACTATGCTATAGAGATAGAGTTGATTCGACTACTTGTCAGTCAATTAAAGGATAATATATTTTGAGATATATTAGAATAGATTACAATGGCTTCTTTGAAACCTTTGAGATTGATTCTGCTAGGAGCCCCTGGTTCGGGTAAAGGTACCCTAACTTCAAGGCTTTTGAAACGACTACCTCAGATTAACTCAATCTCAACAGGCGATTTACTTAGAAACGAAATGAAAAACAAGGACTCTCAAATTGGTCAATTGGCAAAATCATACATTGCAAAAGGTGGTCTATTACCAGATACTTTGATGATTGAGCTATTAACAAATGAATTAAGACAGAATAATTGGCTAAATAAAGAATCCTCTTTTTTGTTGGATGGATTCCCAAGGACCGGAAACCAGGCTTCTTTATTAGATAAAACTTTAGCAAGTAATGGATTAGATATTAATTTGGTTGTTGAATTAGATGTCCCACCAGAAATTATCTTGAATCGTATTTCGAATAGATGGTGCCATTCGTCAGGAAGAATCTACAATTTAGAATACAATCCACCAAAAGTTCCTTTCAAAGACGATGTTACAGGAGAACCATTATTTCAAAGATCTGATGACAACCCTGAAACTTTTAAAATTAGATTGGATAACTACTTCAATGAATTACAGCCAATCAAGAATTTCTATACTGATAAAAAAGTTTATGAGAAAGTTTCTGGTGAAACTTCCGATATTATCTTCCCAAAGCTGTTGAATTTGGTGAACAGCAAATTTTCATAGATTGATTTTGAAATATACTTGTATATCAGGTGTATAGATACAAATAGATAACGTTCAAATGCATTCGGCACTTATAAACTTCCATTGTGGAATCATCTCTTATCTTTTACCATTTTCAAAAAACCGCGAGCTTTCTAGCCCGATAATTTCTTTAGTCTCCTTGTAGAAACGGCGAGTGACTCTCATATGACTACATGATTGAATAATTAGACGATAAGTTTCCTTTACTCAGTTTGGTGTTATGATAATAAATCTAAAATCTTGTTTAAAATATTGCTTTGAAAATTTGAAAAGCAATGAATTTATACCACTTACCCAATAGATATAGAGTAATGTTGAATATACCATTAAGTCGTGCATTACTAATCGTAGATCATATTAGTGCTAAGATTTTTCCCACGGATTTCCCAAGTTCTCTCGGTATGAATACAAAAAAAATCAATTCTTTAGATACCGACCCAAACAATCAAATCATCGCTCCCTTTTAAAAGACTGTGTGTTATATTTTCGTGAACCCAACTACTATTCGATCCTTCAACTTATCAAATAATTGTACAAATATTCTGCAGGTATGATGTCTGGTCATCATACATACCCGCCGATACCTGTAAGCGTTGGACCTTCGGATAAGCAATCAGTCCAAGCAACTTCAGCATCATTAACAAATTCTATGTCTCCCCCAATTCCCTCAACCACCAGCACCAGCACCAGCACCAGCACTGATACCACGATGGCAGTAGATTTTGACCCTGATGCTAGAAAAAAAAGAGCAAGATCAGCAAGAGCCTGTTTGGTTTGTAGAGAGCGGAAAGTCAAATGTGATGTCACTCTACGTTACCCCGATAAATGCTCCAACTGTGTTCAATTTAACGTCAGCCAATGTATTTTACCCGAACCTAAAAAGAGAAAAAGTGCCAAAATTAAACAACTCGAATTGAAACAACAAGAAGCCATAGATAAAGTCAAAAATGAAAAGATAAATAACCCACCATCTTCAGATACCGACTCAACACCGGGAACTACACCATTAACTAGTAAACTATTGTTTTCCTCATCTTTCCGAGTACCTTCTTTCGTTTATCCCGATCCTAGAAAAGAATTTCCTGATTTGTATGCACATGAATTAGATCCATCAAAAGTGCTTTTTCCAATATTATCAGAATCAACTGTACCAGAATACATGGGATCGACAGCACCAACCCCGCTTATAAAACTAGTTATTAAAGAGTTTTTTAAAGAAAAGTCAAAGAAAAACGGTACCATTGAATCCTTTAGAATAAATGAAACAGATTATAATTATTTGAATTCATTGGGGTGTTTTTGTTTACCAACAGAAAAACTTTTTTGGCTTTATATAAATAGTTATTTTGAAATACTGCATCCACAACAACCGGTCCTTAACAAGAAACAATTTTTGAAAGATTACGGATCTATGAAAAGTCCTAAGAGTTTGTTATTGATTCATTCTGTTTTATTTGCCGGTTCTAGAGTTTGCGAGGAAGCAAATTGGACACAAGAAGAACGTGAATCTCAGGAGAGAATAAGTAAAGTTTTGAATAAGCGAGCAAAAGCTCTGTTCGATTTACAAATTGAATCTGAACCAATCCCATTAATCCAATCAGTTTTAATCTTTGGTAACTACTGGGATTCACAGTTTTTTACAACAAAGTTAGGAACTTATTGGAATATCAAGATGGCGGTTTCCACTGCCCATTGTCTAGGTGTTCATCGTAACCACGACAATTCACCCGACATGAGCCCAATGACTAAAAGATTGTACAAGAGGATTTGGTGGACCTTGTTTATTAAAGACTGCTTCACTTCTTTTACATTTGGTAGACCATGGTCTATAGATCTAAAAGATTCAAACGTTAGTATGCTCGAAGAAGATGATTTTATTGACTCTTTAGAAGAAGAGGAAGAAGAAGATGAAAATTCTTTGAAGTCTGAATTGAACAAATTGGAGATTGATTTCTTTTTACATAGAACCAAATTGTCTCAAACAATTCGTAGAGTCATTGATAACCAATCGACCATTAAAGAACTTTCGTCAAAGAAAATCTCAGCAATTCCACTATTAAAAGAGTCAGACATGTTGATGGTTATGTGGTTACAAAATTTACCTGAACACTTGCGTTTTTCAATTGAAAACAATGAAAAGCCAAACAATTTTTACAGTGCATATTTGGCATTAGAATACTATACAGTGTTATTATTGGTTCATAGAAGTAACATTATTAGAAGATCGATGAACTCCAAAGCAAACGCTAGCGATCTGAATAAAAATAAGGATAACATTGATGTTTATCCATCATGGAGTATTACATTCAAATCAGCACATATGGTGACTTTAATTGGTGATTATTTCTTGAGAAATAACTATATTTTCAAGTATCATAGTTTCTTGATATATTCCATGACATCAGCCAGTGTTATGATGATTTATCATTTGTACAACATTGACAAAGACGCTTCCAAGCTTGCAAACAAAGCGATTCTGTCCTGTATGAATGTGCTTTCTAAAACCGCTGAGAAATGGCCTGTTGCGAATGTCGCTTATTTCTATTTGAAATCTGTGTACAGTGACAAATTTAAACAGATTGGATTGATAAGGGGAATTTTAAATGCTGCAAACAAACAAATTGTTAATTGTTCACCATCAGATGCTAGTAGAAGATGCGGTACTGCAGATATATTGGATAAAAGCTTGGAATCCTATAGTTCTTCAAAAGATTTCAGGTATGCTACACCAACGTTAAGTGCCGAAAGAGGTACTTTGAATTCAACCGATAGAAAAGAGAATCGTCAAATAACAGGAACTTTAGAACCGAATGTGAACTGGGTCTCCTCGAACAATAATTTAAAACCAACTACAATTACTGATTTACCAGTCACAACTATTTTTTATAAAGGTGCAACAGTGGATACTGGTGTTATTGATCCAAGAAGCAATCAGGATACTTCGAGGTACTTCACTAACCAACTTTTTTCCTTTGGATCCAAACCTTTATCAAGAACACCTTCACGATCTGTAACTCCAACCCAACAACAACAGCAGCAACAGCAACCACCATCAGTACCTTTTCATCAACAACAAAAACAACAAGAACAACAAGGACAACATCATCATCATTATCATCAACAGCAACAGCAACCGTCACTACTGTCACCACCACCACAGCAGCAACAACAACAGCCACAGCCACAGCAACAGCAACAACAACAACAATCACATTATCATCAACACACATCCACTGGTTATTCACACAGACATAATTCATCAATGGCGAACATGAACACATTATCAAGAGCAACACCGAGTTCGTCATCTACTTCATCAGAATTTTCTCCCACGTTTTCTAACTATTTAATGCCTGATACGATAGACGATAACTGGCTTCCATCGTTTGATACTTCAATGTTCCCTCCTGTTTTAATAAACAACGGTAATGATGCAACAGTAGGTATGAATGGTAAGACTAGTTTGGATAATAATAACAGTGGTAGTGATAACACGATGAATAGCGGCAGCAATAACGGAAGCTACACCAACGCTGTTAACGAAATTGGTGGTATTGATTTTGGATCTGGGACTAGAGAAGATGCACATGCAGTTGATGACTTGTTTGATCTTATGGGAAACGCCAATTTTGGATTTTATACATAAAAGGATTTGTTTTTTTTATGCATGTATAATTAATTAAGTACATGGGAGGTTCTTTTAACTACATTTGGACGGGAAACCCATCTTTAATTTCTACAATGCTCTTTTTTTTTGTAAATTGCTTTCTAAAAATATATTTTTCTCACGATTTGTAGAAATAAGCCAAAGAGGGCTCATAATTGATAAAAAAGCAAAACAAAACAAAATTGAAGAGGGAAATATGAGCAGAATAAAGTAACAAGAATAGCGGAACAAATGCCAAAAACAAAATGAAAATGCTGCAGAAAAAGAAACAGAAAATTACAAAAATTCACACAAAAGCGAAAAAAATGAAATGAAATAAAACAAAAAATGAAGGAAAATAACGTCAAAGAAGCAGCGCCAGATTATAACATTCTCAAGCTCCAACTTGTACTTCAACAGCACTGGAAACTTCCTCTTCACCACCTTTAGTCTCTATAGCGGCAGGTTCATAGAGTTGTGAACCGACAGGAATAGTCAACTCTTCACGAGAACCTCTTAAATCAACTTCACTCAACCCAACAACACCACCAAACTTGTTGAATCTTTCCATATAATGAACTCTCTTCTTTAATGCCATGTCAACAACTGCAGGGAAATAAGTTTCGTGATTATATTGAAAATCAACCAGTCCATCAAATTCTTTATCTAACTGCTGGGGTGGACAAAATTGTGAGAAATCAGCATCGAAGACAAGTTTTTCTTTTGTCAATGGATCGATGAATGGATAGATCAACTTCAAAAAAGTTCTTGCCAAGAATGGAATGTTTGTCAATAAAGCTTTACCCAATCTTTCAGGGTAATGAGTTTGCAAGATGTGTAAAACTTGCTTACCAACACTTAATGGCGGTGTTTTGGAAGTTTCAACGTTGGATGAAATTTCTGGATGGTTCTTAAAATCAATTAGAAGTGCCAAAGAATCTTGTCCCGATGGCATGAAATCAATGCATCTTTCCAAAAAGTAAACTAAATGTTGAACTTGTGTAAATGAATTTTTGGTGTTTTGACGACCTGGCTTTAAGTATAGACATGGTCTTGAATCGTTATCAAATCCCAGAACAACTTCTTTACCGGTTTCGGACTCTTTGGAGATAAGGGACGGAGTGACCTTGTTTTTCGTGTCATCGACTTGATAAACAATACCAAACTCTCTTCTCCAACTAATAGTGCCTTCAATTCTTTTGATAGCATCATCAACAATCCATTTAGTAGCTCTCAAGTATCTAAGTATGCACTCTCTTGTTAACCATGCTTTTTCATCAGCAATCAATGGCTCTTTAGCAACTGTTGAGTGATTGGTCTCAGAGACAGCAACAACTAAACTTTCATCTTGGAAATGTCTTAGCACAGTAAGATACTTCTCAAATTGTGTTGGTGTGAGTGGTGTTTCAGCAGGTGGGTGGATATCGGCTGGTGGTGACTCAAATGGGATGTCAACTTTGATGTATTCTTTATCTGGTGTCGGTTCAGGTGTTGCTTCTTTCTTTTTACCGAACCCAAACATGTTGTTTATATGTATATATATATATGTATATATGTAGTATTTGCTTTTGCGTTTTTTTTGATAGAAGATCTATCTATAGTACTTGAGAACTATTTGGAGAAACTTAAACAGATATTTTACTTATGTAGTAAAAGGGTTTGCTGTAAAAGAAATAAAGTTACCCCGAACAGTCAACCGGGTCGGTCCATGGATGGAAGCAAATGGATCAAAAAAATAATTGAGTTTTTTTATCTTTTTATTAGATTCTTCCGCGTTTAAAACGCGTTGTCGGAATTAAAGCTCGGCCCGCGAGCACGTCGCAAACCCGATATGGTCATCATTAATAATCACCTGGTTTTACTTCTTTAGTATTTATTTGTATTTGTCAAAATGGAAAATGATAATTGGTTTTTCGTTTTCCATTTTTCAATTCTTATTTTCATTAGTATTGATCAATATTACTACATATCTATTAGAAAAACATTTTCTTTAATTTGTCCCTTTTTCTCTTTTCCTTTTCATCTTTGAATCCTGAACCAGCAGAGCTGCTTGAATGAGTGCTTGGTCTTTCTTGTGATGATTGAAGTGGAGTTTGCATTTTGTTAACCACATGCTGCTGCTGCTGTTGATGATGCTGTTGTGGTGGTTGCTGCTGTTTAGAAGCTGGCAATCCTGATAGATCAGAAAGGATCACAGGAACTCTTTTTTTAATAGTTTTCAAATCCATTGGGAATTCGGCAGTTTTACGGTCCTCGTCAATCATTGTAATATCACCAAGTAATTCTAAAGTTGTATATATTTCATCCGTTCCAACGAAAATGTTCTTATTCACCTTTGATTCCAATGAAGTAATCATACTAACTTCAGAATGGGTTAATCCACCAGCAACGAATATCAACATCTTTTGCTTTGAAAGATCGTTTGTGGAAGTTTTAGCACTCTTCCATCTAGGTTGATTTCTCACTGGTTGTTGATATTCGGTATCTAGATCTTCAATTGGAGCACCTTTCACATACGGAAAATCTTTAAATGGCTCATCGTCATCATTATATCTATTTCCATTGTAAACTTCAGGTAGTTTATTGTATCCAAGTCTTGTTATAACATTGGCAAAACTTGGAACGTACCTTTCTGTTAAATCATCTGTTTTTTTCAATTCATGATAGGATTCTCTTTTGAATGGTTTACTAGCAGGAGTTGGTTTGAGTAATTTCAATCCCAATTTCTCAAAATTCTTGAATAACTTCGTCACATTGGCAACTTTTTCAGGTAGACCCAATAAACAAAGTTTTTGCAAATCAGCTTCAATGATGCCACCTCTATAATAAGCGTATACAACCAACAATCTAATTCTATTGGTCATTTCGATTTTAGGATTGACCAAGCACTCAACCAACGCATCTGTGACAGGTTCAAACAAATCCTTTTCAGGTCCTAAATTAGTAGCAATTTGGCCTTCAAAAGCCATACAATCTCCTACATCTTCAACTTCAAGAAAAGTTTTCTCAATCCTTCTAATAAACTTATAATGCCCCACAATTTTCTGTCTTTTATCCAAATGCTCACCTTGTGTTAACGTAGCATGTGCAATATCAGAAACGTAGGTGAGTTTACTCATTTTCTCATCTTCAGCTTGAAGTTCACGGTAATGAGCTAGTATAGCTTTAGTGTACTCTGGAACAGTTAAATCTTTCAATTCAGAGAAAATCTCATCATTTCTATCAAAATGTAACTGTTTTATCTCGGTACCATTTTTCAACTCCACTTGATACTCGTATGAATAATTATACTTACCCCTTTCACTAACAATTTCTTTATCCATAAGATCAAAAACTTGTGAGCTATAGTACTTAAAATGAGCAAATGGTGACATCAAATCCATAGTACGATCTGCAACAAAGAAAACGGTCTTGCTATAAACAGGAGACAAATCTGGATTGTTTCTATAATATTCATCAAGCTGTTTTTGGAATTCGTATGCTATTTTTTTAGCTGCTGGACTGTTGAAGTATCTGACAGTTGGGTACTCATTTGTTATAAGACACAAACTTAACATCGATTGAACTGATTTGTCAATCTGGTTGATAGTTAAATCAACACCTAGTTGTTGAGAATTATAATATGCTGCTACAGAATAATGGTTCCCTGTCACATAAACTCTATTGGCTAGTGGGTTCAAACTTAAAAACTCTATCTTTTCAAACCTACCTCCACATGAGGCCATCAACATTTGATTTGAAGTCAATGTTGCTGTGATTTTTTTGTTTAGTCCTGGGAGAAAACAAATAATTGATGATTCATATCTTTTACCTCTCGAGAAATCTGCCATTAAGCAATCTATAGTGTATGTTCTTGTTGGGTCGATTATGTAAATCGCTTGATCTCTATTTGCTGATCTGTTGTCATTATCAAGTTTGTTGTATGTGTATGCGTAATTGAGCACATCTTTACCGAGTAACTCATTGACCAATGGGTAAGTGGTCTCATCCACTATAAGGTGCCGATAGTTTGACTGGTATTTTTTAAGAGATTTAATGAGCTCTGTAGGTATAAATAGAAACAGTTAGTATATGAAACGGGGTATTGGGCCGCAAGAGGTGTTATTCATTCATTAGGAGGATGGATGAGGAAAAGCTGAACTTACCTAATTTCTGTAACTCATACAAGGACATTGGTGATCTAACAGAACTGTGCCAACCTTTTGTGTTTCAATAGGACTCAGTTTGATGTGAAACTGCAAAACTGAAATTTGTTGTCGTTTGAAACGAGAGATTAGGAGCATTCATTGATGGGTGGATGTCTCGTTCAGTCGTTTTTGTTTTTGTACTGATGTGGAACAATCGATTTTCTTTGAAAAGAATCAGTGGGGTGGAGATAGTCACGTGGTTGTAATTTGATAACAAGCAAAAAAGCAAGTCGATAGACTCAAAAATAATATTTATATATAAGTCAAAGATATCCGCCAAATATATCACGTGATGTATTAGCGGATAAGTTCTTATCATTTTCTTATCGCTCGGCAGATCTCAGATCTGAACTATTATCTATTGGATTCACTAATAGTGGGGGGTATCCACATATATATATATATATCTCTTAAAACTTCCTTTCTTTACGTAAAAGTCATTTGCAATTTTAATTTACTTTTAAAAATATTTCCCTTTATAAATACCAATTCCATTCATTGAAAAAAAAGCCAAAAAATAAGAACATGCTAGTTGATTTTGTAAGGGAAAACCAAGTGGAATTACTCAACTCCCTATTTGTTGTTTTAGCCTCCTATCTTACCTACTCCTTTGTATTGTATCCACTATATTTACATCCCTTAGCAAAGATTCCAGGTCCTAAAATATGTGCCTTAACAAGATACTGGATCCTATACATCAGTGGATCCCAACAAAGAAACAGGTACGTCGAGAAATTACACAACATCTATGGCCCAATCGTTAGAGTTGGTCCATCAGAAATTGATATCTGTGAAGCAAGTTACATTAAAGACATTTATGTGAACAACTTTGATAAAACCTCATTCTACTCACAGTTTTCCAATTATGGAACAAGGAACACTTTTTCAACCATCGATAAAGCTGTTCATAGAGATAGTAGAAAAGCAAGTGCCAAATTTTACTCGAAAACAAACGTTATGTCTGAACCCGTTCAGCAAAAAGTCACAAGCATCATGTCTTCCTTACTAAAAGTGATTGATGGGAACCAGAATACCGAAGTTAATTGCTTTTATTTGTGGGCAATAATGGCAATGGATGGCGTCACCAGTTTTTCATTTGGCGCCAAGTACTATAGACCATTACTTGCCGACCCATTTAACTTTGGCAAGATGATTATTGACAACTTCTTACACCAATCATCTTCTTGGTTTTGGACAACAAGTATGCCAGAATGGTATAATTATGTTGTTCCGAAAAGCGTTGGCCAATCATCAGAAATCGTGAGTAAATGGATTGCCGACCAGTTTGATGAATCACTGGCTAATGTGGACAACCACGAATGTGAAACTTTAGTCAGCACGATTTTAGGTGGTTCCAAGAAGAATATATTTGATGCAATGAGAGCCAAAAGTGAAAGTTTTGATCATATTGCAGCAGGCCATAACACTACTGCCACTACTTTAAGTTACATCTACTACGAATTGGCCAAAGACCCAATTAAGCAAGATAGGCTAGCTAAGGAATTAAAAGCTTTCAACAACGAAAAGTCAATAAATACAAACAACTATGAGTCATTCTATTACGCTGATATTGAAGAACTCCCATATCTATCAGCTTTTACCAACGAAACTTTCCGTAGATACGCTGCTATTCCAGGTCAAGCACCAAGAGTGGTTCCTAAATCTGGTCTACAATGGAGGGGTTCTGCTCAAACACCACCTACCACGATTCCAGGGGGTACCACAGTGACAATGCAACCATATTCATTACATCGTACTCCTGGTGTTTTTGATGACGCCAATACGTTCAACCCAGATAGATGGTTAATCGACGATGAGGAGAAATTAAAAGCAATGCATAAACACATGATGCAATTTGGTGCTGGATCAAGAATGTGTATGGGTATGCATTTGGCCATCTGTGAAATTAAATTGAGTGTTGCTAATGTTATCAGTAGATATAGAGTTGAACTGGTTGATGGCTATGACTATAGAATGATCAGACAAAAGGATATTTGGACAACTATTCCTGAATCTAGTAACGTCCCAATTATTTTTAAAGCTCGTTGTTGAACGCCCATAAAACTTTCTGAAGGTGCATGCATTCCACCATCTTTTATTTATTATATTTTCATTTTTCCTTTCTTTTTTTTATTTTTGGTATATATATTTACATATCCATTAGCGTTTTGCAATTATCAATTTAAAATTGGTCATAAATCCTCACTTGTGAGCACCTATAGTTAAAAGGAATGTTTCTCGTAATTAACAAAAAAACTTCTCTTTATATTATCATCATCATTAATTACTATAAACATAGTGTTCATTAAATATTCAAGAGCTATGCTCCTCAATAAGGTTTTTCCAACTTTCCATAATCACCGCTAAAGCTTCAAGCTGTTTACTCTCCATCTTTTGATATAGTCCAATTAGAATAACTGACCAAAACTTGTAAAATTCAGTCAATTCACTGATGTCACTAGGAACACGGCAATAATTAAGAAGATCATCCTCATGATCACGTTTAATGACAATCAATGGGTTCAAACCAGAGTCTGAAAACCTTATGTTTTTGAAGTATTCCGCAAAAGCAGACCCTGCAAATTTTCGAAGTGTTTTAATGCAATCTTCAAGGGAGTTTGTCCTTGACGGTATGTATCCGAGTAATCTACAATCCTCACCAAATTCAAATTCAAGCACGTGGTCAATACCGCCTAATGTTAAATCTTGGACTTGTTTGTAAATCGTGTGACATGACTCGTCTAAAGTTGCTGATGGTTGAGAAACATATATATCGTCAATCATCATTCCATCATCAATGATTTCAGGAAAAGAGGGTCGTTCAGCAAATATCGGGGAATTCTGTTTGATGTTAAGTTGGCCTTTGCTGTCATTATTTGATTGCATTGGATAATCTTCCTCACGGTCATCAATAAGGTTGCCACCGTGCATTTGTCTCGTTTTTCTTTCATCTATGTTGAAAGCATTTTCTTCAACTATTTTATTGGCGATCAATGTTGCAGTCATATTCGGTCTGAATGATATTGTGTGTATGTTGTCAACCAATGCCTTGACACAAAAGTTCTTGTCATTGGACATCAAAATGATCAAGTTTGTTGGATATTTATCTTTGAAGTATAAGCAACAGTCTAAAATAGCATCATCTTTAGTTAAAAATGAGTCTAGAATCTCTTGGGTTCTTTGGCCACGTACTATGGGGTCATTATCGTGTAATAAAGCATAACACCAGTCAATTGCCTGTCTTGCTAGTCGACTCAGATCTTCTGTCTTGTCAGACATTTTCAAGCCGTCTAATTCTATGATCACTTGCTTAGGAATGATTATTTTGTAAACGTTGCTGTATTTGCGACTTATTTGTCTCAGTTCATCAAGTAAATGAAGGTGACTAATGATGAAATTGGTGTCTACTATCAGAAAGATATCTTTTTGTGTCGATATGTTGTACATAAGTTGGACTTTTTTATAGTCCTGCTCATCGTTGATTTGATCATTATCTGCAACCTTAATAGGAGGTGGTGACAAAATCTTCACTGACGAACAGTTATCGGTTATGGGTATACTGGATGTACTTATTCTTTTATCAGCAACCCACTTAGTAATTCTATTCACCTCCGTCTGATCATTGAGATCCATAAGGTCCATGTCATTCGTTGCAGTTGACATTGCCGTATGCTTCCTAACCTTCCGTGGAGACTACTAGGCAAACCAATCAAAAAATATTTGTAGGCAGTTAATAAATATCTGCTTATGAGTCTATAAGTATACGAACTTGGTTTTACACTTGATCTCACTTCTTTATCTTTTCATCTCCATTAACACTCAAAAAGGTCAAAGAAGCTCGGTCACATCTTGAAACAAAAACATCACCAGCCTCATTCTTGCACCAGCCATTATTTTTTGTTTACTTTACATCAGCCATGTCTCTGAACTCGATCGATCCAAGTGACAGAGAAAGAAATCAAATCGGTGCTATTGCTGATTGCAGTCTTATTGAGGAAATGATGTCAAACGATGAATACCTTGCGTCTTATATTAATTCTTGAAACGTTAGATCAACAGTGTAAAGTCAAACAAGCAAGATTATATACGAACTTAATACCCCAATTATATCAACAATGGCTGGCGAATGGACTGTTGACCCAGACAACCGTAGAAAGCTAATGGCTTTACAAAAGCAAGGTGACAACAAGAAATGCTTTGATTGTAAAGCTCCAAATCCACAATGGGCTTCCCCAAAGTTTGGTATCTTTATCTGTTTAGAATGTGCTGGTGTCCATAGAGGTTTGGGTGTCCATATTTCTTTTGTTAGATCAATCACTATGGATCAATTCAAACCGGAAGAGTTAGCCAGGATGGAACAAGGTGGTAATATTAACTGTGCCACATACTTCCAAACCAATGGTGTCGATCTGTCTTTACCACCTCAACAAAAATACAACAACTACGTTGCTGAAGATTACAAGTTGAAACTAACTTCATTGATTGAAGGAACTGATTTTGTCCAGCCTGACCACTCTAACGAGTCACTACCCACAAAAGGCTCCTCCTTACCACAACAAGCTTCAGAATCATCTGCATCATCAGGAGGTAGTAGCTCTTTATTAGAATCAAGACGTGGAACCCCTTTGCAACCAGGCAACTCACAAAAAGCTCAAAACGAAACATATTTTGCTTCTTTAGGTGCTGCTAATGAATCAAGACCCGATCATTTACCTCCATCCCAAGGTGGTAAATACCAAGGTTTCGGATCTACTCCAGCACCATCTACTTCATCAAACAAGTCATCATTATCAGGATTCACTTTAGATGCTTTACAAAAGGATCCAATGGGTACTTTCACCAAAGGTTGGGGTCTGTTCTCCTCAACGGTGGCTAAATCTGTTAAAGAAGTCAACGAAACTGTGATTCAACCTGGTGTGAAACAGCTGGCTGACCAAGATTATGCCATTCAGGCTAAACGTGCCATGGAACAATTTGGTCACAAGGTGCAAGAAACTGGACTTACTTTACAACAGCAGTTTGATCAGAAAAGAACTGCTCACCAAGGAAACGGGCAATACAATAAGTTGTTTGATGGATTAGGAGAAGAAGAAGAATCTTTGATTCCTGCCTTTGGATTGGAAAAGCCAAAGGAAAAGACTAAGCTACCAGGTATGGGAAATAAAGCTAAGAAGGAAAAAGATAGTTGGGGTGAAGATGGTGAATGGGAAAAATTCTAAAATATTACATGCTTCAATTATTGCAGTATTAGATTTGTTTTCTTGCAACCATGAATCCATTAATATTGTATCTTTGTAATTTTTTTTGTTATACTACCCGTATTTCTCCTTTATATAATGCTTTTTTGTCTAATCTATAAACACTTTTCGATTCATTCAGTCAATTTGTGTCTCTGAAGAATCATGCATTTTTTTCTTTCTTTTGCTTATGTGTTTTTCTCTGTTTTTCTTCCCTGGATAATTAACTCCCCCCTTTCATTTGACGTGATATCACTTTATGACGGTATCTTGTCGCTTATAAACAATGCGATATCTTAATTTCTGTATCTCTTTAAGATCAATCACAAAATTGGGTCAGCCATCAAAAGGTAGTCCGGCTCCCAATTGAAAGTAAAAGCGCTAACATTTGTATAGGGGAATCTTTGATATCACAACGAATTCACAAACACTAAGCTTTACTTTAGCATTATTGTCCTCTGAATTTTGTGAAAACAAATTGTACTTGGATTGAGTTATCACGAGAAACATATACCTAGACGTTGAACAAATTGTTTTCTAAATCTCCAAAGTTCAAAAGAACATTAAGAACAACTGTAACCCAGTTGGTCACACAACAGCCGCATACAAGTCAATACAAAATGGCAACTATTAAATTTAATTACATACGCCCAACCATGTCTGAAAAGGATGGTTTACTATCAACAGGTAATCCATTTGATACGGAAACATCGTTCAAGGCAAAAGAGATATCATATTATTCACAAGTTTCACCGTCATTAGTCAAATACAACAAGGATGAATTACAACCTTTTCATATACCGAAAAAACTTGTTGAAGGTGACGCCCGAAACCAAAAGTACTTAATGAATGTCAAGAAGGGAGTAAAGAATTTCAAGCCAATGGTTTTCAGTGAAAGCCAATCAAGGATTGGTAATTTTTTAGCGTGTATTATTAATCATGAATATCAAACACAAAAACAACAGAAGTTGAAAAATAAAATATCCAACAATGCTAAAATATTGTCCCATAGTGGACTTTTCAGTGATATTGTTCTCCGTGATAAAGACAGCTACATTGTGATTCCATACCAAGGACAGTTAATTTTTGCAACTACCAATAGAAGAGTTGGTCAAGACAAGTTATTTTCATTCATTGGAATTAGATTTGAAGATATGTTGAAGACCCAACCAACCATTCAATCCGATGATATAGTTACTTATCGGTATAGGCCAACGTTGGATAACATGAGCCATTATAAAAGTATGGTTGAGATTGAGTTGAAAAAGAGTGGATTGATGTGTCAAACCGTCATTGAAGTTGATGCCACAAACTCATCAGTGGGAGGTGATCATAGTGCTGATCCGTTGGCACAACATACTGAAGTGAAGCTTGTTTTAACGCCCCATGCATCTAAGGCCATCAATATGGACAAAGCACAGTTACTGTTGCTATTGCGCTCATCCGTGAATTCATTTGGTAGAAAGTTATTAAAGTGGGTCTTGCAATGCTCATTCGGATCCATGAATCATGTTGTTGTTGGTGTTAGATCAAACTCTTTCAATATTACAGCTATCAAGTGTTACGAATTAAGCGAGTTGATTGATTTTTTAAAGTTTAATTACCCAGTCGGATATTTCAAGTATTTGAACTCTGTTGAAATAGTTGAACGTACTTTGGAATGGGTTGTTGAAAGTGTTAAAGATGATTGTGTTTACAGTTTTGATTTGTCCCAAGTTACTTTGACCGAGTATGGGCCACAGAGCCAACAATATACACAGTTGCGTAATAATGTTCTGACTAGAGAGTTTATCGGTTGGAGAGAGAATGGCGTTGTTAGTGAAGAGATACAAAGAGGGGAGTATAGCGTTTGTGAATCAGCGTCTCAGAAAAGTGTTAAAAGGGGGCCAAAAGCGTACAGACAAAAGAAGAAAGATAATACAAAGGAGGATAACGGTAAAACGAGCGCTGTGCAAAAGGCAAAGAAAGACAGCAAGCATAGTACAAATGATGACGAGTCTGAAAAGGACATTGAACAACTTACTAGTGGTTTAAATAAGTTCAATATAGAATGATTATGAACTGTTTGTGTAGGATCTAATTATCTTTCCATATGGAAAATTCCCCACTGGGAAAGTGTTGAGTGTTTGTTTTGTGCGGCAGCACAATGATTCAATTTCAATTTAACAGTAATCAAGAAAGGGTGCATAGAGAAGCTAAACTGCCCATTGAAAACAAGACAATTTTCGCAGCAGTAACTCAAACTATAGATGCATCAGGTAATCTTTTCACCAATAAAGTGGAAAATTAAAGTCTTGTAATGAATGGTAGGTCAGTAAATGGTGCTTTCTATAATTTTTTTGTCCATAATGAAAAGCATAGTCCAAAAATCAAAGACAAAGCTGACTTTTAAAATTCAAAATTCCTCCCCAAAATGGATTGTTCTTTGAATTGATCTTCCTAGAAAAGATGGTTATCAAATCTCCTCAGATCAAAGTAAACTTGGCATACCTGTTAGTCAACATTTACTTGATTGTGCAATTGATGAGATAAATAACAGACTCAGAAAGTTACAATCAAAGTGAGGTTTTGATTTACAACGCACGCCCTAGCTACATATCAGACAAGTTTGTTATTTCATTGATCTTGATCTTGTTTTTGAATTTTAAAATCTAGATCATAGTCGAATCCATTATAAGTTTGTTACGGTCACCTGGTTACTTCCCTGTTACAATCGTTGAAATTAGCAAACGATACCTTAATACCAAAATAAGTATCAAATCGGTTTCTTGTAGTTTTTTTACGTTTGGACTAAATCCAAAAGACGGAGAACCGCATTTTGTCATGTGATACTTTTAAAGGAAAATTCTGTATTTTTTGCAACCTCGGAAACGGTAGATAGAAAAATATGTGTTAAAATGGAAGTTGTCACTGTCGTTTCGAGGAAGAGGTGCTGATTTTTGATTTTTAATAACCCTTTTGAACAGTACAAAGGAAACGAAATATCTAAGTTGTGAGGGGAGTTTGTTTTCGTAAGGAAGCTTGAAGCTTTCAGGTGAATGTATAGATCTATACATGTTTGCATATACTTAAATGGTATTTCTGAGTTTTTTACTCGAGATCCTGTGATGTGGGATAGCCTAGCAGCCAGATTGCAAGTTCTCTGTATTGTTGATTGATTATATAAGCTATTAAGTAAACAAATTAGGCAATTACCTGAATCAATGATAACCATCAATCTCGCGATTGCCCAGAAAGGGAGTAAGATTGTAACCGATCTAAGTACCAGAAGTGGTTCATTCCATGATGTTATTCCACATTAACACAAAAAAACGTATGTGTATTGAAGTTATTTCCGCTGCTGTAAACTGTCACCAGCGGATGTTAAAATTATCAGCAAAAAGCAGACACTCAAAAAGTCAAAGGCACTGTAAACGCTACCACATAACTCGCTGCCCATCTATCTATCTACTAGCTCTCTCTTTCCTTCCTTAATTGATTCACTTTATTAAACTACGGCTGTGCATAATGACGACTATTTCCTAATTTGGAAAAGACGCTGCGATAACCTGAGTTTTTTTATACTATCAAAAGTTTCAACCGCCGCTACGGATATATAAAGAGCATCTTGTTTCCAACTCCTATTCTGTTTGTGCTTACTTATTTTTTCCTAATAGAACCGATCATCAGTAAACATATATCCTAGTCATAATATATAATACCAACACAAAGATGGCTCCATCCACGATCACTGAAACCGTCACTAATACTTCAAACATTCCAGACACCATGGAAGTTTCTACTTCCAAAGGTTACTCCACGGGTGAAAGAGGTGCCCACAATATTTCCCTGGGTGGTTCTGTTCCACATCCAATCCCAGAATTTGATAATCCATACAAGAAAAGAGAATGGATGCTTGAACACATGGCTGGTGCTTTCAGAGTTTTTGCTGCTAAAGGTTACACTGAAGGTTCTGCTGGTCACATTTCCATCAGAGATCCTGTTGATCCAAACACTTTCTGGATCAACCCATTAGGTATTCATTTTGCTATGTTGAAGGCTTCCGATATGGTTCATGTTGATGAAAATGCTAACATTATCGGTGGTAACAGAGTTGCTATTAATGCTGCCGGTTTTGCTATCCACTCTGCATTACACAAGGCCAGACCAGACGTTAACGCTGCTTGTCACACACACTCTCCATACGGTAAGGCTTACTCTGCTTTTGGTAAGCCATTAGAAATGTTGAACCAAGATGCTTGTGTCTTTTACAACCACCATGCTGTTTTTGAAAACTTTGGTGGTGTTGCTCTTGAAGCTAAGGAAGGTGAAGAAATTGCTGCTGCGATTGGCGATGGTCATGGTGCTATTTTACAAAACCATGGCTTAATCACTGTTGGTTACACGGTTGATGAAGCTGCTTATTTATACACCTTAATGGAAAGAACTTGTGAATGTCAATTACTAGCTGATGCCGCTGAGAACCAAGGTAGACCAAAGAAGATAATTGGTGATGAAGAAGCTGCCTACACCTACCACATGGACGCTGATAGAGAAACTTTATTCCAAGATTTCCAACCAGATTTCTTATACGAAGTTCACAAGGACGACAGTTTCTTATCTTTCAGCAAAGCAAAGGCCTAAATCTAGAGTGAGTATATCTGTCATAATTTGAACTAAGGAAAACTTGTGCCTTGTTAATTTTCATCAAAAGACTTAAAGAAGGTATTTATAGATTTAGTTTTCTGAGAGTCTATTTTAAGTTGCGTGTACTTTTAACTTTTTGATTTATTTATTTATTTGTTTATTTGTCTGTTTGTTTATTCTACATATCTTTACTATATTTAATTCAGACTATTCCAGAATAATAACATGTAGATGGTCTACTCTATCCTTTTTTTCTCCATTTTCCCCTGCTTTTTCATCGTTTGTGTACTACATTTGTTTGATTTGGTGTTTTTTTACTTTTTCTGTATTCTTATGGATTTAGGTTTTTAGACTCAATATAATGATTTCAACATCTATTTTCAGCTATATAAGTAGAAAGAGGGGAATCTCCATAAAGTATTTTATTCTATGAGATAGCAAACAAAGTTTTATTAAAATCAATCGAACAAGTGAAAGAAAAATTTATATAAAAGAACAACTAACTAAAATAGTTAAAAATAAAAATAAACGTCTATAGATATAACTAAATGAATAGAGAGAGTGTATAAATCAGCTGACTGAAGAATGCTTAAATCATGGCCAACAAACCTAAGAACAAAGTGGCAAGTTTCAACAGCAAGCCATCCATAGAGTCAAACGAAAAAGCTGCAGCTCCTCCACTACTTGATTTGGAAGTGGATGTAGTGGATTCAGCGGTAACGGTAGCTAAAGTGAAAACTTGTTCATCGTCTTCACCAGAAACAGTGGATAACCAACCAGACAAATCACTGAAATCTAAATCGTCATCAAAGGTAGTATCATTTGATAAAAACACCGAAACAATACCATCAGAACCAAAGACAACACCACCGGTCATAACAGCACCTGGAGTTCTCTCAATGAAACCAAAGTTTTGAATACCGGTATAAATATCGGAGACGCCTTGGTAGTCATGGATAGTTGAATAGAAGTGGTTTGATTCAGTGGAGTTCATAACTTCAAAGATATCAAATTCACCACCACCAGAGGTCCATGATGAACAGTTACTATTTGTTGGGTATTGTGCTGTTCTTGGGATGTTTGCATTCAGTAACCAAATGGCCGTTAAATCATAAGAAGTGGAGGTTTTAGAGACAGAATTGTTAACAGTGGCTTGTAATGGAGCTTCAAATTGGAAAAGGAACATTTTAGTGGTACCATAGTAACCGTGATAAGCAGGAATACCAGATCTATAGACACCACAGTCATTATCCCAACCGGAGTCGTCACATGAAACGTTAGACATGATGGCGAATTCTTGATTGGATTCTATGGTAACGTTACCTAAAACGGTTGAACTACTAGCTTGTGAAACACCATCGGAGTCAATGTAATCCAATGAGTTACCTAAACAGGTAATGTTTTCACCAACGTTTGCCAAGAATGTAACGTTCTCGGCAGCACCTGTTTCAACGTCAAAGTATGCCATTCTGGACCAACTACCATCGGTGTCACCATAGGTGTAAGAGTCTGTTGTAAAGTATGCGAATTTTTGTAAGTTGATTGGACCTCTAATGTGGACCGAGAGTTCTTCATCCAATGGAGCATTTGTACCGGAGAAAGTCCATGGATCGTCAGTGTTCAGTTCACAGGTGCATGCATCATCCGAAGATGAATCTATGCTGGAAACTTTATAGTATGAACCTTCGTAACCAACGTTTTGGAATTGAAGGACACCATAGTCTTGAGACCAAACTTTAGTTGATGAAGCAGTAGAAGTAGAACTTGTTGCTGTTCCCGTTCCTATTATATGAGCATTACTAGCCTCATGATTCATATCTCTTCTCGCTATTCCTCCTTTTCGTGTACCGGATGCGGAAGCAGCGATTGCGCCAGAAGATGAGAGCAGTATCGTTGATAAGAGTGATGCCGTTTGTGTGAACTTCATCTGTTTATTGAATTATGGATATAATTGAAAGTGTATTTATATTCGAATGATACGAGAAAAGTCAAGAAGTACGATGATAGTCAGTTTTAGATATAATAAGTCACCGGGCTGAACAGAATGGGGAACGAAGGTATTTATATAAAGGAAATGGACTCAGCAATGAACGCAAAAGGTTAGTAAAGGCGCACACAAGATAATTGGATTATTACAACAAAAAGCTTATGTATTAGCAAAAGCCGAGTTCCTCTAAACAAGCATATTTTTTCGGACCATTTTCAATCAAACAATAAAACAAAGAGAAAAGAAATTAAAAATCCAAGAAAACAAAGCCCTGTTCGTTTATTCATTGAGAAAGAGGTTTGAAAAAAAGTTGTTTACATGAAATTCAACAAGACGGCTGTGCAAATTTATTAATAGATTATTATTAACTGCGCCCAGATTAAATTGGGTATATCCTGATTACTCGGATGCTAATTTCAAGCCCCACTTATTCACTGTTTGATTGAAGAAGCTTGAGTATACATTGAAAGAAGAGATCGAGTGTATTATTGCAGGAAGGTTTTACTGTTACCAGATAACTCACTTAAGACTATTCAATCCAAAACACAAAATAATGAAAATCAAACCATCATTTACTCTGGTACATCTCAAATACTCCCTTAAAAATGCTCCAAAAACACAAAGTCAAGTTTGGCAAGTGTACAATCACATCTCCAAAGTTTTATTACCAACAAACTCCAAATTACTTGAGTTTAAAATACCCAAAGTTGCCTTTCATGGTATCACCAAATTCAAAGATTATGTGAATTTCACTATTTTAACTGAAATTGACAATAATGAACTTCTGCAACTATCACGACCACTAGTACAAGGGGATAAATCTACATTCAACATTGTTCAAATGCCCCAATATATTAAAGTTAGCGACGAAATAGGTACAATGAAGTTGGTATCTTCTGAATCATCCAACATTGATTTTTCAACTCCTATATATCAACAGAAATGAAACGATAAGAATTAATTATGCATTTACAGCTAAACCCAGGTTTTTTATGCAAGATGCGTAGTTAGAATTTGTTTCATCCATTCTGTCAGAGTTCTAGTGCAACTGTTTTTAGCTATAATTTTTCTTGATATATATATACAAGCTGTTTTAACTCATTAATTCAACTGCCTTTTTTACGCTCTCTATTTTTATTATCAATCATCTTGTTCTTATATTACAAGTCTATTGACCATTATCTAGGCTTATTTGGATAATTATACTATACCAGTAAATAGGAATCACACACCGTTAAAAATTCAAATTTCGCCAGAGAGACGATCGACCTCATTGAATCCAATATCGACGTTGTCAACTGTTGTTTTTGTTTACTTAGCACAAAATTACTTTATTCACCTTTAGATACTACCAGGTAAAAACCCTTCAATGGGCATTGTAATAGAAAGGAACAATATATTAGAAATGGAGGCAGACGAAATACGAATCTCCAAAATTGCAAACGATTTGCTATCAGCGATCAACTCAAACCTGTCTATTATTCTTCACGAAGGTGATAGTCAACAGCACTCAAACATTGACTCAACAATAACAATTCCACAGTCAGCAACTTTTCAAACGTTAATTACTACAATAGAGCAATTTCAACCATGTCCTCAACTGATAGATCCAAAGCTTAGAAATTATATAGAGAGATTAGTAGCAGCTTACGTTTCAAACACTCTTTCCAATGAAAATGGCAACAGTGATATTAACGATTTATCTTCTACTATAGGTGAGTTGTTCTACACCTTCACTAAAGTTCGAGGTGTTAAAACCGTGGCAAACTGTTTATCTAGTGATATATACCTTTTAACATCGGTCAGTGACAGATTACAAAATAACCAATTGACAAGGCTTCCATGGCAAGAAAGGTTCTTCTTGTTGGTCTGGTTATCGGTGCTCATCCTCGTTCCGTTTCCCTTGTTTTCAATATCAGAAAATTTGCCGACTGCCATTTATAAACTCTCATTGTCTTGTCTTGAATCAAGTGGGAAAGACAACGATGCTTCATGTTTGTTACTTGCAAGGTTTTTGTCAAGGGACGATTGTTCCAAGTTGTTCATGAATAGATTCATAACTGAAAATTTCAACACTTTGGAATGGGAACAAAATGGTGTTGTTAAGAAAGTTGGGCTATTGAAAGTGATCAATTACTTGTTAAAGATGACTAGTGTTGCTAGAACGGAACCTTATTTACAAAGAATCTTAACGTTGATATCAAATGAACTCAATGATTATAATGATAATAGCCTTAAGAAAAACGGTGAATCGGTGACTGTTACATTCTATTACGTTAAAATCATGGGGAAATTGTCCCTTATGTTTTGTAAATTGCAAGAATATGAATCCATTGAAGAGGTGATTGATATGTTGTTGCTGCTGGTTGGACACGATGACGGTATCGTCCGCTATTCGGTTGCTAAACAAGTTTCCAAGATTTCTGTGGTACTTGAAGAAGATACAATGAGACGGGACATCATTTTGTACTTCTTAAACGATCTGGAAATTAATAATTTAGAGTTGCTATCAAACGCATCTTTGAAATTGGATTTAAATGTTGATTATGAAACTTTAAACATTGAAAAGTATCATGGCATAGTGTTAACACTTGGTGAATTTGCAAGGCATCGATTGCTATCAACTAATGCCGGATTACCCAACGCATGTATATCGATCTTGCATAAGACTCTTTTTGTCGAACAGCATAGATTGACATATTCGGCTGGTGGGTCGGTGAGAGACGCTAGTTGTTTTGTTGCCTGGTCACTGGCCAAGAAATACAAGACTGTGGAATTAAACCCTCAGTTATGGGTCAGATTGTTTACTGATTTACTGTTGACTTGTTGTTTTGATCGGGATTTTATGATTAGAAGAGCAGCATCCGCTGCTGTGCAAGAGTTAGTGGGTAGACATGGGGATGTTATAATTCCCGAAATGATCGAATTTGAAGGTGATGGTAATACACTGATTCATGGCTATAAAGTGAAGTTAGTTGAAATATTAGATTATACAACATTAGGTCAACTGAATAAATCATTTGGTTTAAGTTTGAAGATTACTGGGGAATTGTCACATTTGATGCAATTTGAGTTTATTGATGAGTTGATTAATCGAGGTATTGTCAGCGCTGATTACGAAGTTCGTAAGTTATCAAGTGTCACCTTGAGGGACTTTCTTGCTCAGCTGAATTATGACACGGTTGTACTTAGTACACTAACTTCCCTATTACAAAGACTAAACAACAAACAACAAACCAATGGGTTACTGTATGCTATTGCGGAGCTCTTGGTTCTTTTACCACTTGACTCTACCATTAATTTCTCAAACTTGGAAATTTTTTTGAAATCGGTTAGTTTCAATTATCATTCAGATCCGTATTATAAAGGTGAAGAGTACATTCATATTTTAACCAAATTAGTTGAATCCCACATACAATTTGAACTATCAACAAGTCACTACGAATGTGTGTTCACTATTATTAGAATGTCTCACGATTTTATTACTCAGAAGTTCATTGAGCTCACTGAAGTATTAACTAACGTTCCAAAATTTTATCGTGATAAATGGGTGTATTACATTAAAAATGGGAACTTGAATGCTGCTAAGGCCATTGGTTATAATTTTGAATTGTTGAAAGATATCCTTGATGATGTCTTAGGGTTAGTGGAAGGTGGGAAAAACATTGATGCAGAATTACGTAGTTCCTTGATTGATTCTTTGTCGAAGTATGTGAGCAACAGTACTGAAACTGGAGCAGGTAATGTTGATGAGCCATTACTAAGACGGTTGGTTTGCAATTTGGACGATTACACAATCACAAACCGAGGAGACGTTGGTAGTTACATTAGATCATCAACTATTAATTTGATCAAGGATAACATTTCTGTTTTCCAGAATAGTAGTTTTGTGGTGATCAAGGAGGTTGAAATGAGGTTGGTGAGACTGATGGGTGAAGCTATGAGCAAGATACGGTTGAACTCTTCAAAATTATTGCTTGTTTTCAAGGGTTGGGAAAGTTACTATTATGATTATTGCACATTGCATAAATTGGCTGTCCCTGACGAGTTGTTTGGTAGTAACAACAATGGTGATAAACAGCAATTGTTGTTTATTAGTGAGACAGACTATTATGAGTTCTTGTTAACCATCTACAAAGAAAAGTATCTCGACTATGAAGATCGTGAAATCTCTAGAGAATTCTTCAAAGGCTATTCGTTTTCAGGCGGGTCTTTACAAGCCATCGATTTAACTATAAACTCGTCAGTGTATGCGTTTATGCAAACCTGGCATTTTTTGAATGACGAACAAAGAGTTTGTGTTTTAACTGACTTGCTTTCGATTTTGAAAGTTGATAAATCTATGAATTCAAAGAACGGTGCTATTGCCATGAAAATGGAACGGTTTAACAAGACACAAAGTTCATGTTTGAAATTTTGGTGCAACTTGTTAGAACTAAACATGCCAATTCCTGATATTTTTCCATTGAATGGGCTGTTTGTCCGAACTTATAATCTTACTTTAGGTTCTTCGAATTTGCCAAGGTTGTTGACTTCGATCAGAGTGTTTACTTGTTTATATTTGAAGGACCCTACCAAGTTTGCTGATTGCAAAAAAAGATTAATTTGGCTCAGTGAAAAACACCCAATAATAAAAGTTAGAAACACTGCTTTGGATGCTTTGAAAGAAGTAGATTACGAAATTAGTGTTTAGACATTTTCCTTTAATAAATTAATAATAAATAATAATTGTGCATACATAAATATTATCTTCTACAAAACAGCCATTTCACTTATCTTCGGTTAATGTAGTAACACCTGTTGAGATTGAAACATCATTTAATGCATCCTTCAACTTAACGTTCCCACTTCCTCTCTTCAAAGGTTTTGAGATACTGTCACCGGCTTTCCAACCAATCATAAACACAAATCTAAAAGTGGCAGGTAAATTCCCCATTTTTGGATCACCGTGCAAGGCCTGATAGATTGGTTGTAAAGCAATCAATAAATCTTTAGTCAGTTGGGGAGGTGTACTCAGAACAGAGTTAGATTCGCCCATTAGTTGTAAATCTGTCATTAATGCCATAACATCCGGGTATTCTACTACTATTTCTTCAACGTCAATAGTGAGCATTTGAAATCCAGCTTTTTGTAACAGTGAACCAACGTCAGCGGATCCGACAAAAGGTGAAACTCTTGGTGATAACCCACCCTGACGTTCTTGCTCAGCTAGTTGTAACGAAGTACGTAGTTCAAATAGGGTGTCACCACCAAAAATACTACCAATAAAGCAGCAATTTGGCTTTAGGGAGTTGTGCATCTTTTTAAACACTTTTGGAAGGTCGTTGATCCAGTGGAGTGATAGGTTGGACACAATTAGATCAAACTTGTCCTTCTCATTTAGTACGCTATGGGCATAGGCTTCTTCATCAGTAACAATTCTTTCTATGTTCAGCTTGTTGTTGAAATCTGCATCGATATTCTTGTTAAGCATGCTTTCAGAAGAATCCACCATATATAACTTGTTAATTTTCGATTTCACCAAGTTCTTATCATCTTTCCACCTGAAATCATCGTCTGGGTTCACTTCACAAAGTTGTTTGGCAAAGTTCCCACTGTTACAACCAAAATCCAAAGTCTCTGTGAAATCATTCTTTAAAAATGCTAGTCTTTCAATGGTTCTTCTAGCAACTTCATCTCTGATATATTCCACCATTCGACTTTCTTGATTAATGGCTGCCCGTTCTCTTTGCTTCAATTTGATGCTTCTATCAAACACTTGATAAGCCCCGTGTGTAGATGCCGTTGATGAGAGTCTGCATGCTGCGCTATGGCTGATCCTTCTCGAGAAGTATTTGCTAATCATTTATCTCTATATAATCCTTATATCTGTCTTCTTAATTACTTGATCAGTAAGAAAAACAAAACTTTCAGCAAACAGACACACATGTACAAGTTGTAAGAAGGTGTTGTGTTGACATTACATGATATAGACAAAATGTTAAAATTTTCGGCGGGCGTCCAAATGAGGAATGTGGGGTAGTTTGCGGCCAATGAGACGATGTTTGTTTATAATAAAAGTAACACACGATGATGAACGTGTGAATTGTATAAATAAAAAGAAATGAATCCCTTACCTAGGTTGTCTAAAGTTTCAAGATACACTTTTTGGTGATATAGAAGTATACTAATAAACATATTTCATGAAACCTACTTCGATTCGGTTCACAAACAGATTGTCGGCAATACGCAACAGAGTCGCCCATTCATCAAACGACCTACTGGCAACCAAAGAGTCACTAAGGAAACTTCACAACAATCAGCGCAAATTGAAATTGAGATATTTAGATAAGTTTCAATCTATATTGTACCAATCGAACCCTAAATGTTTGAAAACAGGTGATAAAACTACAAGTTTGCTACTTGAATATTCAACTTCGTACCCGGAACTTGTTATTAGTGACGAACTGCAAAACACCATTACAAAAATATACAATAAAACAGCCTCAATTGAACATGCTGTACTATATAGATCAATACTGAATCAAAATGGAATAAAAGATTTTTTTTTCACGATATCGTACGCTGTCGAACAGGATCAGTACGAAATTGCAATTCGTTTGTTCTGGGATGCTGTGGAGTATTACCAGAAGCAACTCAACGAGGCTAAAAGGATGATCGATGATAGAATCAAACAAGTTGAATTGGAAACTATACAGAATGGGTATGAACCAAATTATGTGAGCATAGTGAACGGTGCTAGGAACTTCATTCGCAAACATCATTGCCATTGGTTAGTCTTGAAGAATGACAATGATTTGCCGTTTGAAAATGCAACAATGTTGTTAGTTTACATGAAACTAAACGCTTTGAACTTGCTGTTTATGGCTTCTGAAAGAGGCGATGGAGAACAAATTGTTAAAATAATCCAACTTTTAAAGTCGGCTGATGAAAACTGTTTGACAGGGACAAACTATTCAAAGTTGTTAATATCGGCTCTCAATTTTAAAAACTATGAAACTACTAAAGCGGTGTTTGAATTGGGGTTTGGGAAGGTTGATTACGCTCAAAGTTTACTCGTTCTATTGGCAAAATTGTTTATTCTGAATGATGATACTGAGCTAGGGTTGATTGTTGTTGGTTTGCTTGAGGATATGGAGACGAAGAAATTGTTAACTTTGGACATTGTGTCAAAATTGGGAGATTCATTAAAATGGATAGTCGTCGATCAGTTAATTACCAATGGTGTTGATCTTAGTTATAATGATTTATTGTGTTCGGGAATGCATCACGTTGATGGTGATTTAGATTTTAGAAGCTTTCAATCGCTTGAGCAGCATTTGAAAATGCTACCGAGCTTCCGAAATGAACTTACCGGAAAATTATTTATTTATTCACTCTTTAAGTCACTAGTTGAGAATGAAATTGGTTTGAAATCTTTTGCATTTGTTACAAACTATTTGACCAAAAATAACAAATTGCAGTATTTGGAAGGAGACCAATTTAAGTTGATTTGTTATAGTTTAGGCCAATCAGGTTTGAAAAGCTCAAGTTTCTGGTATATCGGTCTATCTGCCAAGTTGGGTGTTGAACTAACATTGAACGATTTTTATTCGCTAATGAAATGTCAAATGTACGGTGAGACCCATAAAACACTTTACCTTATCATTGTTAAGGCTCTAGAAGCCCATAGGAAGTTGAACCTGAAAATTATCAATTTATTACAAAGTGTAGCCAATGAGGCAAATGACACGGCTTTGGGTGTTTACTTGAGTCAGTTGGATGATATCACTATTGACGAAACTAAACGGTTATTCAAATATGATGACGTTTACGAAGATTTAACTTGTTCTAAAGTTGCTGACCAACATGACCATGGTGTTCTCGCTGGGTATGGACAATATTATGAAAGTTACGATTCAAGTACACTGGACATGTTGAACAGTTGAAAAGTTTTTATGTATTGTATACGATAGATATTTTTTATAAGATAACATTTAAACCAAGTATAGAGATTGGTTCTTCAAACTGTATTTGAAGACAGAGATCAAATCACAACTTTATTTCAACAATATATATGTGTATGTAAAGGTACAAGAAAACAAGAAAGAATGAAAAGTAAGAAGAAAATCATTTAGGCCAATGTATACAAAAAGTACACAAATGCAGCAAATGAACATCCAAATAAAGTCAAAACGGTGTTAATGGTACAATACTCTTTTTCCAAGATTGGCTTGATAGCTCTATCCAAGTTCATCTTCTTTTTAGCATTTAAGTAATAAACGGTTTCCATCGGTTTGGTACCTTGTGGAATATGGTCTGGGTTTGGGTTCAGTTCTTCTAAGAATTGCTCCAATTCACCACATTTAATACCAATGGCCAAGTAGTTTGGATCAGAAACTGGGCATTTGTGATGAATGATCTTCAAGTACTCACTAAAAACTTTCAAAGTACCTTCGTAAGTTCTTGATTGAAGTATCAACTTACAAGTTTGCCCTTTTCTAATCTTCACATTCTTCTTGAAAACTAATGGGTTTTGAAAAACTTCAGCCAATGTAGCAATGGCCATAACCTGTGGAATTGAACAAAAGTTGAAAGTTGAGTTATCATAGATCAACGACAAATAAACCAAAACGTCCTTAACGTGGCCTAATGCATTTAAAACCAAGTCGCTTGTACAGTTCAAACCATCTTGTAAGTATTCCTTTTTAGTGAAATTAGATAACTTGTCAGTATGTTTTGACCAAGTTTCTTCAGGCCAGAAAGATCTACCATCGTCCATATCTTCTTTGTAATCTCTAATAATGTTTGTCTTTTGTAAGAATAAACCCATGGATTCAGACAAATACATATCGTCAATCAAGTGTTCAGGTCCAAACTTAGCAGCCACTGTCATTTTGGTTAAACCTTCACCAACTAATCCAGCAACGTAATGACAATATAGATCGTAGTCTTTCATGGTTTTAACACCGTTTAAGTTGAATTCTTCGTTGCCGATGTAGTCGGCCATACCGTTACCCATCTTAAAACAGATTTCTTTAATAACGTCTTGGTATTGTGGCTTCAACTTGTGATATTCGCTTAGAACAACATCAAACTGAACAAGAACAATACGGTCCTTTTCATTTGGCCCATTTCCATTGAAAGTCCAGTCTTTTGTAAGTAACTTGGAGTCAAATGTTCTCAACAATGGGACCTTGATGTCTGCGGATATTGTCATATCATCTTCAACTGTATCTAAGGCTCTCAAAACAAGGTAGAAGATCATGGTGGCATTACGTAGCTCCGGGTTTAGTTCCATGATAACTGCGCAGAATGATCTTGATGTTAGTTCTAGTAAGTCGTAACATCTCTTTTCGGACTCAGATTGGGTGTTTGGGTCGATTGGGTAGAGGCTTTTTCTGAAATATTTTCTGGAATAGTATTCAAGTTGATTATCAAAGTTTGATGGTAGTAATGTTAGTATATAAGTGGATAAGATTTATTTATGGTGCTAAAGCTGGTTATACGATCTAAACGAGCATTGAAATTGATACTGAATAAGCAATACGTACAATTGAAGAGCAGCCTTCAGCTCTGTTGGGTGAGAAAGCAACTGAGTAACTTTGCCCATTGCTATTGGTTGATGAATATAGTATACGTGTAGAGAATCGATTCTATGGTAGATCACAACAGCACTAATATACGATATAAGCTGCCTTCATCTGAGTTATTAGTATCAAGTAGGTGAACTAAAGTTGATTGAGCCTACACCCTACACTATACACGGGTGAAAAAAAAAATATCGCGCGTTTAATAAATTTTAATCAAACCATTTATTCTAAAAAGATAAGGTAAGCAATGAGCTCATCAATTTGATTGCTCCATATTGTGTTATGTAAGTTCACTTCAAGTTCACTTCAAGTTAGAGTGTGGAGTTTGGTCAGTTTTAGATCAGATCAGACTTGAATGGAATCAATTTAGAGGAAGCTTAGACTGAACAGAGACATCAATTTTGAATCTATAAGCTTCGTGCAGCCATTTAATACATGTCGTACAACACAGATTGGACCTCCAATGGTAATAACGAAGAAAACAGTGATGATGTTGTGGACTTCAACATTCATCAGGGTACTATTTTTGCCGTCCATCTAACACCAACAATGTACCAAAAGCTACCAATAATCTTATACATGATCTTGAAAAATATGCAATACAAAGTCAGATCGTTGCCAAATACTGGCTTTGGTGTTTACTTATTCAATTGCTCCGCTGCTAGTACCTCTGATAGCACCTTTGATGTTAGTGTCAAAGGTGAATTTGACAATAAGCTGAGTAGTTCCCCGGTCAGTTATGGAGGAGCCACTGGTAGGTTAGGAATATATCCAATATTTAGATTGGACGACTTGAATTCCGAACAATTGAAAACACTGAACACTTTAATAGAAGAATCTCAAATCAAAGATGAATTGACTGGTGAATATCCTAAATCTCTCGATAAAGTGTTCAATTTGTTAGAGAAGGATCCTGTTTCAAACTATGGTGGTCAGTTAACAAACATGCTAAACCAGTGTTATGATGACTTTACGTACATTCCTAAATTTGTTAAACCTTATACAACTCGGAAAGTGGCTTTGTTTACCGATTGTGAAAAACCTTTCAACGGAGACACTGGTGTCAGAATGACATTGGATACGATCATCAAAGATCTGAACGAACACAAAATTGGAATAGATCCTTATTTATTACCAAGTACTCCTGGAGCCAAATTTGATTCTTCTGAATTTAACATATTGTTACAAACCGGTGTTGACGATGAGGAAGATGAAAGAGGTTTAAGATTTCAAAAGAGTATTAGACAGATTGATCTAAACTCAGTTGAGGAGAAAATTTCAAGATCGAATGAAATTAGAAGGAAAGCGTTTGAATGTCCATTGGTGATAAATGATCAGCTAACCATTTCCACGAAAGGATTTGCCATTTTCAATGAAGTAAAGTTGAAACACCCTAGTAATTTCTATGACGATCATGGGCAATACAGATACGTTGAGACTAAAACCGTCAAAGTCGATCCAAAAACAGGTGAAGCTCTTAAACCTGGGTCAACTACCAAGGTTGTTAGAGTTGGGGATCAATGTTTCTCAATTGATCCCAAATATTTTTATAGACTCTTACAGTTTGATGGATCGGAAATATCTAGTTTAAGAGTCATTGGCTTCAGAAAAATAGAGTATTTTAATCCTGGTTATACTGTTGGTACTCCAACTTTGATGGTTCCTGATGAAGATGGTGAATACATGAATTCACGTAGGGCATTCTCGGCACTGTATCAATCGTTGACCAAGAGTAGAAAAATGGCTTTGGTTTGGGGTACGACACGTCAAATATCACCACCTTCTTTTTATTACTTAATTCCAACAGATACGAAACTAGGTTATAAAACAACAACAAATAACTATCCGCAAGGTCTTGCAGTGATTCAAATACCGCCTAAAGATTACATCAGATGTTTACCATCGTATTTAACGGAAAAAGTTGAAGCTGTTCCTGAAATCAAACCTAATTTATTCGATAAATTGTTGTACCATTTGAAAGGAGAGTTCAGAATTTATGAGAATCCTCACTTGGATTATACTTTTAAAGTGTTTGAAGATTTTATACTTCAGAATGAAGTTAAACAAGAAGAATCCACGAAAAATTTGCCTGATGCATTAAAGAAACAGTTGTCAATTAATGAAATCGACTCGTTGAAAAAAAGATGTATGGAAGTTCGTGAACTGATAGTAAAGTCAAGCTCAATAACAAAAGCTGTGACAGAGATAAACTCTGGGTTGAACCGAGTGTCTAATTATCAAGAGATGAATCCAATCCCTGAACCACCAGCTGTTAAAAGACAGAAGGTTTTAACTGATGATATTGTTTTGAAAGCTTGGAAGTTGAGCAAGTTGAATGAATTTTCAAACGATCAGTTGAAGGCGTTTATCAATTCAAAAAATGGATTGATTGAAAAGGGAAAAACTAAAAGTGTTATGATTGCCAACATATCAGAATATTTGGCTAGGAACGTTGAAGAACGTTAGTGTATATAGAGGTATATATCCAAAGGCTGTTTAAATCACTGGTGTTGAGAAGTACGTTTTTCATATGAGTCTATAACTACTTTAACAACTTTAGTTTTGTAAAAAGTAATGATAATAGCATCAACAAAAAGCATCCTCATTTTTTGGCGTATTGACGAAAAAAGCATATTCGTGGCTGTGCATGAACTGTGGCGAGTGATGCTAGGAGTCTGAACGTGACATTGAGATGAGACTCGAAGTATACATACAAACAAACAAACAAACAAACATATCCAACATCAATATTGACTTTTCAGTGAACTTCCTTTGAATAAGCAGTAAATAACAACCTTGCATCTGGTTGGTAGGAAGCAATAGAACACAGAACACAGAACACTATACATTTTTTTATTTGCAACACATAGCAAACAATGAAAGGGCAATGGACACAGCCAGAAGACCTTTATTTGTTGAATTTAGTATGCCATTACAAGCCAATAGGTAAATATAAGAGTCAGCATTATAGTACGATAATTGAAAAACTATCGGAGAAATTCCCAAGTTTAACAGAGGGACTAACGCAACGGGATGTTTCAAGTAGATTGAACAAGTATTATGACATTGCTGGACTAGAAGAATTGAATAAACAAGATGAAAATGAGGGTAAAGAGGAGAAGCCAGTAGACGGAGATGAAAGTGTACATGATATTGAATCGGATATAAACGTGAAAGTTGAAAAGGATGAACTTGAATCAAAGATGGAAGACGTGGAGAAACCTGAGAAAGCAAGCGAGACTGATGAAAAGGAAGACGAAAAGGAAGAAAATAATAACAAAGAAGAAGACATGTCTATTTCAAAGAGAGTAAGAGGTGAGCATTTGAAAGAAGAATTTAAAGAAGAAATCGCAAAACAACATACAGGCGTCAGTACCAGGCAAAGAGATAAATTTGAAGAGAGTGTTGCGCAACAAGGTACAAATCAAGCCACCACACCGGATGCTAAACCTACAGGTGATACAGCTCCTGCTGACGAAGAGAAATCTCCTGAAGAAAGTGAAATCAGTGATCTCGAAGAAGAAACCAAATCTGAACCTGAATCAGCAAGAGATTTTAAATCAAAGAAAGAGAACGAATCTTTTGCCGATGATTCAAAGGCTTCAACACCACCAACTGTTGTGTCTACTCCTAAAAGAGGTAAAAGACGCTCAAAGGCTAACATCAAGGAAGATTTGGATGTCATTGAAAAAGATGAACCCAAATCTGAAAAGGGGGAAGAAGGTGAGGAGGATGATGCAGATGATGAAGTTGAAGAACCTGAACCTGAACCTGAACCTGAAGAACCTGAGCCAAAGAAAAAGGGAAGGGGAAGACCAAGAAAGTATACTGAAGAGAGGGAGAAGGATGATTCTGAAAACAAGTCTACTTTCAAAGAACCTCAGTTTAGAGCTACACCTATGTCTAAAGAAATTGAAACACCTATCACTAAAGCACGTAGGGGAAGAAAACCTAAGATTGAAACCACACCTGCGTCCACACCATCCAAGGAAGCACGTATCAGCGACAATGAAGAAGCTGTTGATAATGAAGGAGGTCCAAAAAAAAGAGGCAGAAAGCCGAAGAAACATGTTGAAATTCAAGAAGATATTAAATCTAGTAAGGATGAAGAGAGTGATGGTACCGGATCCACTGGTGGCTCTGATACCCAGGAAGAACAATCTACACCTGCTCCACTTCAAAGAGGAAGAGGTAGACGTAAGTCTATAATAAAACATGCCCCTGCTCCTGAAGATCTTGAAACTCCACGTAGAACTAGAGGTCTGTCTAGTAGACAAAAATCAGAAGAGCCTGCAACTGAATCAAGTAGCAACGTTACTAAAGAAAAAGAAGACGAGAAGGCGGAAGCAAGAGGTGATGATACTGAGAAAGAGAAAACGAAAGAGGAAGATGAGCAAGAGGAAGCACATACATTACGTTCTGGTAGAAAATTAAGAACCAAGAAGGAGGGGTCTGCTGAGCCTGATAATGCTACTTCCATTGAAGAGACTCCAGCAAACAAGGCAAGTCGTAGGTCTAAATCTAGTGTTGATGAAAACAATGCATCGGATGATGATAGTGTGGCTCCTACTCCAATTTCTAGAAGAAGTGTTAAAAAGAGTAAAATGTCAAGTAATACAGATGATACTATTTTGTCCTCTTCATCAGACGGTGAACAGGAAGAGAAAGAAGCTGTTATTAAGAGAGGAGGGGGTAGAAAGAAGAGCGTTACTGGAAGTGCTGCTAAGAGTGCAAAGAAATCTAGTACTGAAGAACCAGAAGACGAATCCGATAATAACCAACAGTCAATGCCATCGAGAAAGAAGAGAAAGACAAGGTCACAATCATCCACTAGATCAACAAGACGTAACTTAAAACACGAGATTGAACAAGAAGCGAACAAGGACGATAAGGGAGAAATTGACCCTCTGGAAAATAATGCGGTTGATTCTGACAATGAAAATGAAAATGGAAATGAAAGTGACGATAATTCAGAAGCTGGCTCCGATAATGAACAAGAGTCTGGTGTTGCAGAAGATGAAAATAGTGAAAATGAAGATGTTGAAGCATTTGGTGAAGATCAAGAAGAGAAAGAAGAAAGATCTGAAGAGGAGGAGGCAGAAGAAGAAGAAGTAGAAACAAAGCAGACAAAAACACCAAAGAAACGTGCTTTATCAGCTGCTTCGACGCCTACTGCTACACCTATTCCAAGAAAGTTAAGAAAGACTGCACACGCACCAACGGTGACGAAATCGAAAACCAAGGCACCACCACCTCCACCATCATCATCATCGTTCAAGACACCTGGAAGGGGAAGTGAAACTGTCACCACCACTGTTACTACTACTGCTACTACTACTACTTCAGGAAGAGGAGGTAGAGGTAGAACACCATCGGCCTCTGTTCCATCTACGCCATCAATTAGAAGATCAGCTAGAAAGAAATAGGTGATGATGTATCAGTGTGTTTTCTTTTTCCCTTGTATATTAAATAGATTAGATAAACTTTTGTATATTTTATAATAATATTTGAAAAATAAGTATTTTATTCATAGTTGTCATACATGAGAGACATTATTGAAGAGGATCCAAGTAGGCCTAGTTTTGAGCTAAACTCAGAAGTGAATGTCGTTGTCATTGAAGACGACATTTATGAGGCTTGTTTTTGTCACTAAATAATGTTTATTGCTACAAGTTAGTATTATCTTATTTAGATTAGCCTAAACCGAAACTGGATCTGATAAGTTCGTCGTATTACTCAAGGCAGTCTAAAATATAACCTTATGATAATATCACGTGATAGACTACACATGTAGAGTGAGCAGATCCAGATCTGTTATTTCCTTTTTCTCTCTCAACGGTCCGCGCAAAGCAACATAAAATTCAATGAAATTGAAATGAAACGAAACAAGAGAAAAAAATGTGGATTAGTTAGCCGCCGCTTTGGCGGTAAATGTAGTTTGGTTGGTGAGTCAGACATTTCACCAATATCACCATCACCATCACCATCACATTAGGTTAACCATTAGTCATCTATTACTGTTGGTGGTAACAGAGTGTTGATAGTAAGAATATGTTTTTGAAGATATATATATACAAATGGTTTATATATGCATACACTACTAATACAGTAATATCGGTTGCGCTGGAGTATGATGCATTGATTGACTGATAGATGTATGGAGGGGAGATACCGCGAACGAGTTCTTATTGTGATTTTTTGGTAATGCGTGGATCTGGTGGAGCAATCCTTTTTCGGGTCATTTATTTATTAATTTTTTTATCTTGTTGAAAAAATTTTCAGTTGGAAAGAAGAAAAAATAATTAGAAAAAATTCTTGATCAAAGGGGTGTATTGTATGAGTAATGTGGGTGAGTGGTGAGTGACCTTCCTATCTAACATACTACCGGCCTACGTAATTTCCTGATTGTTACCTTTTTGACTCTTTTTTTCTTCTTTTTTTTTCTCTTTCTTCCCTTTATATAAACATGTATATATATAAATATAAATATAATTATAAATAAGAATTTATCTATTTTGGTTCACATATTCAAATTAAAGGCTTTCCCAAAAAAATTTAGAATTGGAGAATCATAATAATTTGATCACATTAAATACACATATATATATATACATACATACACACACATAATGGCTCAAGCAAATCCATACGGTCCAAATCCAAGTGATTATCTATCAAATGTTTCCAAATTTGAAATCATAGATTCGACACTAAGGGAAGGTGAACAATTCGCCAATTCTTTCTTCACTTTAGACATGAAAGTTAAAATAGCTAGAGCTTTGGACGATTTCGGTGTTGACTACATTGAATTAACTTCACCTGTCGCTTCTGATCAAGCTAGACAAGAAGTTGAAACTATTTGTAAATTAGGTTTAAAAACATCCAAAATCTTAACCCATATAAGGTGTCACATGCATGATGCCAAAATTGCTTGTGAAACAGGTGTTGATGGTGTCAATGTTTTCATTGGTACCTCTTCATTTTTAAGACAGCATTCCCACGGTAAAGATATGTCCTTCATCACCAAAGCCGCCATTGAAGTTATCGAATACGTTAAATCAAAAGGTTTGGAGATTAGATTCTCTACTGAAGATTCTTTCAGATCCGATATCGTTGATTTATTAAACATTTACACAACTGTTGATAAAATCGGTGTCAACAGAATCGGTATTGCCGATACTGTTGGTGGTGCTCACCCAAGACAAGTTTACGAATTGATTAGAACCATCAAATCAGTTGTCTCTTGTGAAATTGAAACCCATTTCCATAACGATACAGGTTGTGCCATTGCTAACGCTTACACTGCTTTAGAAGCTGGTGCCAAATACATCGATACTTGTGTCCTTGGTATTGGTGAAAGAAACGGTATTGTGCCATTAGGTGGGTTCATGGCTAGAATGATTGTCGCTAATCCTGAGTACGTTAAATCCAAATATAGATTAACCAAAATAAGAGAATTGGAAAATTTGGTTGCTGACATTGTGCAAGTTAACATTCCATTCAACAACCCAATCACTGGGTTCTGTGCATTCACCCACAAAGCTGGTATTCATGCTAAAGCTATATTGGCAAACCCATCAACCTACGAAATTTTAGAACCTTCTGACTTTGGTTTATCAAGATATATCCATTTCGCAAACAGATTAACCGGTTGGAACGCAATTAAATCAAGAGTGGAACAATTGAACTTAAAATTGAGCGATGATCAAGTTAAAACCGTTACCAACAAAATTAAACAAATGGGTGATGTCAGACCATTGAATATCGATGACGTTGATTCAATCATCAAGGATTTCCACGCTGAAGTGCAAGAAGAAATCGCCGCTACTGAAGAAAAAGAAAAAGAAAAAGAACAAGAACAAGAACAAGATGTGGAGGAGGATCAACCAGTTACTAAAAAACAAAAGATTTCATCTGAATAAATATAAACTATACATTATTATAATATCTTTTTCAAATTAATAGATAGTAACAAAATATAATATTTTTTTAAAGAATTAAAAAATAATAATATAAAAGCTTATAGAAAAGATAATTTGAAAATTGGATACTCGATTTAGGACACGACATTTTCGTATATACATATATATATAAGATGGTGAAATCCCCACTTTTATGCCTTAACCTTAAAAAAGACGACTAGTATTATCAAAGGTGTAGCAGGAAAAAAATAAACAAACATGTTAGAAACTCTTAAACTGCAATTTCTACTTCTATGTTTAATATTGAGAGTTGTATCTGGATATTCCATCAGCTATTGGAACATACCGGTCCTGACTAACGACAACGGGCCATATGACATACTTGGTTATGGCATCACAGGCCTTGAGAGTTCTTACTCAGCAGTCAGTTCCGATATGACCTTGGTGGGCGCCTGCAATGTCAGTTTTATTAATCCCGAAGGATACATACGTTTTGCGCGTAGCTTCCATGGACGGTCTAGGAAGAAGCCAGCGGAGAGAGAGGAGATCATTAACTCACTTTTAACTAATTTACTTGACGGTGCGGGAATATCTCTTACAGCCGAGGAGTTGCAGGTGGCTGCGTCTGAAGGTACTGGCGCGGAAGGTGAGTTGGCGTACTTCAACGTCGATGAACCAGAAAGCCAAGAGGCAGTCAGCAGCGCACCTGGGTTCATGTGCGCTTATAAGAAGGTGTTTATGGCAGGTAGGAGTAGGAGGTCAATGTCGTATAAGAACATTCATAATGTTCTGTTGAAGAGAGAGACAAAGTTTACAACAGAACTGACAGCCAGCTCCTGCTATGACCCAGGGTCGATCGCCGGCAGGATCGTGAGCGATCCCACTCACGTACAGCGAAATCAATTTCTGTTTGTTCACCACTTTGAATATGGTTTTGGACGGCCAATCAGAGGAACGCCGCCATGGACGACAGTAGAGAGTTATAACACACAAGAGGCACTTGATAACATATTCAGTGCGGTAGATAAGAAATTGTGGGAGATGAAAGCACGTCGAGACGTAGATTTTTGTCGCGTGAGAAGATCTGGCCATTGCAAAACATGGCACTGTTATATACAAACAATAGTAGCCTCGATGGCTGCCACTTTTGGTTTCAATATTTTTGCTATGCCATGAATCAACAACCAAGATAATTAAGAAGTTTAAGAAGTGCTTCGCAATGAGAACGAGGATAAACTACGAAAACAAGATTTTTATAAAGCTGTTTTTCCGAAGGTGAGCTATGAACATGTAAAAGAGATAATGTGGGGGCACTTCGAGGTGCTTTATATACATAGATATATAGATATATATGAAAAAATCCTGTCCTCAATCGAGTATTAAGCTTTTTAGATAGAGACGGACCTATTTTTATATGCTACAATCCGAACAATAAAAAGGACAGTTTCATTCATCATTCTGATCCTCCCATAACAAAAAAAGGGTAGGACAAAAAAAATGATTACATGGTGAGAAAGACGATCTCTTATTCTCCATGTAAGAATGCTTTTTGGCACTCATGTGCCCAAATTCTTTATTTTAAGGGACTTTCGTTGGTTTTCTGCTTTGGGTTTTTTTTTTAAAAAAAAAAATATGAGAATTAGATAGATAACTTAATTAGTATTTGCCCTTCTTCAATAAATGTAAGTTTGATTAAACAAGATCAACATTCCATATCCTACAGATCCTAGCTTCTTTGAATATTTTTCCAAAGAACGATCTATGCCTATAAGAATCAAGTAGAACCACCGCCATCAGAAATTTTTCTTTACGAAGTGAAAAACTGACAAACGTCTCCCATATTCACCACCAGAGCAGAGTACCACTAGACTACTGAGATTCCATGAAGATTGATCTTCTCTATTGATCTAACTAATCAATCAATCGCCCGCGCGTTGCGAGTGGAATAAAAGAGGAGAGGAAATCTACCTCTCTGCAACTGTTTTGTTGTCGCATGATATATAAAGGATCCTCAACCACATGTACAAGTAGATTTTTACTAAAAGTTATTGCAACTGATCACATTAATCAAGCTTTACTTGGTTTTCTATATACATATATACTATTATTTAGTTTTCCAATAATAAGCAAAGATACTCTTTCTAATAAAATAGAAACAGCTAAAATATTGTTGGGATTTTAAAAAGTGAACAATTTGGAAACTATTATATCTTAATATTGTAACACATTTCCTTCCAAGAATGTGTTAGCTATGCTAACTATTTTTAGATTTACGAGATAAAAACAATTATATAGCAAATATGACCTTTATCTTGTATTCAGTCTCAGTCCACTACAACTCAAAGATTAAAAACAAAGGGAGCAAGCTCTTTAAATAAACCACAGACAACAAAACAAACCTCAAGGCATGCGGGGATGCATAGATAACTATTAAGTCTAATCACGTGATATCCAATAAGGGTTAGGGTTTTGTGTACTATGAAAAGGCGTGTGCTAACAAACTATTTTGTTCTACTGAATCTGTTCTAAAACAATATTCTGAAAAAAAAACTCCTTCAGTAATGGTTGGTTTGAGTTCTCACCATATATATTTCAACACCTCCATCTTTTCTTTTAACTCTTACTTAACATTTCTTTAATTAATTCTTTTCAAAAAGTAACTAAGTTCCATAATCACTCACAATGCCAAGTATGTACTCTTTATCATTACTTTTAATATTACTTAGATTGAATTATTCATTTGAAGAGTGAAAGTAGTATTTGTACTACTTTTACTGTTTTGAAATCTTCAATAATTCAATCGAGGTTTTCGGGTCCTCTGGTCTATAAACATATATTCTTCTTCAACTAGAAAGTTATGTTTTTATGACTGTATTGTTATTACCTGTTCCCTTACAATATTTAATTATTGGAACCTGGTTACACAATTTTTCTTCAAAATGTTCTTTAATCGTTTCTGATTATTTTACAAGAAAAAAAATCTTGCTCTGAACACCCGACACTTCAGTTGCAAAAAACAACTACTTGGACCTTTTAACAAATCACCACCCAGCTATATGACTGTTGTTCTTGGTGTTTTTTTTGAAAGGTCCCCATCTAAAGTTTTGTTTTATTATATTTACTTTTTTTACAAAATGTTATACTGCCAGCGTGTTTCTTTATTGAACGCACTAGTTGGTGTACTATTTTTTCAAAATTGTCAAATATTATTTAACGTCTTTTTTGATTGTGTGTGGTTGGATTTTTTTTCCAAAATTCAGAAACTTTTATTTGTAACATAAAGAAAAATTGTATACTCGTTTCAGTAAATTTGTATTGTAAAGGAAAAGAAGACTTCATATTTCTTTTGCTCTCTGTTCTCAATGAATATCTTCTAACATGATTAATTATTTCTACTGCAGGAGCTCCAAGAACCTACTCCAAGACTTACTCTGTCCCAAAGAGACCTTACGAATCTGCCAGATTAGATGCTGAATTAAAGTTAGCTGGTGAATACGGTTTAAAGAACAAGCACGAAATCTACAGAATTGGTTTCCAATTATCCAAGATTAGAAGAGCTGCTAGAGATTTATTAACCAGAGATGAAAAGGACCCAAAGAGATTATTCGAAGGTAATGCTTTAATCAGAAGATTAGTGAGAGTCGGTATCTTATCTGAAGACAAGATGAAGTTAGATTACGTCTTATCTTTAAAGATTGAAGATTTCTTAGAAAGAAGATTACAAACCCAAGTCTTCAAGTCTGGTTTAGCCAAGTCTATCCACCATGCTAGAATCTTGATTACCCAAAGACACATCCAAGTCGGTAAGCAAATCGTTTCTATTCCATCATTCATGGTTAGATTAGACTCCCAAAAGCACATTGACTTTGCTCCAACCTCCCCATACGGTGGTGGAAGAGCCGGTAGAGTTAAGAGAAGATCTCAAGGTGCTGGTGAAGATGCTGCTGAAGAAGATGACGAATAAATGTGTTGTTAATCAATATATTTTTAGTCCACTTTATTTCATACCAATATCTTCCATTTAATAACCAAATCACTCCCGCCTCCCCTTTCAAAAAAATTTGTTTTTTTGTTCTTTTGATTATCATCATTTTTAAATAATATCTTCCTAAGTTTGTTTTTCTATATTTTAATTACAAAGAGTTTTTTTTTCTATTTATTTTCTACATTTCACCCGTTTTTCTTTGCTTATGTATTGTAGCTTCACGTTTTAATTTGAGTTTCACCTTTATTTCTGTTTAGCTGATACCGACTCAGAAGTCTAGATAGAAAGTAAGCACTCCTACAAAAAGAACTCTTGAGTAAGTACGAAAAGTCATCTTAAATCACGTGACCAAAGAGTATACACAAGTAACACAGACAAGCCTGTCTCTCGATTTGTTTTTTTCTCTTGCTTGTTCGATATTGAAAATCAAAAGTTGAGAGAAGCTGATACTTCACTAAATGGCAATATCACGTGATAAACAAAGGGGTAACAACCCTGTTGTTTTTACACAAGTTGTGACTGTTTCTACCATCCACCAGACCAGCGCTCATCCCCACTTCGCACCATCTACCCCCCTCCATTTAAAAAAAACCCGTATCTTTGTAATGGCAGTTACTGCTTCCCGAAACGGACATTTCCAATTCTGTCCTTACTGAGAAATATTCCCAGCAAACTGCCAATCTCCCATACAAACCATGAAAAATTTTAACAAATGGGTTTACTACTCTGTGGAAATCTATACTACCCTATATTTTACCTTGTCTTAAAAAAATTAGACATACAGTAATTTATAATAGTCTTATTAAAGAACCATCGTTAGATTAATATTTATTATAATAACATATATATATAATTCAAAATGGGTAAAAGGTATGCATTAGTTACGTCCTTGAAATATCACATCTGTTGAAAAGAAATAGTGAACTATATATCGTTGACGTGATCAAGTTTAGAGAGACCAGCCGGACAGGTATTTGATTTACAATTAGAGAGATTATTAAACTATTTGATAAATTACGAATGAACCTAAACAAAAGAACATTACATTTGCACATCTTTTGAAGAACGAATCAACATTACGTCTACTCACAAGGAAACATCTTACCAAAGTATTAGTTACAGGCGAACACCAATGATAGACACTTTCATTGAACAGTATTGCAGTTGATAAACAAATAATAGAACTAAGCACTCATCAGACAGAAATCACAGACCAATTATAAATGCGAACTACAGGTCATACAAATCGAGACGATCGAAATCAGGTAAATACATTTGAATGAAATTTTTAAACTATTTAGATAGCCCCATAAACTATATATCCTGATGATATTAATAGCAATAATCACCACCAGTGAATTGTTTATTCATCATTTATATTTTTTTGTTACAACCCAAGTTGCAGCTTTCATGAGGTATAGATTGGCATTATAAGGCACACTGAAAAGAAGATATTTATTTGAAACTATTCTACTCTACTCTACATTAGTTCAGCACACTCTCTTTATATGATCGATATCAACGATGATTGTTTATTCAAAGTTTCAGATTGTGATACTTGATTATTTGAAATGAATAATAATACTAACATAGAGTTTTGCTAATTTTGTTTTGCAATATAATTAATATAGTCATGGTTTAAGATCTAGAACAAGATACGCCTTCTCTCGTGACTTCAAGAAGCACGGTACTATTCCAATGTCCGTCTACTTGAAGACCTACAAGGTTGGTGATATTGTTGACATTAAGGCTAACGGTTCCATCCAAAAGGGTATGCCACACAAAGTTTACCACGGTAAGACTGGTATCATTTACAACATTACCAAGACCTCCGTTGGTGTTATTATTAACAAGTTAGTTGCTCACAGATACATTGAAAAGAGAGTTAACTTGAAGGTTGAACACATCAAGCACTCCAAGTGTAGACAAGAGTTCTTGGACAGAGTTAAGGAAAATGCTGCTAAGAAGTTAGCTGCTAAGGAATCTGGTGAACCAGTTTTATTAAAGAGATTACCAGTTGGTCCAAGACCATCCAAGGTTGTCGCTGGTGTTCCAACTACTTTAGCTCCAATTGCTTACGAAACCTACATTTAAACGTATTTTCACTGTTTTATTATTTACTTATACACACATGATTATACTTTTGAAAATTTTTTATAATATATAATTAATTATATATATACTACTCTGGTTTTTCGTTTTGGTGATTGTTTTGTTAAAAAAAGTTTGGAAAATTCAAAGAGAATGAGATTAAGTTTTAATTTGTGTTCTTTATAATTTATAACTTTCTAGTCCCTATCTTTTTAATTTATGTTTTTTTTCATATCATATTATTATTGTTATTTATTCGAGAGTGTATTACCCTAATTATAAATTTAATACAAGAGTTTTTTCTTTTCTTTACTTGTTTGGTCACTATAAATTTGTAGCCTTTAGGTGGCATGCTACCTTTTGATTGTTCAATAAAGCGTGGACAAAAAATATCAAAGAAATAGGGGATGTGATGTTTGGCAAATACTCTCCTATACAGATCACGCATTAACGATTGTTGACTACAAAATGAAGAACAACCAATGTTCGAGTAGCAAACATGTTTTGAAATACTACCAAACTGCAAATACTCTTGATTTCTTGTGATCAAATAGGATCAAGATATCATTATTAAAACTAAAACTAAGGATGTTTTTCCATGTTCCCATGATATCTCCATACAATGGTATTAGAAAGGACGGAAAATCATAAGGTGTAAAGACTACGATGCAATAGAACACTAAATAAACAAACGGTAGCCAGTGATGGTGAAACCAGACATTTCAGACTCCATATATCTTTTCAAACTTTTGTCCATCCTTGGAAAACGAAGAAGGAAAACTATCCCTTATCTAAAATTTCCCCTCTAGAGTCTACATTCTCCCTTCAAAATCACAAAATAGCACTCAATTGAACTGCTGCTTTTCAGTATTAACAATAAGCATACTGTTAACTAATTGATATTCTATTAACATAAATCTAATCCTACTACTATTGCAATAAATTGTATATCTTTGATCGACTTATAGTAGGAAAAGGAGGAGAGTATTGACACAGCCATAAAAGCAGACTTTTTTTTTCCTCCATAAGATTTTTCTTAAAGCATAAAAAAAAAAATAAAAAAATCAAAAAAATAGCACTCGATGGATCTTTAAATTTTCAGTAATTCGAATACGGAGTCAAAATAAAGCAATGAATTACTTTTGAACTCCGAATAAAGAGCCGCTAATACACACATATTCAGACACATCCAAGATTTACACAATAATCCACTTGTACTTTGAGAAGAAGCTAGAGATAATTATATACTTGAAGGGAGAAGAGCCAAAATGTCACAGGATAGGAAAGAATTGTTAAAAAAATTGGAGCAGAAATTAGAGAAAGAGATAAGTGAGTCACTTCCATATTTAACTTCAGATGAAAAATCATCAACTCTAAGGGAAGCAACCGATATAGTATTGAACCAGGGAACTAAAAACGCTCAAATACTACCCACTGAAGACAATAAGAAGAAAGTCAAACCATGGATCCACTTTGTTGCTGGTGGTTTAGGTGGTATGTGTGGAGCTGTCTTCACATCACCATTTGATGTTGTCAAGACAAGATTACAATCATCAGTTTACAGAGATGCATACAGAACAAAGGCAACAAATATCAATCCACTGAGAGCAGTTGGTATCCATTTCAAAGAAACTTGCTCTATTTTAAAGGGTGTTTATGTAAATGAAGGACCTCGTGCTTTGTTCAAAGGTTTAGGCCCAAATTTAGTTGGTGTTATTCCTGCAAGATCCATTAATTTTTTTACTTATGGCTATTCGAAGGATTTAATTAAGGAATCATCCATTTTCAAAGGTGAAGAGAGTTCTCTGGTTCATTTATTAGCTGGTGTTTCTGCTGGTTTTGTTACTAGTACTGCAACTAATCCAATTTGGTTGATTAAAACAAGATTGCAATTAGACCGTGCCACCATCAAACAATACAAGAATTCATTAGACTGTTTTGTTAAAATAATCAAAACCGAAGGGGTTTTATCCTTGTATAAAGGTTTATCAGCTTCATATTTAGGTTCAGTCGAATCAACATTACAATGGGTTTTATACGAACAAATGAAGACATTAATCGATAAAAGAGCTAAGAAGATGCAAGAAACAAAAGGAAAAAGAACCCAATTTGATGATGTATCAGATTGGATAGCCAGATCTGGTTCAGCAGGTTTAGCTAAATTCATTGCATCGCTCATAACTTATCCTCATGAAGTTATCAGAACTAGATTAAGACAAGCACCAACGGTGACAAATGAATCCGGTGTTAAGACAGCTAAATATACAGGATTGGTTCAATGTTTTAAGTTGGTTGTTAAAGAAGAAGGTTTTGCTTCGATGTACGGTGGGCTAACACCTCATTTGATGAGAACCGTTCCTAATAGTATGATTATGTTCGGCACTTGGGAATTATTTACCAAATTTTTATCAAAGTTTTGAAGCATTGAAATTCCCAGAACAACTGAAAAGCAAAATATAAGGGATCTGAATGAATGATAATGAAACGAACCAAGAAAAATTAAATTTCAACACTACGCTGGAAGACCCTATCCACACCGATACTTCAAACTTTTCATTGCCATCTGAAAAAGACCACATTGTATTGTTCCTACCAATCACTACGAATATTCATCTTTCTTGTACATATAACATAAACAAAGAACATCCCCATATGACATCAATGCCAAAAAAATACATATGAATTCATATAATTTAGAAGATTACTCGTTCTTATTGCCACTAATTTCGCTATTTTTATTCACTTGTTCATATTATATAGTTGTCAACAAGAACCTGATAATCGTATGTATATTTTTACTTAATGGAAAAAATAAAAATTTCTTGTAATACGTTTATTTGTTCTTTATTAATTAATTTCGATCTTTTAATTGAATAGAATGTACATATTCATGTAAATCAAAAACATAATTCAGGTGATGTTGACACCGCTATCTAAACCTTGATATATGAACCTGTAAATATCATTACCAGACAATCTTTCCCCGCCAACTTTCTTTGTTTCAACGCTAGGTTCATTCAGCTCATCAAAAGTGACACCTTCATCAATTTCTTTCTTGGTCAAGTACCCACCAAAGACATACTCTTTCAACAATTCTTCAGCGATTTCAAAACAATCATTACTAACTTTATCATCTTTTTTTAACATCAAAATCTGTTCTGCATCATCGTTGCCTTCTTCACCAGTACTTGCTCCTGCAACATCTGGAAGAACGCTACTCTTACTTGAGTTTATCCATTCTTCAACCTCTGGCAAATGCTTCTTTCTCAACATCGTGGTTAACAATCCTTCAAATTGGGTAGTTTCAAATTCAGTATTCGGATAGACGTTAGTGGATCTCAATATTTGCTTGTTGTCGTCCAATGTTTTAGAGAAGGATGTTAGTTGCGATAATATGACGTTATACTGGTTTTGCAATTGTGACCAATTAGGTAATGAGTTTGGTGTTGATATCAACGACTCTTCGAATTTTCTTAATGAATGTGTTAGTTGTGTTAGACGTGGTCTAAGCTGTTCAAGAGTTTGGACTGGGACGTCTTGAAAATTCAACTGTGTTGGTGTGGGCTGCTGCTGTTGTTGATTACTCATCGTATATGTTGTGTATGCGGGTTGTTGGTTGGTTACTAGTTGATTGTTGGCGGTTATGGTAGTGGTGAATGTGTAACTTGCAAAGAGAAATAATATGAGTTTTATCTATTTATAATAGAACCGTTAGTTAACTCGACTTTTAGAGCGACGTGATCTCCAGGTTTTTCTTTTTTGAGGTGTGAAATTTATTATGAGATTAAATACTTTTCCTTTGAAAGACATATACACGATTGATAGATCCATACAAATAATAACATCAATTCAACAAATACATTTATAGGAACCAGCAAAGATGTTCAATAAATCTGAAGAAAAAAAACAGAGAAGTAAAATAATAAAGAGACAGCAAAAGCAAAACCTGGAAACTAAGTTGAAATCTATACTCGAAAAACATAAATCATTGAAACAACTGAAATTTAAGATTGATAAACTGTCGAGTTCAAAAGATGCCAACTTATTTTCAAATAGGAAATATTTGGATTCGTTAAAATCTCAATATGAGCTACTTCTTAAGCATAATGGCAACAGTGGTGATGCAGGCAAAGCACCCATCGGCCCAACACAAGGATCACAACACCAACCCAAAGAATTGAAAAACTTGTACACGAGGTCAATGTATTACGATGAAGAATTGAACCCATTAGGAACCCCACCAACTTTTACAATTAATAACGAGAAAGAAGAATCAACAACGATATCGTTCCCAAACATACGCAAATTGCCAACACCAGCACCATGCTCGACTATTGAAATAAAGTCGAATATCAATGATGGCGAGGTTATTCCATTACCGAAAGGTGAAAAACCAAAGTACTTTAAACTACGTGGATTAGACGGCAGTATGAAAACTTCCTATGAATCGAAGAGTACTGGTACTGTTGGTACTACTGTTGGAGGTAGTAATGATGGCAGACTGTTGTTTGTGCCGAATAGCGTTTTACTACAGAATAGAAAAAGACGGAAACTGGTTCAAACCGAAGCTCCCCAAAACAATGATACTGATGGTGAGGAGGAGTTTGGTGAGATGGCCGAAGAAGAAGAGGAGTACTGGAAAGCACAGGGTGAGGGGACGAAGGTACAATTCGGCAACGAGAATGAAGACTAAGCTTTTGTTATCATGTTTGATAACGATAAATAAGAATGAGTCTAATAGTTTTACTTTTAAATTGGTTATGGTATCTTGTTGAATAAGTATAATGAATATAATTTTTTTAAATAGTAATAACAAAAAAAAAATAATATGATAAAATAGGAGTGTAACTGGAAAAACAAAAAATGGAAGGAGGAGGTGTACAACACATCGTAAAATATAGCATTTTTATCACTTTTCTGATCATCATGTCAACCAACACCCAGTCTCTAAAATGACAAGCGAATATAGACAAAATGGGAAATACATGGTAATAAAAGGAATATAGATCGTTAACAAATGGGGTTTTCTTAAAACAAAAGTGGAATTTATTTCTTAGCGAACAATTTTTCAACTTCTTCAACAGATTGAACCAAAATCTTATCTTGGAATTTAGCGCTACCTAATTCAGCGTTAACCTTAGCGATAACAGATTCAGCCAATTGCTTTTGTTCTAAAGCTCTAACTTGAGCTTCGTATCTAACCCATGAGTCTAAAACAGACTTAGCTTCACTAGCAACACCAACCTTTTGCTTTAATTCAAAGGCTTCAGCTTCTAAAGCAGCGGTCTCCTTTGACATTTCAAACAAAGCCTTGGTGGTGGAAACAACATCCTTCAAGTTGGAAACTTGAGCAATCCTTTCCTTAACGGCGTTGACGTGACCGGTTCTGGCTTCATTTAGGATAGCTAAAACAGATTCGGTTCTGGCTCTAGCCATGTCACCGTACATTGGAGCTAAAACTTTGGAAACTAAACCAATGACACCAAAGAAGGTGACTAACAAAATGGTTTCATCGTTGACAACGTATAGTTCATTGGAGATGGCGTAAACGGAGGCAGCAACGGATGTGGCTAAAATACCGGTCTTGGAGATGAATGAATTACCAGGTAAAGCATCAATGATGGTTGTGGCCTTGTTCTTTGGGTCAACTGGGGTTGACATGAATCTTTGACCCATTCTAAAATAAAATATTATTAAAACCGTCGGTTGATTGATAAAATGTTAGTATATATGTATTTGAATTGTGAGTTTACTTATTCGATGATTCTGTTTTGCCGGAACGTTCAGCATTTAACTATAGCAAGTCTAAAGGTGGCGTTGAGTCTGTGTAAATAATATATTAAAATGACTTTTAGCTGCAAATAGTCTTTGAAAATGAAGATGTAGCCAAGTGAATACTCAATTGTGGTTAACTTGATTTGCAATGGATCGGTTGGCTGAATGCAGATAGTTAAAATTTATCAGTGAGTGTAAATTGTACTTACGGAGCAATACCAACAGCAACTGGTCTTAAAGCTGGTCTAGCAGCTATAATTCAATTATAATCAACAGTTCAGAAAGGAACAATTGAATAAATAATGTTAGTAACGGGATGCAATTATTGTGGCGTTAATAAACATTGAAGTTTCAAACAAATTTAATTCAAACTCAATTCTAAATCATTGATGGCATTTTTGAGCCTGTTACTTCATACTGTGATACAGGTCAAATAGTTATTCGTTTCGTGACAATCAGGCGGTATTTCGTGCCTGAATTTCACTGTTCTGTTTATTGTTGATTCAAAGCTTGGTTTACCTTGGATAATGATCAATGTGCGAGTGTGTGATAATGAATTACAATATATGGAAATAATATTATTGGAGTTTAATCATTGGGTGAGAAAAGTTGGGTTCTTTGAGTGTAAGTGATCTGGTTGGTCTAATGCCAGTCTGGATGGTACGTGTATTTATAGATCAACAGAAGGTGCTTCGATGCTTTAAAAGAGCCAATTGCATAGCTAAATGCCAATTGCATAGCTAAATGCCAATTGAATATAATTCACAGCCAAATGTTTGATTGAAGGTGATGGACAACGATAAATCATTGGTATGTGAACGAACAAGTGGGATAATGAAGGGATTCATTGAGTTTTAACGGTGATAAAATTTTCTAGATGTACGGTTGAAATGAATCGAATTGAATGATTATGGGAAAGTGTTTCAAGGGGACATACCTCTTAAGGCTAATCTTGAAGCTAACATTATGATATATATATTAGATGTATGTAAGTATAGAAGATAGATAGATACAAGCTATGAAACTATGGAATGTTATTTAACAAATATAGTTAATTTAGATTTAATGTATAATTATTTGAGTTGGAGATTTGTTTGTTTCGCTCAGCAGCCAACAGAGATGAAAGTAGAATGAGAGAAATGATTGGATGAAGGATTCGCTTCTTAAAGTACGGGCTTCTTAACCATATAACATCATCAGTATATAGGTGTGTATGGGTGTATAAATACGTCGATCTGTTATATAACTTAAAGGTCGATCGACTCATCAATACATATATTTATGACCAATATTTATATATAGTGGTAGTTCTATAAAGAGATATAGGTAGTTGAAACGATATGTGATTCATCTAATCTTGTCCAGTGACAACCTGATTCCCCATCACAGCGCACCACATACCATTCCAATGGAATTATACTCTCCAACTTTCAACATCAATTGGTATCGTTCATGAACCCATTTAGTAAACACTGTTACCACAAGTTTCAATAAATTGAAACACAATGTTAGTAATCCTAATGCTTGTAGCCAATATATAATTTGAATCAAAAAAACACAGTCAATCTGTCAGTCAGCCATTGTTATTCAAATGCAAAAGTACACTCAATTAATAAAGAGTAAAATAGTAAAACAATATTGTATACTCACGCTTCCATTTCCTCTGTACTTTCCAGCTGATCCTGGTGTGCCACTCTTTTCAAAACTTCACTACTTGAACTCTCTTGAATAACGCCATCAATAATTAACTCATCAATAACATGGTATGCAACTTGAAAGTTGAATATAATGTCCAATTCACAAACGTTACCGTAGGCTTTATCCATAATCTCAACGTATCTTTGCACTAAATCCAACGTAATCAATTCGTTGTCGTCATTATCTATAGAAACAATAAAAAACAAAGATGCATATCGTCTGTATATCAACTTAGAGTCCTTGTGTTCTATAACATTGCACATTTTTGGCTTGCGAAGTGGAATCAATGCTGTAAGTTCACGAATGATACGTTGTTTCTCCTTTTGTGATATTGGGGTGTACCATTTTGATAAACGAACTTTACCTTGTTTTGAGAGTAGAATTAGATACTTAATAGCCATTTTGTGTGTATATTTATGTGTGTATATGTATATGTGTATATTTGTGTTTTTTAAAGAAACACTAATGAACCATGTATATAATTGAATGAGTAAGAAGTATAGAGACAAATAAAAGACATATATAGACCATATACACACACGTATCTCCAAATCTTCGCGCAAAAAGCGCTTTTCCCCTATTGTTCGGTTTGATTTGATTTACTTTCAGACACACGCTTTTTTTTACCATCGTATCTTTAATACGATACTTGTTTAAATCAGTCACCAACCCGCTATAAATCGACATTTAATCACAAATTGAGCAGCAGATATAAATACACAATTCAAATAAACTATGGAACAATTTAGTGCCTATATAGAGGGGTCAGGGAAACAAAGAAATAGTCTCTTACGACGTTTGGAAGCAGGCTACCCTGATGGATCCTCAAAAACACTATCAGCATCCCCAACGGCAAAAAATGGTAGCAGACGTTCTGAAACTCCCCATTCCAAAAACAAAAACCAGAACGCACCCAACCTAACAAAACAAGAAAGAATTCAAAAAATACTAGCAGAATTGTACTTCAGTGACCATTCGGATGATGAGCATCAAAGTAATTCAGATTATAATAGCAGCAGCAGGCCAAATAACGTCGTTAGAACTTTAATGAGTTCAGTTAACTATGACCACAGCAACAAAGCAACTCAAATTAAGAATGAAGTTCCAGTTATTGGTGGTTCAAGACAAGATGGCGGCAGAGCTACTAGATTGAAACCTAGAATTGATTATAACGAAAATAAAAGACCTGAACCGATGTACCCTTCCAGGGCTCAAAAGCGCCGGCATACCACGTCATACACCACTCAACCAATACCCCTAAATACTACCTCTAGTGGAAACAAATCAGTTTTAGTGACTAGCATACCTGAAACAGGATCATTGATGAACATTTCCAGCTCTTCAAATAAAAATAATGGACAACAATCAATAATAAAAAGAAATAGGACGAATTCATCATCTTCCAAAAGCAGTGAAGTCACCCATGTATCGGATGACCCTATTGGCGAAGTTAGACAAGAAAGTGACGATGAGGAATTGATTATTGATGCAACTTTCCTAAATGATCTAAACAAGCATAAAACTCATAAACCAAACTCTAAAAAGGACGTTGATCCACAACACAAAGGATCTGTTCAAGAAAATCGGTCTGCTGTAGAGTCAAATGGATCAAACAGTACATCAACGATAAGTAAGATGGATTTATCATTTATTAAAACTCCTTCTAATCTCCCCACCTTTCAAAAGATATTGGTCTCTCAACACCCATCCGTTTCTAAGAGTTTCATACATTCAAGAGTGTCAAGGGTTGATGAAACCATCAAGCTAATAGATACCTGTGTTTCTAACGCATTGACGAAATTCACCGATTTTAAATCTGAGTTGAAGACAAATAGAGAAAGATTTGAAATTATATTCTCAGAAACGAAAAACCTTTCATCACTAACTACAGGTACAAATTCAGGGGAAGAATCAGATCAAAAACTAGTTGATGTTTCATCAACGATAAGAACACCAACAGGGTTTAGTTCACCTTTATTCTCCGATTTTTTTGATGAAGTGTTTAAAGAGAGATTCTTTAATTTGAACAAGAGGAAAACACTAACCGATTATCAATTGAATTTAATAGATTTAGAATGCGATTCTAATATTGATATTGTCAATTTACAATATTTACGGGCTTTGAAAGAAGATAGAGAGTCTGTTATTGAAGGTTTACGCAATGACATTTCTGCTTTAGATTGTGAATTTGCATCTAGAAATGGTGGGTTTAATGATGGTGGTACTGATGATGGTGAAAATTATGAACAACCAGCTCAAAGCAATAGAAAAGAGCTAGTTTTGAGCATGATTCAAAATAAGTTCACTGATACTAATGTGAATTCTTTGGATGGGTTGGCTGATCTAATTTTCGAAATTAATAATGCGAAAGATTTAGAGATTGGTGATGAGGGATAAATGATACTCCGATATATATGTATTATACTATGTAAACCCTATTTAACGACAAAACAAATATGACGACTATTAACTTAACAAAGAACGCCACTAGCCTCTTTGGACCATCACCAGCCACATCTACCTAGCTGCGCCGCAAACTGCTATTTCTTTCTTTTCAGGATTTGCATTTTGCCTTTATTTCCATAATCAAATGTGTAATAGTTGGATCCTATTTACGGTACTTAGTATTACGGTCAATCAGTATTTGACACATATCAAATTAATAGAGCAGGCAAAAAACAGGCAGAAATAATGGATGATCAAGTTTCTTTGTTCCTGGATATAACTTCAACCGAAGACCCAGAACTGGCGAACAGCTTTCTTGAAATGAGTGGAGGCAATCTAGAAACTGCAGTCTCGTTGTTTTTTGAACACGGTGCTGGAATCGCCACTAATTCATCTAACAATAATATCAACAATAACAATGGTGATGGTGGAAATGGTGATGTGCGTGATCTTGCTGGATTCGAAACCGATGAGGCCATAGCTCAAAGATTTCAGCAGGACATTTATCAAGAAGAAGCTAATAACCAACGTGAATCTGAGGTTCGTAGACCAATTGAGCCAATGCATGATCAATTGGTTCAACCTGTTTATGGTGGAATGTTCAGTAGTATGATAGCCAATAGAAATCCAGAACAAGGAATGTTTGGGAGAACTGCAGTCGGAATTTTCAATCAACTTGATGGCGATGGATTCCAAACAACGACAACAACAGGAACAACAGGCAGTGGATACCAAGGAGGTGGAGAAGAATATGAGGACGAAGACGATGATATAAATAACTCCGATGATGGCGAAGATTACGATGTTCAAGAAGTTCTTAATTCGGATGGTGATATAGTTATTGATACGACAAGAAGAATGGCTAGAAGACCAGCAAGAAGAATAAGACCACTTGATACAAGAACAAATACACAACGTAGGCTAGCCAACATTTTTAGACCGCCTTGGGACATCATTCAAAAAATTGATTTAAACGGTGCCAAACAACTAGCCAGACAAGAAAAGAAATGGATATTGATTAATATTCAAGACATGTCAGATTTTAGATGCCAATGCTTGAACCGGGATTTTTGGTCTTCACAAAATATTAAAGATATTGTTCGTGAAAATTTTGTCTTTCTACAGTATCACCATGACTCTCCAAACGGTGAATTTTATATCAATATGTATCCATTTACCGAATTCCCACATATAGCTATATTGGATCCGATCACTGGCGAACGATTGAAGTTATGGTCGGGTGTTAGCCCAGAAATACATAAATGGATTGAACAGGTTATGGATTTCATGGGAAGGTTCTCATTAGCTGGTGGATCGAACCCATTGGTCTCTCATCAGACTAAAGTTAGAATTGATACTTTGAGTGAAGATCAACAGATCAAAATGGCTATGGATAATTCACTTAGTAATGGTAAGCAAGCGATGGGAGAGGATGTCGATGATGTTGTTGTGCTGGAGGATATTGATAAAGGGCTCACCAAAGATGATGCTATTGCTTTAGATTCGGAAGAAGACAAGCAGGAAGAAGGAGAATGGCATTCTGGGCATGAAGAACAGGTTGATCTAAATAGCACCACTGGTATAAAAGCCGTTGATCATCCTGATCCTGATTCTTCTGTTGACGTGAAGCAGACCACGAGAATTCAAATTAGATCTGGTGATGGTAAGCGTGTTGTTAAAAAATTTATGCTGGCTGATCCTGTTTTGAAGCTGTATGAGTTTGTCAAGTTTGCATTTGCCGATAGTTTGAACGACAAAAAGTTTAAATTGACGTTACAAAGGGTGAACTTGATTGAAGATGGTGGATTGGAGAAAACTGTTGAAAGTGCTGGTTTGAAAAACGCTAGTGTCTTATTGGAAGTGGATGATGACGAATAAATTTACCGGCCGGCGACGAACCTATCATATATGCATACATACAATAGAAACTTTTTATTATAAGTTTAATTAAATTTGCAGATGCATTTTGTTTCCTTTTTTTGCGTGTTTAGGATTTAAAATTTTTTTGAGATTCAAAAGAGTATGATTTAGTAAAAGCAGATAAAAAAATATGAAACGCTAGCATGAGAAATAGTCCATAATTCCCTTTTTTTCAAGAAAAACACATAAATTTCATTATATAAACAGATTAAGTCGTATATTATTAACCTTAGATAGTTGGGTTTCTAATTTTTGCTCTAACAGCCTTAGTTTGAACAAAGTTATCGAAAGCTTCAATACCCATTTCACGACCAATACCAGATTGCTTGAAACCACCAAATGGAACGTTTTGATGTAAATCGTTGTACGTGTTAATCCAAACAGTACCTGCTTCTAATCTATCAGCAACGTAAATGGCCTTGTTGATGTCTTCGGTGTGGACACCAGAACCTAAGCCGAAGTCAGAGTCGTTAGCCTTGTCAATCAATTCATCAATGGAACCGAATGGTAAAACAACGGCAACAGGACCAAAAATTTCTTCTGTAGTCAATTGACTGTCTTGTGGAACGTCGTAGAAGACAGTTGGGGTAACAAAGTAACCCTTGTTACCAATTCTTTCACCACCAGTCAATAACTTTAGGCCTTTATCCTTACCTGTCTTAATGTAGTCTAAGACAAGTTGGAATTGATCTGGAGTAGTTTGAGCTCCTTGGTAAGTACCTTCTTCGAATGGGTTACCAACCTTTAATCCTTCAACAGCGGTCTTGAATTGAGCTAAGAAATCTTCATACCATTTTTTGTCTGTAGCTTGAATGTAAATTCTTGAACCGGCACAACAAACTTCACCACCGTTGAAGAAAATACCTTTAATTAAGTTATCAATGGTTTCTGGGATGTTACAGTCTTGGAAGACAATGTTTGGAGACTTACCACCTAATTCCAAAGTAACCTTTTTGATCGACTTCGCACATTCGTTCATAACGGTCTTACCGACGTCAGTGGAACCAGTGAAGGAAATCTTCTTGATCAATGGGTGATTCAAGATGGCATTACCACAAGCTCTACCAGAACCTGGGATGATATTAACAACACCTTCTGGGAAACCGGCTTCCCTAATCAAATTACACATGTATAAGTTTGATAAAACGGTGGCTGAAGCCGGCTTTAAGACCATGGTGTTACCAACGGCTAAACATGGGCCCAATTTCCAAGCCAACATCAGTAATGGGAAGTTCCATGGGGTAATGGCACCACAGACACCTAAAGGTTCACGCTTGGTGTAAGTTAAGTGGTTTGGATCAGTAACGATACTTCTACCATCGTTCTTATCAGCATAACCGGCACAAGTCCTGATACATTCGGCAACTAGCCCGATATCAAATCTAGCACAGTGCAAAGCTTTACCGTTATCTAAAGACTCAATGCATGCCAAAGTTTCAGCATTTTGGTCAACCAAATCAGAAAGCTTGTATAATAACTTGGCTCTAACGGATGGTTCAACAAACTTCCAGGTTTTGAAAGCCCTGTGAGCTGCTTGGACTGCAATTTCAACATCTTCTTCCCCGGCCATTTGGATGTCACATAAAGTCTCCTCGTTAACTGGGGAAGTAGCAGCAAAAGTCTTACCAGACTTGGCAGCAACAAATTCATTGTTGATGAATAAACCAGTTGGTTGCTCGTATGTCTTGTTGATGACTGGGAAGGTTAAGGTCTTAGATAAGTTAGCGGACATTTTCAGAGAGTTCGAAAATTGTTTTGTTAATAAAGGAAAGAATGCTCTCATAGTTAGAAAAGTAGTACGAAATAGTGGGGATGCTGGGGCCTTTTATAGTCTTAGCCGGAAGCTTAGGGCTTCATTTTTAACACTAGGGTGAACGGCAAGAAAAATTTAAAGTTAAGTGTACCAATAAAGGAGATAGAAAGTTTTGGTGAAAAATCCAGGGATCGCGGTTTTCGGTTTCGAGACAATTCATCAGTTTTAGGCAGTTTTCAAAAGTTTTTCAGGCAAAATGTCTGGATTTGACAGGTTTGACTTTTTTCCCCACAACACCTGTTCAATCAAAGCCAGCAACGACTGGCTGTGTTTTTGAAGCGCATCCACCGATGCGGTATGTAAAAGACTCGGGTGCTTTGTAATGGAGGGGCGAGGGGGGGGGGGGCTCTTTACTAGTTTTGGACTCGAACGTTCAGTAGGATGAGCCGATGAAGGAGGAGGTGGCTGAAAGGATTCCCAACAGCATTTGATAATGTTTCAGAAGGTTTCATCGTTTAAGATGAAATACAACAGAAACAACTTTTAATGCTTCAACAATCATTAAGAAAAAGCAAAGCTCCATGTACCCTTTCCAAAGTTGGTCTGTTGAGGGGTGTGTTTTCTAGTTTTAGACATCCCGATGAGATACCAGTGGGGTGTTTTTTTATTGGAGGGGTACCAGTCGGTCGAGGCACTTATTGAGCATAGAGAGAAGTATGAGGGTGCGCTTCTCCGAAACCGGGTGGCGATCGTTTCACCTAGGGGTGTACTCTCTAATGTTTACTAGGGTGTCAAGAAACACAAATGGGTATTTGCTAAAACATATACCGTGAGCACACAACTAACGAGTAAAACTGTTCAACATACAATGTATATGCATTTCTACTAATCGTCTTTTTAACCAGCAAACAAACAAAGCAGAATGTAGTCTTCTGTCTCCTTCTCCGCCCAGGTTGCAGTACGTATACGATTATTAAAACAAACAGCCGCGCAAGCAGTACCCCTTTAGGAAAGTATTCCAGTTTTAAATCTGGGGTCAGCCAGTAGTAACACATACCAATCGCCTCTGTAACCAAGTCTGCCAAAAATGGTGGGTTCCTGAGTGTAAAATACGATGATTCACAGGTGAATGGACGGATGGGTTCGGTTTCATATTAGTGGTTTGTAATAGTAGTGGATTTTGCCAGGCTTTGAGTATACTGCCTTGAATAGGCTAAATTTTGTTCATAGTTGATTCGGCGGAATCCAACTGTTTATGTACAGTACAGCAGGTTACAAAAAAGCTGTTAAGCAACATGCCTGCTCTGTTCAGGATAGGTCTGGGTTTCGGACCGTGGAATGAGGGGGTCGGGAGGCAAAAACACCCTTTTGCATTTCATATCAACCTGTTCTCTTGCGCACCCCCGAAAAACGGACCTATAGAAGAATCTAATCGAATATTCGTAATGTTGTCTGGTTGGGTGGATGATATCCAACTATTGTTTAATGTGTAATACAATCACAATTGAATTGTTTGTAATATTTTTCTCCTATCTGAAGCTACTCTGTTGTACCTATAATGGATGATGGCCCACTATCGTCCATGGAAGTTTTGTTGGAAGGTGACGTCTTAGTTATGTTATGCTATACCAATTAACCTGGACCTAAATAGATTAGTAATCTGGAGATTCTTATACATATCTTAGTAACGAATGCTAAGTTTTACATAATATCAGTGAGCCAACAAGAGGTTACATGTACAACTAACTAATTCAACTTCGATAAGTCGTCAATCATTATCGTATATCACATTTACTCAAGGACGGAAATGCAAGAAGCATTAGGATCCGACCAATTCACAGCATCGTTCCTTTGACTTTTAAACTCTATTATCCATATTCTTTATTGCTACTTCTTGTAGGTTGCAAATTTTTGGTACGACAGTGTATACGACAATAAGCTAGAAAACTGACAATAAGCAGAAGTGTAATCATTTTCACAGCTGCACGTTCGATTAGTGATTGATCCCCTGATTGACACAGGTTTTCTTAGCATTGTTTAATCAAACCGTACATGGTTGTGTTTTATATATATTTTGTATTGCTTTTGAGATATCAATTTCTTACAATAGAAAGGATAAGTTAGACAAATTTTCTTTTTTCTATCCGGGGTTTTGTAAGTTGTGCAAAAACAAACTCTCTTTCTCTCACACCATACGTTAGTTTAAACTGACACGCACCCATCCCATGGTCCCATAACGACTGTCAAGACAAAAAAGTGTGAAGAGACAGAAACAGCTCATATCCAAACCCTGAAGGCGGGTGAAAACTAATCCAACCGCAACAGTGTACTTTAAAAGTAATAGTACAAAAGAATAGTCTTCGGATGCTCAGGATTTCTTATCAGGAGTGTGTGAACATTAAAGAAAAGGACTTTTCGGTATAATCTCAAAAAAAGCTGATAACATCTGATAGCCATCTCTGTAGATTTATTTATCCCAATCACCCAACCATCCAAGAGAGAGGTATATGCATACACAAAATATGTATTTTGAAATAGTCTCAAGTTCCTAATCCCCGGATGGATGCCAAAAACATTGCAAGCATCATCCCGCACCCCCTCCACCTAAAAGATTTCACCCACATACCCCAGAATTTTTAGTTTTTTTTCATCTCACACATTTAGCCGAGAGAGATCTCCAGAGACGTTTTCTGCACCCCAATACTTTCCACTTTTTTTTATCTCAGTGATAGCGAACCCAATTTCTTCAACCAATTCGATCATGTTGCACTTTTTTGAAAAGCAAGGAAAGAGTTGAGTTGATCCACAACTACTATTCTCCCATTTTAATAGTTTACTAATTACTCAATTCAAGAAATTGTCTAGAAAAGCAATGCATGCTGTAATGTATGGCTGCTGATACTCTTCCCCGGTCCTTCCGGAGTGAAAGTGCGCATGTTCAACAAACAACGCTGAGATGCTTTTTATCACGATACTAATATGTACATGCCACAAAATGTTGCTGATGGTGTGACGATGATGATGATAACTGTTCTTGTAGTTGTATTCCAGTCGGAGTATTCTGCAAGTTCCGGGATTTTGTTCCGTTCTAGTTACGAGAGGTGTGCCCTTCTGGAGTCCGTGCAATAGTCGTAGGAGTAATGAAATGGCGAAGAATGATTATCTTTACGTTAATCACTCATCTGCTGGTTCAATGTGCTTTTTTCAACCCATTGTGGGGTACTGGGTTCTGGTAATCGTATAATTTTATAATTCAGTGTTTAGGTATGTAGGCAAGCATTATGTAATTATCTTTTATACAGCATAGAATCTGGAGGAAAGGTATACTGTTACTTTAAGGTCTAGAGGGCAGAGGGAGGGGGTCGGGTGAATGCTTGATATATCCTTTATGAGTATTAATTAGGGGATAAATGGGAATGCAAATATATGAATGGAAAATTATATGGGATTGCTTACTCGCCAGGGACAAAAGTACAAAACACACAGCTAAAGCTTTTTGAAAATGCCCTGTAGAGTTAACCAGCTGTTCATTTTTACACGGTAAAGGTGGGGGCGGTGATTCGAAAATAATAAACGATTAATATAACCTATAATAATAGTAGAAAATACATTATAGTACAAATGTGTCATATAAGACAATAACATGGAACAGTCAAACAAAAAAAAAATAAATGAGTTTGGAAAAGAATGTGATTCTAGTGGTTTTTCCAGTATACTGTTCTCCACAAAAAAGGCTCAAACAAAAGGGAGAAATAAGATTAAATGGGGACCTATATCTCAGTTTTTATGAGCTATAACAAACAAAATAGACAATTTTAAGAATGTTCTATGTTTGAGTAAATCGGTAATAAAAGGTCAGTTATTGGCCGTTCGCACTTTCTCTAATCAATTCATGATCAATAACGTCTTCATTAGTACCATCATTGCCGTTAACATTGGCCTGTTGGTGGTACTTTAATTCGTCGTCAACGTTATCGTCAGTCGTTGCAGAAGTGTTCTGTTGATGATAACTTTCTTGTGTTTGTTGCTGTTGATAGCTTCTCTGTGATTGCTGTTGTTGATAACTTTCCTGTGGTTGTTGCTGTTGATAACTTTGTGGTTGGAATTGTTGCTGGTAGGCCTGTTGTGCCAATTGTTGTTGCTGTTGTAACAATTGCATTTCGTAAAGTTGGTCAGTTTCTTGGGTGGATGAAGGTTGTTGTTGTTGCTGTAGCTCTTGATGTTGTTGCTGCTGCTGCTGGAGTTGTTGTCGTTGAGAGTCGATAGAAGCTGGTGGTTCTGATGATTGAGTTTGTGCGGCGGCTCTCGTTGCTAATGCAACAATTTCATTTGTATCCATGTCTTCCTGTTTGAGTAATTTAGATAGTTCATTTACATCTGCTTCCTTAGGTGGTAAGTATCTACGTGAATGATCACCATCATGGTCTTGTTGCAATTGGAAAGCCATATCTTCGTGAGATGTGTCTTTTTTCCAGTTGAAAGGTTGATGGTGCTTATGGTTATAACTCAATTGAATAATACCTGTAACAAGATCGTAATTGATAGTAATTTTAGAGTCACATTCTTCTGTTTTCAGTTTATTAACAACTTGTCTCTTGTTCTCTGATCTTGATTTACGTTGTCTATACTTATCTTGAGAACAAATGTACATCCAAGTAATTTTCTTACATTTGTTTGGATTTGGATCTTGTAAATTTGGTTTATGATGATCTCTAATTGCAAACTTGAAACCAGTTAACATTTCTAGTGGTGCAATATATTCACTAACAACTAGAGCTGACATATCTCTAACAATAACTGGATTCAACTCATGTCTTTGATACCTTGGGAAGATGTTTTCGTCGGTATAATTTCTGTAGTTATGTTGATACAAATCAATAGATGTGTTCATACTAACTTTTTCTTGATATTGGCCCCAATCATCGGACAAGTTCGGTAATTTGGATGGAGTTCTGGCTTTTTTGTGCTTAACTTTTCTCTTCATTCTACAGCTGATACAAGTTGCATATTTGTTCAACATATCTTGATGCTCGCTTAACCGTTTAACCCTGCATCTACTACACTTTTTTATTGAATCGTTTGAGGTTGTTGCTCTAATGGAACGTTTTCTTCTTTTTGATTTGTCTTGTTGTGGAGACGCTGGTGCCAACTGCTGTTGTTGCTGCTGCTGTTGCTGTTTCTCCTGTTGTTGGGGCTGGGCTTGGTCTTGAGGAAGGTAAGAGAAGTATTGCTGAGTATTGTAGTATTGTTGTTGATATTGCGCTTGCGGTTGGGTAGCAGCCGCAGCTGCTGCTGCTGCTGCTGCTGCTGCAACAGCTTGTTGTTGATAAGAATTGGTATCAGAAACTGCTGGTTGCAAAGAACGCAATTGATCATCGACATCGGCTAGTGTAATCTGCTGGTTGCCATCTTGTTGTGGATCAACAGTTTGACTTTGACTACTCGAAGACATTCTGCATTAATTATGTTTAAGAAATTCAAGCTTGTTTAAGGGTGGCAATCTAACGAGTGGAAAATCGGTATCAAGTTTATTGTTTCAGCCTCTTAAGGTGATACTCTGTATATCGACCTAATAGTATGGATAGTTTCGGAAAAAAAGTCCAGATTGAAAAATCGTAGAAAATGAATAAATCCAGGGATCAAAACAGATGAATAGTGGAAAAATTTATTATGACCAACCAATTTTGAGTTCCCTATGAGTAAAAAGAAAATAAATAAACAACACTTTGACACAGATTTAAGATGAGTGTGAATACAAGTGGATATATTGGGTTTATACGTGTAATTGGATGTGACTGTGACTGGCCAGTTGGATTTACACAATGTACACGATATTGTTTAATAGATTTGATATTTGAACCTGATTTGATGTTATGATTTTGAATGTTAGGTGTATCTGACAATATGAAGACTGGTTATTTTGATTGAGAATAAGTAGAGAGTATGAGTGAGTGAGTATATAGAAACGAAGACCAGTAAGTAAGACAAAGAGGAAATTGGCAGAAAAAGGAAAACAACAGTAGATTTCGAAATGGCAGAAATGAAGAAAAATTAATAGTGGAAGGCATAAATGACGTGGACACCGGTAGTGTTCGTCACTTCAACTATAAAAAAGGCGGTGTAAGCAAATTAAACCGGGGCGGGCAGAGGTGTAAGGATTGACAGTTTCGGTTGATACAAAGATGAGAAGGATAGATATATACGCGGTGTAGAGAGATTGCTGTATAATCTGATCTAGAGCAATTACCAGTCAACTGACAATATTCATATGAAAATAAGAAACTACATACATACACCAGATACATATTTAAATTACATATACAATGGTTAAAGAAAAAAAATTTGAATTAGACAACTCCGAAGAGCAAGAAGAGTTTGAAGAAATAAATGACGCTGAAGAAGAGGAAAAAAGCGAAGAAGAAGAGGAAGAAGAAGATGAGGATGATGAGGATATTGACGATGAAGAAATAGGGGAAGAGGAAGAAATTGATGACGAGCAAGGGGTCGGGGCTTCGGATGATGATGATGGAGAGGATGACGATGATGAGGTTGAAGAAGAAGATGATGAAGTTGATAACAGTCGAGAAATTGAAGGCGAAGACGGAGAAGAAGTAGAAGAAGAAGAAGGCGAGGATGGGGAATTAGAAGATGATGATGAAGATGAGGATGAGGGGGGAGAAGATGAAGAGGATGAAGAGGAAGATGAAGAGGAAGAGGAAGAGGAAGAGGAAGAGGAAGAGGAAGAGGAAGGATTTGATTCTGAAGAAGCAGTTACGACCAAACCATCGACATCAGCCCAAAAAATTAAGCCTACAATTGATGATGAAGAGGAAGAAGACGATGAAGAGGAGGAAGAAGAAGAAGAGGAGGAAGAAGAAGAAGAAGAGGAAGAAGAAGAAGAGGAAGAAGTTGATGATTTTAATGCCGATGAACTTGATGATGATTTGGATGTCAAAGTTCAAGATATTGATGATGATGAACCATTGAATGCTTATGAGGATGATGAACTTGGAATTCCAGACGACGATGATGAGGAAGACTATGAAGACACTCCACCGCCTAAGAGATCAAAACCAGCTCCAAAGAAATCCAAATCAAAGCCAGCGGTTTCCATAAGCCGGAAACCAAATGATAAAAAGCTAACAGTGAAAGTGAGATTTGAAAAAGATCAGCTAAGTACAGTCTCATCACCGGTTGATACTTCCGCCATAGAATCGAGTCCGCCCCCAATGCCTACAAAAGCACCTGCAAGACCCAAAAGACAACAGCCTAGACAACAGCCTAGACAGCCACAACCTGAAACAACCACAGTGGGTAGAAGATCAAGAGGATCAGTAAAAAGTTATAAAGAACCAGATGAAGATGATGATTTTGGTGAAAATGACGAAGACGCAGATGAAGACATAGAATTACCTTCCGGCACAGAACCAACAAAGGACGATGATTTAGACGGTGAAATGGATGATGAAAGTGATATTACTGGATTGGGTGGATATGATTACGGCGAGGATGATGATGAGGAAGAAGATGAAGTTGTCAACACCACTGATCTAACAAGAATGACAGAAAGACAAAGGTCAAGATTCATGGAAGTATCTGAAGAAGCTGAAGAACTACCCGAAAGGAAGCGTTCACAACCAGGTGGGTTTTTGGCTTTATCCAATGAACCATTGAAAAAGAAACAATTCACTGAAGAAGAACTTCAACTTCGTAAACTTGAAAATGCAAGAAAGAGAAAGAATTTTAACATAAAGAAGTTAGAAATGGAAAAGAAGGATACTCTGAACAGATTGCTATTGAGAAGAGCCGATAAAGTTAGAAATTTGAAGAATTTAGAAGGTAAAGAATATGATGATGATGAAGGTGAAGAGGGTATTTTACAATCCAGTCAAAGACAAAAACTTGAACACAAAGCCCTATTCAACTGGTGTTCAAAAACCGTGACCACTGTTGAAGGAGAAAGTAAGTACGTTAGTTTCTATTCTCTTCCTTAATTATCTCCATGGTCTTTATAACTATTGAAAATATAGGTATATGAGTCACAGATCTCACATAAGATGTATCATTTACAACTTAGTATATATAACATACAGTTACTTATTAAATCTAGCTATCACCCCCAAACAAACACTAGTTTGAGATATTACCTATTAGTATTTCCCAATCGGGACGTTATCTATTTCAAAAAAAAAAATCATTACGTCAGCCAAAAAATATTTTGAAAATTTTTAAAGAAGCCTTTGTAATCTACTTTTCAATCTTTATCTATAGATATAGTACCGTTGTTCAGATCTGGTACGGTCCATTTATACACAGATTCACAGTACTATAAACAACAGCGCAAATCCATAAACTATGTCTACAAGTATAACTAAGAAATCACACAAATCTAGCCAGAGAGAAAAAGTTTCTAAGCCTTCCAAATCGGTTTCAAGTAAAGTTGATATCGATGCCTTGAAAAAAAAACTGGCTTCCAACAACAAGAAAAAGGCAGAACCAGAGGAACAGTCATCAAGCCAAGACGCTGAGGAAGAACAAGTAAACGAAATCATTGTTGAGAGTGGTGCTAATGAAGACGAAGAAGAGCTCACTTCTTTCAGAGAACTTGGGATCAAGCCGGATATCCTAGAAGCCATTGAAAAATTAAACTTTTCAAAGCCAACCCCAATTCAATCCCAATCTTTACCACATAGTTTGAAAGGAAGAGATATTATTGGTATTGCCCAAACTGGTTCAGGTAAAACCGCTGCATTTGCAATTCCAATCTTACAAGCTTTATGGGAAGCTCAAACTCCATACTTTGCATGTGTCCTTGCACCAACCAGAGAATTAGCATACCAAATCAGAGAAACTTTTGATGCACTTGGGTCTAACATGGGTTTAAGATGTTCCACCATTGTTGGTGGTATGGACATGATGGATCAAGCTAAAGAATTGATGCGTAAACCACATGTTATAGTTGCTACACCTGGTAGATTGATGGATCATTTAGAAAACACTAAAGGTTTCTCATTGAGAGCTTTGAAATTTTTGGTTATGGACGAAGCTGATAGATTGTTAGATATGGAATTCGGTCCTGTTTTGGATAAAATTTTACAAATTATTCCAAGAGAAAGAAATACATACTTGTTTTCGGCTACGTTGACTTCGAAAATTGAAAAATTACAAAGAGCATCGTTATCAAACCCTGTTAAGGTTGCGGTCAACAACAAATACTCAACTGTTGATACATTAATTCAAACACTAATGGTTGTTCCGGATGGATACAAGAATACATACCTTATTTATTTACTTAATGAATACATGGGTAAATCGGTCATCATTTTCACTAGAACGTGTGCACATGCTCAAAGAGTTGCATTGCTTGCACGTATTTTAGGATTTGGTGCTATTCCATTACACGGTCAGTTATCACAAGCCCAAAGATTGGGAGCTTTGAATAAGTTCAAGTCGGGTGATAAACAGATCTTAGTTGCTACCGATGTTGCTGCTAGAGGTTTGGATATTCCGTCTGTGGATTTAGTCTTGAACTACGATATTCCAACAGATTCCAAAGCTTACATTCATAGAGTCGGTAGAACTGCCAGAGCTGGTAGATCAGGTAAGTCTATTTCTTTAGTCACACAATACGATTTGGAACTAATTCTAAGAATTGAAAAAGTTATTGAAATGAAGTTACCAAAGGAAACACCAAACAGAAGCGAAATTTTGGCTTTACATAACTCTGTTGACAGAGCTTCTGCACAAGCTGTGACGAAGGTGAAGGAGTTCCACGGTAAACGTACATTCAGAGCCAAGCATTAAAGAACTGTGTGCTTGTGCACGGGTATATATGCCTTGAAACTATGTAGAGTTAGATATCATATTCAAACAAAGAATAGTAATATAATGAGTATAAACGTCGAAAGAATATCCCTCTTAAAATCAGACTGTAGTCATTACTAATTTAATCCTCAGTCGCTTAACCCCTAGTATTTTTCAAGGTTTTTGGTTTTTTGCGACTCTCTAGCCTTCTCGAATGCATTCTTGTTTAAAGGTGTAGTTTGTAACTGAAGTAACACTAGCTTTATTATCATAGTGAGTTGCTATTGGTTCTAGGATTAATCTCAATTGCAAAATCACCCAAAAAGTAGGTTATATAAATTATTGCAAACATGGATAATTCACCTCGAAAGGAGCCTTTATCACTAGACGAAATATTGGCATCAAAGAATAATACTAACAAACTTTTGGTTAGCTTAGGAGGAAAGAAAAAGGCCAAGTTTCTATCCAAAAATCAAAGAGAAAAGATAAAGTTGAAACAAAATCTCAGAGTACAAGAAGAAGAACAAACAACGAGAACTCGGAATGATATTATAACTAACCCAGCTAGTAGGCAACCGTCAACCACAGTCTTTCCTAAAGGTCCAGCAGCAGCACAATTATCACTACCGAATGATCATAAACGGCAAGCAAAACATAACGATCGTGACAATAAAGATAACTCAAACAATTCAAAAAAAAGAAAGTTTAATTTCCAATGGGACTTGACTGAGGATACATCTGCCGGGTATCAACCACTGATAGATTTACAAGCTACAAAACGTGCCCAACCAGAATATGCATCATTCCATAACAAATCCAAATCGACTGACAACTATCAAGAATCACATTGGTCAACAAAACCATTAAGTGAAATGAAAGATAGAGATTGGAGAATCATGAGAGAAGATTACGATATTAGCTCTAAGGGTGGTAAAGTTACGAACCCATTGAGATCATGGACAGAAAGTGACATATCACCATTGATTATTGAACAGTTGAATAAGTTAGGATACGAAGAACCAACTCCTATTCAAAGAGCAGCTATCCCTATGGGACTGACAGGTAGGGATATTATAGGAATTGCTGAAACAGGGTCTGGTAAGACATTGGCATTTCTCATACCAATATTGAATTATATTATGAAGTTACCCCCATTGCAATCCCATGAAGGGCCATATGTATTAATTATGGTTCCAACTAGAGAATTGGCATTACAAATTGAAAAACAGTTTCAACAATTTATTAGTTTGAGATTCGGTGTTGCTTCTTTAATTGGTGGCCATTCATATGATGACAACATAAGGAAGCTCGAGGTTGGTGTCGAGGTTGTTATTGCAACTCCTGGCAGGTTGGTTGATTGTTTAGAGAAACAAATTATTGGATTGGATATGTGTTACTTTTTAGCAATGGACGAAGCCGATAGAATGATTGATATGGGGTTTGAAAAGGAAGTCAATATGGTGTTGGAAAATTTGCCTGCAGGTGAAACTAATTCTTATTACTTTGGCAAAGATGGTAAACCAAAGAGAACTACTATGATGTTTACAGCGACTATGCCACCTGCTGTTGAAAAACTAACTTCCAAATTTTTGATACATCCTGGTATAGTTATGATTGGAGAAGTTGGTGGAGCTGTTGACTCCGTCAGACAAGAGGCAATTCAAGCGTCTGATGATGAATTTAAGAAACTATCACTCTTGGAACGTATTTTGAAATCTAGAGGTTTTAGACCACCAATTATCATATTTGTCAATTATAAAAATTCCTGTGAAACAATAGCAGATTTCTTATTTGAAAAAGGTTTCAATCCTATCACTATGCATGGTTCTAAAACACAAGAACAAAGAGAGACTGCTATCGCCCAGATGAAATCCGGGGAATCTGATATACTTATTGCCACCGATGTTGCTGGTAGAGGTATTGATATTCCAAATGTTTCGGTTGTCATTAACTATCAAATGTCAAGAAACATTGAAGATTACACTCATAGAATAGGTAGAACTGGAAGAGCTGGTAAGAGCGGTACAGCAATAACTTTATGGAACCCTGCTGATGATAAAGATGTTCTTTATGATTTGAAACAGATGATAGCTAAGAGTCCAATCAGTAAGTGTCCAGACGATTTGAGAAGGCATGAATTTGCTCAACGTAAAGTCATGCGAGCTGTTGATACTTAAGTATCATTTGATAGTGTTCGTATTATTATACTAAATTATTAAGATAGATATCGTACATAGGAATATACCATTACAAAATCATTCTTCTTCATCTTCACTACCGCTATCATATCCACCTAACATTGACTGTAGTCCATTGTGTTGAGGTTGAGAGGAAGCAGAAGTAGAAGCAACATCAGCAGTAGCAACTGTTCTCTTTTGTTGTAGTATTTTCAGCACATTCAAAGAGTCATTTTTGATAAAGGAAGTAGTTGGATTGGATTCAGTACTTGGTAAAGCATTTTGTTTTTCATCATCATTACTACCATCATTGCCATCACTTTCTGGTTCCTCAATGACAACTTTCTGTCTTTTCAACTCATTCTCCTCGTTTTCTCTCATTTTGTTCAATAATTTCTGGGCCGTTTGTATTGCAGTTTTCTGCATCTCTTCTCTATTCCTTTTTTGTGCTTTTGGATCAGGATCCTCATTTGACCACCTGATATTCAATGCTTCGTTTTGATCATCTTCATTCAAACTTTGTCCATGTAAAGCTTCTTTTGCAAATTGTGCTTGACTCTCCAACTTGTATGTTATGAATGCTATTTTCTTATCTTTAACTATCCTTGATCTTTCAATGTCACCAAACTCTCCAAAGTTCTTACTTATCAAAAGTTCTATATCACCTTCCATTGAATTTATTCTACCGATGTATAAAGTTTTATTTATTCTATTGAACGATCCAATACCACTCATATCGTCTCTATACCCTGAGAATTTCTCCCTGCCAAAGCAGTCCAGAGTTGGAGGAAAGAAATCCAGGTCTGTTGGCAGCCTATGTAAATAATCGCAGTTTTTACCGTTACAACAGTATCCTCTCGCAAAGTATAGACACATGAACTTAGATCTATTGATTGAATCTGGTTGGGTATATTTGTCTGCCCTTGTATAACCAGAATCTTTCCTTATGACACATCGTGTTTTGGAATGTGTTAGTAGGGCTTTGCCGTTTGTTTCGCCTCCAGTCCATTTACTGTACCAAAGATTGAACTCTTGTCCTGTTTGAGATGGTTTCGTATCTGCGATAACAGTAGATGGGTCCAATTGAGTTCTTGCTGGTCTTCTCTTTGATTTTGTGACTACATTATTCCCCTGGTTGGTTAGAGCCACATCTTCGGTCATTTTATACTATCAATATTAAATAGTGCTTTGTTTGTTTTCGTGATTAACTTCTAAATGAAGAGAACGAATTCCAGTTATGTGGCTATATATATCTATATATATATATCCAGATCAATATTGTATAAAGAATAAATTAATATTTAGAGTGCACATTGTAAATTATTTTCCGTATGAGATTAGGTAGACAGTTAGTCAATTCTCAATGACGTACAATTCTAGTTTTAACAGACCGAAAATATCTCTATGTCTCTTATTACTATTTTATTCAATGATTTAAAAGGCCAGATTCCTGTATAATATTAAACACAACATACAACCGAGCATAACACACCTAGAGCTACGCAATGGCTGGAACATCACCGTATGACTCTACTACATTTGGGAATTCTCTCTCGTTGAGAGTGGATGGAAACTTCCTATCAACGATGTCTGTTGCACCAAACGGGAGAGATGCCGTCCTAGCAGGTCGTAAAGGTCTATTTGTAATAGATTTAGATGATCCCTTTGCTGCTCCAAGATGGTTACACCACGAAACTTCATGGGAAGTTGCCGATGTCCAATGGTCCCCACATAAATCTAAACCATCATGGGTTGTGTCAACATCTAATCAAAAAGCAATGCTTTGGAATTTGGCTAGATCTTCACACGATGCAATTGAGCAGGTACTACATTCACATGTTAGAGCCATCACAGATATAAACTTTCATCCTAATCATCCTGAATTGCTAGCAACATGTTCTGTCGATACTTTCGTTCTTTCATGGGATTTAAGATCGCCACAGAGGCCTATCAACCGTTTGGCGGATTGGAGAGCCGGTGCTTCACAAGTCAAATGGAATTACAAAAACCCTAATATATTGGCTTCATCCAATGATAACAATTTACTAATATGGGACGTTCGAAAAGGTGCTATTCCATTAGAGAGAATTATGGCCCACAATTCCAGAGTCAATGGTATCGATTGGAGTAGGGAAAATGAGCACGAAATTATCAGTTGTTCCAATGACATGACTGTTAAACTGTGGAACTACCAGGAATCATCTATAGAACCTAAATCTACCATACATACTGATTTTCCTGTTAGTAGAGCTCGTCACGTTCCATTTGGTAAAGGCTGTTGTGGTATCATGCCGGCTAGAGGCGGTGATAATTCAATTTACATTGTTAAAATGGAAGATGTGGTGAAGGAATCAAAGATGGAACCAAGTTACGTATTCAAAGGACATACTGAAACTGTGAAAGACTTTTTATGGAGAAGCAGGCATTCCCAGGACACATTGGTCGATGATCGAGAGTTTCAATTGGTCACATGGTCTGCTGATTGTGATTTAAGATTATGGCCGATCAGTGACGAATCATATAAGAGTTTCAATCACGTTAAAAATGCCCCTATTACCAAGAAGTTGATAGACTTCGATTATACCTCGTATCGTAAGGAACCGATAATACCTACAGAAAGCAGTTTGATTATACGACGTAAGAAGCATGACAAATTTATTGCAAACAGAGGAAGTTTCACACTATATAACGATCAGTTTAATCATTTGAATTGGATTTCAGGTGTTAAAATTGGCAAATCTGCTTTCCAACAGGTTGGTAACGATGTCAATGACCTTGGATTTGGAAATGAGAGTCAACCTGCAAATTTGGGAGAAGAGGTTAGTAACGTTGGTCATAAGTTCCCTAAACTAAGATTTGAAAAGATTTCTGTTTCTACTGGTAATTTGGTGATTTCATTGAATGGGCCGTGGTCCAGTCAAAGTAAAGATGATTTGATTTTCATTAGAGTGGAGATCGACTTCCCTAAATTATACCCATCAAAAAGAGGAATACCAAAGTTTAAAATTGAAGAAACTCATGAGTTGAGTGATGAAAAGAGGAAAGAAATTATGACAAACTTAGATGAAATATCGGAGAAATTCTGCTGCGCACAGAGATTCTGCCTAGAGCCATGTTTGCGGTTCTTACTAGGTGAAAAGGTCAATTTGGACTTTGAACAAGAAGAAAATTTGAACCTTGATGCATTTAAGATGCCTTTTGAAGAGGAAAATATTATGGATACCAGCGATGACGAAAATGGGGATAGTAAAAATTCTCTTGTCTCTGCACAAGTCAGTGTTGTTTCCGACTCCGACGATGATGATGATGATGACGATGGAATTGTCCCTGAAGAAATATCCCATAAAAAGGTTCCATCATTTGACAGTACTCCTGTTCCAAAGGGTTGTGGTGCTGTTTGGACTCCGAGTGGTCATTTGGTTTGTTTTTTCATACCAAAGGAAGATAAGAAAGAGCAACAACAGGTTATCAGATTTGGTCAACAGGGTTTCAGCTTAGTGAGTGGTTTGAAAAGAAAAAAGATTGAAAATGGTCTGGATTTAGCTGTGGAAGGCACTGCAAGACTACATGACGATGATGATTCTGATGATGACAGCAGTTCCTTGAGCTCAGAGGATAGTTTTTCAAATGATTTGGATGCTTTGCAGTTTGATAGACTTTATAGAACCAAGGTTCCTATAATGTTAAGAGAGTCTGAAGCTGGAACGAGACCATTATCAGCAGCCAGTAGAAGTGGAACTTATGGTAATGCCCTTTCTGCACCAACTGGTAGATCTCATAGTACCCATTCAAAAGCTAAACCGAATAAGAACATTGTTAATATTTATGATTTCAGGCACTTAATCCCAGCAAAAATGGAATTAGCTTATGAATATAGGGTCTTAGGTGATTCCCCAGAGAATTTGGCAAAATATAACGCTGAAGTTGCTGAAAGACATGGTTATAAGAGTATTGCTGATTGTTGGAATTTGTTGTCAATTATTTTGGTTAAGGATGTGAAAATTGATGATCAATCATTGGGTGATACCGGAATCAAGCTTTTGCTTCAAAGTGAATTGCTGAACAAGTTTGCCACTTCAAGTAAAAACATGGATCTAGAAAACAATTATAGATTTTACTGGGGTTCACATCCGTTTGGTGGGCGATGGTTAGCTGGTGAAATTTTGAAGTATTACGAAAGACTGGGAGATATACAAATGTTAGCTATGTTGTCATGTGTCATGCATGAGCATGTTATAAACAAAGAGAAACCGACAGTCCCAATTAATACCCCATACGCAATCCCTGAGAAATACATACACAGAAGAAGCAGTCAAGCCTTTCCTCGTGGCGGTATCACGTCAGGGAGCCACCAGCACCATCATCACTCACTAGCGCAGTCAGCCTACTCGCAGGGAGGTCTTCAACTTCCAAATTCTTTGGATATGAACCCTCATAGTGTCTCATTTGATAGAAAATATTCAAGGTCAATCCACAGTGTTAACAACTCATCCAATTTTGCAATTCCTATGCCACCATTCAATAGGCTTACATCAGTCAGTACTACCTCATCAGCTGATAATTTGAGTTTTAAAAGTGGTTCACCCAACGATCAGTATTCGTTATATACCAATAGAAGAGGTATTAAACAGCAAAGCATAAGTTACAGCGCTAACATTGACGGTTTATACTCTCAACAGTTGCAAGCTAGTAGACCTGCAGGTATGCTTTCACCGTCATCTGTGTCTTCAACTTCTAATGTCTTCAGTCAAGCATTCCAAAAAATGAATAGGTCTAACACTAATGGATTATCATCTGGATTCAATCCTTCTAGTAATGTGCCTGTTGTTAAGGTTGAATTGTTTAATAAAGAAGAACTTGATCTATTTGATTATGTTTACTCCATGGAATTGTTAGGTGCTATGGATCCTGACAAACTAGCTATGCATAGATCCGAGTATGCAGAGTTGTTGTTTTACTGGGGTTTACCTGTCAATAGATCAAAGATCTTGAAATTTAATTACATTGAAGGCCCAGCCGGGAACGTTTATCAAGAACATAAGGGTGAAATTGGATGGCTTAAACTAAATCCGAAAAAACAAAAGGTTATTAAAGAAGAGCAGCATATTAATTTAGGTGCCGATAAATGGGAACGCATCAAAGATTTGAAGCAATGTCATTTATGTGAATTACTGGTTACTAAACGGTTGGTGGTTTGTACAGTTTGTAACCACTTGTTACATGCAGAGTGTGCCCTGAAGTGGTGGGAAGAAGAACATATGTCTGAATGTCCAAGCGGATGTGGATGTAAATGTTTAGAGCAGAGGTTGAGAGAGCTGAATGAATAGCTTTTAGTGTATACATAACTATGTTCCAATACAGATTTGATAATATATTTAATTAATGAAACATTATCCCTTATCTACCTCGGTTTAATCCTCAATAGATCGGCTAAAAAATACTATCGTGCACAACACATATATATTAACCCGATTAGGAAAATGGACCTGCCATTTTTAATTTTCATTCTGCGACAGTTTCAGAGAAACAAACAGACAATCGGCTCGATCATTATCACTTAACCTTGTCCTACTTATCTCTTGTTCTATAGCTTGACGTCAACGAATAAACAATATATATAGTAACATATACACATAACTTTTAAGTAGGCTCACAGCATACACTGTCTAGTTTATTATGTCGAATAGATCAAAGCATGACGTTCGAAGACAACTCTTTCGTGGCATAAGTACAAGAATCTCATCACACAATCATAACTCTTCCTCTAGAGATGAATACAAGGACCAAATGATGGCAAACCAGTCTGCAACACAGCAGCAGCAGCAGCCACAGCAGAATCATTACTATAGCCAACAAAACCATCTTCAACAACATCAACAAGCACAGCAATCGCAAGCATCTGACGCTTACGTTAATGCCCCAACTAGTGCAAAGACTAAACGCTCACTGTTAAAAAGAAACAACATAATAACACCAACGCTGGCTTCTAAATCCAACCCTATTAATTTTACCCCAAACAGTACATACTCTTCGTCCAGTTCAGTTTCTGCGTCAACGGACGTCAACACTGCACAAAGAACAGATAATATGATTATACGAAAGGATGAAGCCGATATGAATGAATATGACTACAAGACTTTTAGTACAAACCACCCACTGAGAATATCCAAAATAAAAGCTTTTGAGCAAGCTGAAATGACATCTAGGTTGTATTTTTCCAAAGATGATGATCCTAAAGAAGCTGATTATATTGATGGTAGATCATCTTCCAAGAAAAATAAACCTGGACTGTCTGCAGGCCTGAGCTCCTCTTCATTGAAGAGTAAAAAGTCTATGAAGCACTCCTCAAGCGATAGTGATAATGATGATGATGAAATAATTACACAAATTCCTGGAATGACTCAAGAAGAAACAAAGAATATGTTCAAGGGGATTTCTCTAATGGGTGGCAACTATGATCCCTCATTGCAAATAAATATGGATTATGGTGGTTACAATGATGATGATGATGAGGGGGATATTGATCTTGATGGTGCATATTCTTCCAACAAAGATGATCCATTCTTGGCTGCTGATAGAAGACTAAGGATTATGAAGAATGCTTTGAAACCTGTCACTGAAGAGCAACTAGTTTCCAAAAAGCTGAAAAAATCGGAACTAAACAAAGTGTTTCAAAATAGTGCACAATTTTTACGAGATTTAGATTTACAAGAGCTAGAGTTCTGGGAATTGATGAATGAAGATTTTGAAAGGGAAATGGAAACTGTTCAATGTGAGGCAAGAAATAAGAACCAGGTTGGAACTGGCGCCATCAGTGGAAGCGGTACCAGTTTGTTACAAGGGTATCATCACCATAATAATTTTACTCTATTGGATACCCCTTTGGATACAGTTTATAAATCCATGACTCCTGAGCTTTCGTTGATGATATCTGATAGTTTGAGAAAGAAGGTAGAGCAAGAAATCAATAATAACGACTTTGAAATCAACTTGAACTAAATCGGTGGGTATTTTAAGGTAATGAAAATATAATAATAATGATAATGTAATGAGTGTAATTTAATTTGAGGGTGAAGGTGAGACGTATGTTTTATGTAGTATAAATAATTCTGTTGCTATAATTGATAAATGCAGTATGTACAATAGATATATATATATAACCGTGTACATAATTGCTTTTAACATAACTATGATAGATATAAATTGACTTATTTATAGCACAGCCACCTCCCGTTGGAAAGTGGGTTACACAGAACCTGGAAACAAAAAGTGGCGAAACGCAGATTATTAAAGTAACAAAGAGAAAACCTGGCTATGCTCTCAATTCTAAGTGTTTGTATACATTTATTTGCCCAGGTGTATATCAGTCTCCCTGCTCATCAAGTGCCAACTGCTCTTTCTCCTCATTCAATCAAGCCATACGCGTTAGTATAAGCACCAATGAACGTTATTAAGTTGCAAGTATGTATTTTCAAAATAATAGTTGCTACTTTCCGGTTACAATCTCACTTGTAATTTTCGCTGGAGAGTGAATTGTGCTTCTCCGAGAGCTTCTTCAAATTGTACTAAAGGCATGGTGATAAATTAACAAGAAAGAAAGACGTACTAACAATTATTGCAACAATAATGTGTTATAGAAAAAATATCCTGTTTTACAGCAGCAGGACTTATTTAGTATTATCGATGATTTTAGAAAGATTGATCTAGATGATAAAGGTTGGGTCGACAAGAAGGACGTTATTGAAGCCGTCTCTGGTGACGGTAAAGCTTCATACGATGAAGTTAGAGAAGCTTTAAAACAAGTCAGCGTTGATGCTTCTGGACACGTGGAACTAGACGATTACGTTGAATTACATGCTAAATTGAAGGAATCCAAAGAAGGTCCTCCAGCTTCTTCTTCATCCACCATTTCCAAACTATCTGCTCCAGCGCCACTTTCCTCCGGTTCTTCAGCTGGATTTATCCATAAAGGAACTGGTTCCTCGGCTAAAGTCGTTGTTACTGGTAGATCTGGTACGACACATACCATTAACGATGAAGAAAGAATTGAATTCACTAGACATATCAATTCCGTTTTGGCTGGTGATTCCGATATTGGAGATAGGTTACCGCTACCTCTAGATAACTTCCAATTATTCGATGAATGTACCGATGGCTTGGTTTTATCCAAGTTGATCAACGACTCTGTTCCAGATACTATTGATACAAGAGTTTTGAACCTTCCAAAGAAAGGTAAAAACATGAACAATTTTATGATGTTGGAAAACGCAAACATTGTGTTGAACTCAGCTAAAGCTATTGGTTGTGTTGTTGTTAACGTTCATTCTGAAGATATCATGGAAGGTAAAGAACATTTGGTCCTAGGTCTGATCTGGCAAATCATTAGAAGAGGTTTATTGAGTAAGATCGATATTAAGTTGCATCCTGAATTATACAGACTATTGGAAGATGATGAAACTTTAGAGCAATTCTTGAGATTACCACCTGAACAAATTTTGTTAAGATGGTTCAATTACCATTTGAAAGCTGCAGGTTGGAAAAGAAAAGTTTCTAACTTTTCATCCGATGTCAGTGATGGTGAAAACTATACTATCTTACTGAACCAGTTACAACCTGAATACTGTTCAAAAGCACCATTACAAACCACTGATTTATTAGCTAGAGCCGAACAGATTTTGGTGAATGCCGAGAAGATTGGCTGTAGAAAATACTTAACTCCAACTGCTTTAGTTGCGGGTAACCCAAAGTTGAACTTGGCCTTTGTTGCTCATTTGTTCAACACCCATCCTGGTCTTGACCCAATTGAAGAGGGTGAAAAACTTGAAATTGAAGAATTCGATGCTGAAGGTGAAAGAGAAGCAAGAGTTTTCACATTATGGTTGAACTCTTTGGAAGTTGATCCAGCCGTTGTGTCCTTGTTTGAAGACTTGAAAGATGGTACCATATTGATCCAAGCTTTTGATAAGGTTATGCCTGGTTCAGTCAACTTGAAGTTTGTTAATAAGAAACCAGCTAATGGTAATGAAATGTCTAGATTCAAGGCACTAGAGAACACAAACTATGCAGTTGAAGTTGGTAAAGCCAACAGGTTCTCTTTGGTTGGTATCGAAGGTTCCGATATCACTGATGGTGTCAAGATTTTGACACTAGGTTTAGTTTGGCAATTGATGAGAAGAAACATTAACAACACTTTGTTGAAGTTATCTTCAAACGGTAAGGAAGTTTCTGACATGGAAATCTTGAAATGGGCCAATGCTCAAGTTGCCAAAGGTGGTAAATCGTCCAGTATCAGATCTTTCAAGGATCCTTCTTTGGCCACTGGTACTTTCCTATTAGATGTTTTGCATGGTATGAAGCCAGGCTATGTGGATTATGATTTGATTTATCCTGGTAACTCCGAAGAAGAAAGATATGCTAACGCTAGACTAGCCATTTCCATCGCCAGAAAGTTGGGCGGTTTGATCTGGTTGGTTCCAGAAGATATTAACGAAGTTAGATCAAGATTGATTTTAACTTTTGTTGGTTCTTTAATGTCTTTGGAATTATAGTATACTTGTGGGTATTGCTGGATTAGGTAAACGCCTTGTTACTCTCTAAATTTTATAAATATGAAACATTTTTTGTGCTTTTGTTTTTGCTCTCCTTGGTTTTCTTTACCGTTATCTTTTTTTTTCTTGTGGAATGTGGAGTTTTATTCAATTTCTTTTAGTTTTACTTTATTTTTTGTGATGATATATTATTTATTATTATTACTGTTCTCTTTTATCTGTCTGTGTTTTTTTATTGTTTAGTATAGTTACAATGTATATACACGTCTTATGTATCAAACTAAAGTTATAAAATCAGGATGGTGTAAGTCTTTTGGCGCCATCATCATCATCAAAGACAAAATCAGTAAGCTCTTCTGGTATCCGTAATTTGATCCTTTAAATTCTCATCCCATTCTTTTCTTAAATATTCAAAATATTTCAAAACATCATCTTTACCGGTGGGATCAATCTCCATATTTTTCAAATACTCATGACCTTTATAATCACAAGCACTACCGTACTTTATATTCTGTCTGTCGTCGTCACTAGCCTTAGCGCAGACAAAAACAGGTGCATTAGCAGCAGTCCAGCCAGATATATTATGCCATGGAGATCCCATAAACCTCGAAATGTAGAATAGTAAAAGCATCCCATAAAACGTAAACGGATTCAAAAACTTAAAGAATGAAAATGATGTAAATATACCAGGATGTGTAACGTACTGTTTGATACCATACTCTGATTTCAAATTCTCATAAGTTGCCAAATGAAGCAGGTCAACTAGCCTTTTAGAACCTTCATAAGAAACATCAGATTTCAACAATTGTAAATCGTTGAATGACAAATACGATGGTTTGGACATGATTGACGAAATCCAAACAACTCTGGCATCGTCAGATTTACAAAGCAAAGTTTTTGATAAGTGATGGATGAAGTAATAAGGTCCAAAGACGTTAGCTTGAAAGACTAAACCTAAGTTATCTTTTGATTTAACACCAACTTTTTGAATCTTGTAAGTAGGATACGTGCACGCTTTGACTGGGTTACTCAAACTTTCTTTGGTAGCTTGAATCCAATCAATACCGTCATAAACACCTTGTGCTGCATTTATAAACAAATAGTCAATCTTGGTGTATGTGTTTTGTAGTTCGTAAATACCACAAAGGATAGAAACCATGTCTGTGAATTCAACTAAAAGGTAATCAAACTCGAGAATACCATTTCTCTTTGTATGTGTTTCATTATATTTCTTAATATTATCAATTGATTCTTTTGCCTTTGGGAGTGTTCTTGATGTCACAATGATGGTTAATCTATCTTCTGATGGCACCTCATTTAAAAGCCTATATGCTATGTTGATACCCAGGTTACTGCTGGTACCAGTGATCACGGCTATTCTGTGGTTAGCTTTACTCATTCTCATGAATACTTGGAAATGTTCTTCAGGTTTTCACTTATGTGCATCAATTGCTATCTGTTTATACCGCTTCGAAAAAGAGTTTAGTTAACTCGTTTACAAGGGTACAGTTCAACTTGTGTCAATCATTAATGATAATACTGTTTATAAAAAACACTAATAAAAAGAAAAGATTACGTCAGCGGTGCTGAAATTAAACTCGTTCATATCGCTTAACATATTTGACTAAATGTCACGTGGTGTTGAATCAGGTGGTACTTTTATTTCTTCGGTTACAATATTTTGCCCTAATAATATTCCAAAAAAAACGAATGATCTCAGTCCCCCTTTCAGGAATAGAAAGTTTGCGAATAAGTCAGCAAAAAATTAGAAATAAATGCAGCATTTTGGCGGCAATTGGGAGCATATATCGGAACGTGCAGTAATCTGTGTACATTGGTATATTTAAGGTGCTTTTTCTAAGTTGCTATCTTGTTACTTTCCAGGGTCTAATGGATGGTTTTGTATTAATCATATAACTGTCCTACAGTATACTTACTAAAAAGGTTAGGTGTTTGATAATTTTCTGAAATTGAACTTATTAGGAGATCATGTGTAGCAATATGGAAATACTTAGATGGTCCTCGATTATTACCCTTCTGTTTCCTTCTGTTTCCTCTCCTCAAATTCACATTTCAATAAAAAATGCTTCGTTTCTTATCTGCAAAAAAACAATAAGAAAATGTTTCCAAATCTCCGCCGCAGCCGCGCCTTGTTTGAGGTTATCATTCTTTTCATTTCATCTCACCCCCGGATATTGGTATATCGGTACAAAATAAACTGATTAAAGTCGAATTCGTCATAAACTTGGTTGATATGATTCAGTATGGTTGGTGTATAATGCTACAACACCAGATGTACAAGCTTATTGTAACTGTATTATCTGACTATGTGCATGTTTATTTGGTATATAATAATTGTGAAGGATAATAATTGTGAAGGAAGAGCAGCTCAGATAAATCTAGTATCGAGTTATAAGGTCGTTACAATGTTCAACTGGAGATTGTACTATTGCATATATAGTATGATTAAAGTTAAGAAAATCTGTCTGTGACCTTCTGTATTTTTTCAAGTGGTTTGATGGTAGAAGTTGAATCTAACTTGAAAAGTTTTGTAAAGTTCTGTAAAAATCACCTTTTAGAGCTTAATAAAGTATTTGCGCTCAAACTCGAAACATCAGTATTTGTAAAACGGGAAGCTGTAGATATCAATTAGTAAAATATTTGTTCAAAATCAAAATGGAAACTTACATCCTACTTTCGAACTTAATTCGATTCTCTAGCACAGTTTATTCACGGCCTAATTCTCTTAAAATTGTTTGTAGACGTGTGTGTGTTTTAATTTTTTTTTGCGTTCTGACACCTTACCTGCATCTTAATTACCTGCATGCAGTATCTCAAGCACCGATTACATATTGTTTCAATTGATTTCAATTTTGATCTATCTCAACAAATCACATTTTCATTGGTTTTTTTGGGATGTCTCAGATTATTTTTGATTTGAGCTCATAAATAAGTTTTGATTTCCTTGCCTTTGATTTTGTTTTTGCATCTTTTGTGTTCTTTTGTTCGCTTTCATTCTTATTTTCAATCTCCAGTCGGTTTTTCTTAATTCGGTACTCTTCACTCAAAGATACAAAAGATTTAAGTTCTATAGTATTAAGCAAGTCACGAATAAGTGCAAGCAATATGGAAGCCAAACAATTCATTTTCAACTTGAGAGACTATGAGGTCCATGATATTTTAGGTGAAGGAGCTTATGGTGTAGTTGCTCTGGGTATTCATAGAAAATCAAGGAAAACTGTAGCCATCAAGAAAATTGAGCCTTTTGAAAGGGAACTGTTTTGTTTGAGAACTTTGAGAGAAATCAAACTTTTGAAGCATTTTAATCATGAAAATATTATAAGTATATTAGATGTCCAAAAGCCAAGAGACTTTGAAAATTTCCGAGAAGTGTACATTGTTCAAGAATTCATGGAAACTGATCTTCATCATGTGATCAGGTCTCAATCCTTATCAGATGATCATATTCAATACCTGATGTATCAAATATTAAAAGGTGTTAAATGTATGCATAGTTGTGGTGTTATTCACAGGGATTTAAAACCAGCAAATTTGTTGGTTAATGCAAATTGTGATTTGAAAATTTGTGATTTTGGTCTTGCAAGAATAGGACAAGATGAAAACACAAACAGCGGATCGGATTCAAAGAATTCTTTCCTCACCGAATACGTTGCTACAAGATGGTATCGTGCACCAGAGATTATGTTAACTTCATCTCAATACTCTAAAGCAATTGATATTTGGTCTGTTGGTTGTATCTTAGCTGAGATGATCTTAAGAGAGCCATTTTTACCTGGTAAAGATTACAGACATCAGCTTTTACTAATATTTGAAATATTGGGAACTCCAACAGGTGAAGACTTCCAATCCATTAAATCGAAAAGAGCTAGAGAGTACATTAGGTCTCAAAAATTCTTTAAAAAGCTACCATTGAAGAAGATTTTCCCTACAGCTAATCCATTAGCTATCGATTTACTGGAAAAAATGTTGAGGTTCGATCCTACAAAAAGAATTACAGTTGAAGAAGCATTGATGCATCCATACTTTGCTAGTTACAGATCACCAGAAGATGAAACCGTGGCTCTTCCAATTTCAAAATCCTTCTTCTACTTTGACGAATGTAAAGAACAGTTGGATCTGGTTGATTTGAAAAGAATTTTGTATGGTGAGATTGTGGGTAATTGAATTTACACCAGTGTGCTTCAAAATCACCTACAAAAATTGATTTATAGATATCACGCCTGACACACATATTCATTCATTAACTTTTCCCGTTCTGGCTCTTCCCTCTATAAGTTCTATCTGTTATTTTATTATCAATCGTTTTTTTTCCTTCTTCTATATATATCTATATATCCGTATTTATTTCAAATCGCCACCCATAACAATAGCAACATTTTTTTTGAACTTACTTTAACACTTTTTCTTCATTCAACAATCATTACGGGTAAAAAAAATCAAAAGCCAAGTTTATATAAATGTCGAGAAATCCATTAGTTTGTTTGACTATCCCTCATTCTGAAATTGGTCGTGTGTTTGTAACTACTCTTGCACAAATCAAGCAGTGGGAAATACCTGTAACATAATCAATGGTGTATGATAAACGCGACACTTGACACATCCAGATCCGTGGTTCCTTCTATACTTACTTACATATATAAATCACAATACTAGCAATCCCACTGATTGAAAGAAGTTAAAACATAGTAATTTCAACTTTGTTAATCTATCATATATACCTGAAGTTCTACGCTATTCTTTCCATATCATTTCTTCCATTTTCAGTGCATTTACGTAACTTACTCAAGGGAAATCAATTTTTTAGAAGCATCAATACCGCATAATTATATACATAAAAATGGCTAAAATATCCTTAAATGCAAGAAAGCAAAGAATCCTTGCATTGGCTGCTTTAGCATTGACCGTCATCCTGTTACTTTCCATGACTGGTAACCGCAGCAAGAAGCCAACTTTTGTTTCCAATGAGGCACTGGCCCAAAAGGCACCACCTACTGAGATCTCAAATGCTAACAACATGGTTAAGGATAAAGCTGGTAACATTGACGAATCAAAGGTTAAAGAAGCTGAAGAATTGTCCAACATCAGAGCCCCTGTTCAAGCCCCAGGTGGTGATAACTCTCCATTGTTAAAGGTTGATGCAAAGAAACCACTTTCGATTCCTGCTAAGGCTAAACCAATTGAAGATAAGCAGATTGATTCTAATACTGCGGACACCAAATTAGCCACTCAAAAGTTGCCCACCGGTGAAGAAGCTGGTAAAAAGTCCCAGGGTGTGATCAAAGGTGAAACCGGTGAAACTGGTGAAATTAAAAAATCAAATGCAGCTACCCAGTCTGGGAACAAGTTGGCGAAAGCAAAAGAAGAAGAAGCTAATAAATTGCAACTTGAAGGCGGTTTGTCTAAAAAACAATCTGAAAAAATTGTTGCAGAAACATCGGGTTTCAATGCTGCTAAAGAATTCAAAGAAATATTAGGTATTTCACCAGTGGTGATCTTTTCTAAATCATACTGTCCATATTCAAAGCGTTTAAAAGATCTATTGAAAAACAGTTACGATATTACCCCTGGTGCCACAATTGTCGAATTGGACCTACATTCAAACGGTAAAGAATTACAAAACTATATTGCTGAAGTTTCAGGTAGAAAAACTGTTCCAAACTTATTTGTTAATGGTGTTAGTAGAGGTGGATCTGATGAAATCGCTGCATTGCATATTGATAGTAAGCTATTAGAGACTTTGACCAAATGGGCTGGCCCTGCCGTTAAGATTGAAAAAGTGAACGCTCCTTCTAATTCATAATTTGATTGATTGTACTTCCATATTTATTTCTGTTTCCCTGTTGTGTATATTCTGAGAGACTAACCCAGGTATTCTATTCGTTTCCAATGAGTAAAAAATAAAGACCATTTCCCCACTCAATCCTGAACAAGAAAAGAATCCATGATAACTTCGATGTAGTAAATGCCACACAAGCATAGCAGCGCAGCCTTGTTCTCTGATTGCTATTGTAAACAATCGGGCTTAAATTGAATGCAGCGCATATCGATCTTTTGTATAGCGAATATTAATGTTGTACGATCAACCTTTTTACATCAAAGGCCATAATAACTACATTTCAAGATCGATACTAAACCCTTATCACTAATAAGATAAATTCAAAATGGCATACGAATCAATCACCGTTGACACTATCAAGCCAATTAACAATCCAGTAATCCGTGCTCCTCAGTACAAAGCTAAAGGTTTATTAACCCCATCATCTGAACTTCAAGATTTAATTAAGTCTTTGAGCTTGTTCAAGCATCAAGAAGGCGGTTACTTTAATGAGACGGATAGATCCAATCTTATTATGGAAAATCCATATTACCCAGGCCATAACAGTGGATCTCCTGATCAAATTGTGAAAGTTGGCAACAATCCAAAAGACGAACAAACAGTTGTGAATGAAAAAGATCCATCAAAGATGATAACGCCAACAAGAAATTTCTCAACTTTAATTCATTATTTAATTACCTGTGATGCATTCATGGGTAGATTTCATTTGAACCATTCCAAGATCATTCATATTCTACAAAAAGGTAGGGGACAGTACGTTTTAGTTTATCCAGATGGTAAAGTCAAGACCTTTGTCGTTGGATTTGATACCTCCAAAGGAGAAGTCAACCAATGGGTGGTTCCTGGTGAAGTTTACAAAGCATCGTATTTGTTACCGTTACATGATGGGGATGAAGAAAGTGAGGCTGATCATTTATTAATTAGTGAAGTCGTGGTGCCAGGATTTGAATTCGAGGATCATAAGTTTATGGAGAGTAAAGAGCAATTGGTTAGTTTGGTGGGAACGGAAAAGGCTGATGAAATGGAATTTTTACTTGGAGAACACTGAAATTTAGATATTAGTGTGTTTTGTTGCACTAGCCTTGTAGAGTACGAACTCTAAGAAACTATTCCCATATGAGCTGCAGGAATTCAAATTGAATGTGGGGTATACCTAGATAACAATTGTAATTGTATCACGTGATATATTGTAACCCTCAATAACCCTTAGTAATAAATCCAGATGGTATGGTGAGCTCAAACGCTTTACACATACTCCTCCCTCCACATATAATGCTAGTATAACAAAAACGGTGACTGTGAAAAACTATTTTCCCAGTTCTGCAAACCACCCGCGTACTGAACAGGCAGCTATTCCCCTTTGCCAGAGAGAACTGGCAGGCTCAATTGTTGGTAGTGCACGACCTGTCTACCGACTTTCTCCCTGTTCTCCTGTATCTCTCTGAAGCTCCTCCTGGAAAATTTTCACCTTGTAGCCATTCTACACAGAGACTGATACTGAACCACTAAGAGGTTTGTTACTGGTACTGAGAGTTCACATTTCATTAAAATCATCTATATCAAAATTAAATTAATATCGTTAGCTTCAAAAAGACCTCTAATAAAGTATAACTTTGAGTAAGATAATTAAGTAAAGATGGCTACCGAATTAACTGTCCAATCCGAAAAGGCTTTCCAAAAGGTATGAAACAATATAAACACCAATTATATCCATTTGATATAGGATTTAGCTGAAAGATTGAAGAGAAAGAAGAGAAGAACAACGTTTAGAATACATTGTAGTGACAAATAAAAGGCATTGCAGCATTTAGATTAATAGATTACATTCACAAGGATACAGCGTTCAAATTAGAAAACAAAATGACAACGTTTCAACCTCAACTTTTTAGTCACTACATGATATACAACAACTAGCATTGGATGAGAAAAGTATTGAAAGTCACAAACCTGCGTCGTGAAGAATCCAGTAACTATCAAGGCAACAAAATTACAATAAGAGCAGGTATTAATGTCCATCATTTCTTTTGTACGACTTTCCAAGTTCATATACGAATTATACCCAGATATATACCCGTACATAATCAAGGTATCGTTCCCTTCATACTTGTTTTTATTTAGCGACACAGATCAAAACTTTCAAACTTTTATCGTATTTTTTAGAAACAAAACTTTTACATCATTCATCCCAAGTTGATTATTTCAATATTTTTCGCTTTGCATATCATTGCCTTCGAAATCAACTAGTGATAGTTGATAGACACATTTTTTCTTCTTTCTGCTCTCTTTAAGTTTCAATCATAACTAAATTAAGACCTGATCTTCAATCACAAATTCCAGAAATACTAACATTTTACATTTTACTAATGTAGCAACCACACATTTTCACCAACCCAAAGGCCAAGGCTACCAGAAGAACCAAGAGATGGTATAAGGAAGTTGGTTTAGGTTTCAAGACCCCAAAGGCTGCTATTGAAGGTACTTACATTGATAAGAAGTGTCCATTCGTCGGTGAAGTCTCCATCAGAGGTAAGATCTTAACCGGTACTGTTGTTTCCACCAAGATGCACAGAACCATCATTATCAGAAGAGATTACTTACACTATATCCCAAAATATAACAGATACGAAAAGAGACACAAGAACTTAGCTGCTCACGTTTCCCCAGCTTTCAGAGTCCAAGAAGGTGATATCGTTACCGTCGGTCAATGTAGACCAATCTCCAAGACTGTTAGATTCAACGTTGTTAAGGTTGCTTCTTCTGTCTCAAAGGCCAAGGCTTTCTCTAAATTCTAAATTTTTTAATATTTGATGTGTAAATTTTGAATGTTTTATATATTTCTATTAAATTATTTTTTCTTTATTTTTATCATATAAAAAAAACACCAAAATATATTTAAATATAATGTTTTAATTATTTTTTTATCCAACAAGGAGTGATGATTCCTATTTTATTGAATAGTCTAATAGATTTTTACAGTAATTGGTTATATATCCATACTTACTGTTTGATCCCAGGATCCACTTAAATCAACCAATAAAGGAGGTAAATCCTTAGATTATGCGCCATGTTTTTTAACAGCGCCACTAGCTTCCCAATACGGAGCAATGCTATTTTTTGCCACACTTTTCAGCATTTTCTTCAACTTCACTTGAAACAATTCATTGCCATTTCCTCATAGTGTGATTCTAATTCATTTTTTTGAGTAGTTTACCCTGTTTTCTAGGGTAACTCTCCATGTATCAAAAGATCTGTTTACTTTTTTTAGCTCCCCACGATCTCCATTTCGAAGCGAACCTATATATTTTACTTTACAGTTTTGTTTGTTTTTCCTCATTAGGTTATACACTAGTCATGCGTACACAACAGCAACAACCGCAAAAACAACAACAGCAAACTGAACAACAGGTCGAACAACAAACCGAACAACAGCAAGAGATTGGTGCTCAAGCTTTGTTAGAGTTAGGAACTAAAAAAGATGATGAATCAAATGCACCATCTACACTACAACAAACAAGTCCTTTAGACTATCATATCGACTCTGCTAAAGATGTCGAAGAAGAAGTCATGAAACTGGTTGGTAGTACTTTGGATCATAACAAAGCACACTCTAGGAAAAGAAACTTCCCAAATGAAGATGAGATGTCACAGTTAGAATTCCAACAGTGGACAACTAGCTTTTTAGCTGATGAGTTGGAGGAGGGAGGGTCCGAAGAACATGATTATACATTCCCACATGACCAGGCACTAGTGGCACCACAAACAACCGCTCAACACATTGTATCTCAAATACATAATAGTAAAAAACAGAAAAAGACTAAAAAGGATGTCAGTAACAACAAGGCTCATATACCCTCAAGTACAAATACTTCTACTTCTAACAACAAAGGTTTATCGGTTGATCCTGAACTAGAAAGTTTGGATACTTCTTCATTTGTCCAAGATGCCATGTACGATGCCAGAACTTTAGCCAACTTAGGATCTATTGATCATGAGTATTTAAAACAAGCTATCGAAGGACAAAATGGATCGTCTGCCGAAGACGAAGTTCAGCATTTGGCGGTTCAAGCTGTCCACCAAGCAGTCCAAGCTACTGCAGAAGCTGCTGCTCGAGCTGCTGCTGCTCAGGCCGAGGCACAGGCTGTTGCTGCAGTTGCCGAAGCTGAAGCTCATCGTTCGCATTCAGATGGATCCGAATCCCATAGTTCATTCGGATTTGATAAATTGAGTGGGCAACCACAACAGCAACAGCAACCACAACAGCAACAGGAAGGAGAAGAAGAGTTGAATAAACCTTCAACTGAATTACAAACAATTGAATCACAATTACATAAAAGAACTGATAAGGCTGCCCCATCTATCGCTAAAGAAGCAGCTAAGGTGACTCATACCAAAACATTCTCAGAAGATTCTGAGCTTAAGAAAAATGAACATGATTTAATTGAATCGTCGGACCGTGAACCATTACATTCTATTGCAGGTACTGCCAGAAACGCGGAAACTGCTGCTTTGGTTGCCGAAGCTGCTGCTAAAGCCAACAGTTTTGTTTCTGCTCAACAACACGGTAGGTCATTTTCCAAAGATGAAAGTGATGCTATAGATATTTTTGTTAATGAATACCGTAGAATTCACGGTAATATGAGTAGAGAAGATATTTGCAAGCGGATTTGGGCTAATGAAAGGAAAAAGGACGATTTTTGGGATTCTTTACAAAAAGTTTTACCTGAAAGAACTAGAGCATCACTATACAAGCACGTTAGAAGAACATACCATATTTTTGAAGTTAGAGGTAAATGGACTCCTGAAGCTGATAAGAAATTGGCTGTTTTGGCTGCTGAAAAGGAAGGTCAATGGAAGCAAATTGGAAGAGAATTAAATCGTATGCCTGAGGATTGTCGTGATCGTTGGAGGAATTATGTTAAGTGTGGTGATAACCGTTTACAACACAAATGGTCTGTCGAAGAGGAGGATAAATTGCGTTTAGTTGTTCATCACTCTTTAGAAGAACAAACCAGCGCGTTTCCTGAGATGGAACCTGTTATCAATTGGACAGCAGTGAGTGAATTGATGGGTGGAACTAGATCTAGAATTCAATGCCGTTATAAATGGAACAAAATTTTGAGAAGAGAAGCTACCCAACGTGCACGTAGTATTGACACTGAGACAAAGATTTGGTTGTTATCCAGATTGAAACTAATCTGGGAAAGGGAAGGTAAGGATGTTATTGATTGGGATACATTAGCATCATTACGTCGTTCAAGTTTGAGAAACATTTGGACTGGTTCTGATTTTAGAAGATGCTTTGAAAAACTGGTTAGTTCAGTTGACGACTATAAAAGTAAGAGTTTTATTGAACTTGTTGAAATATTGCTGCAAAGTTTAGTTCCTAACCCTTACCTTGATCACCTGAGTGACATTGCAGCTCAACAGCAAGAAAAATTAAAGGATGATGATGTTAAAGTTGTTGCCCAGCAAAGTGCTGCACTTGATTTAGAAGAGACCAAGCCAACTATTAAGCAGCTAAGCGAAGATAAGAATGATATTATTCATGGTGAAACAGCGAACGGTGCAGAAGTTCCTATTCCTGACATTCGTGATATAATGAAAGCTGATGGCATTCAATTCTAAAAGTTTTTTCTTTGTTTTTTTCTATTTAAGGAGGATGTTTTTTTGAATGTTTTGAAAACCACTCTCTAAAAAGTTTCATCAACTGTTTTCTTTTTTGGTTAAACACTTCATATACTTGTCCATGTATATATTTATGTGTGTTATGTATTTTTCATCCTTGCTGAGCGCTGGCAAGCGTTTTCAATATTGTATCATTTATATTTATGAAGTGTGGGGAAGATACACTCCCTTTATGGTTTTATTCTAATTGATCACAATCGTTATCTTTTTGTATGTTTACATCAACCAAAATTAAATTCGATCTAACCAGTAAGTTGAGAATTAAAAAAAAGATATAATTTTAAAAAAGCTTTCCAAATGGTTGAAGTTCAAAAAAAAATTATATAACTCATACATTGTCCAAAGCCTTAAATTAGATTGCAACAGCAAACTGTAACCACTTGAAAACCAACTTTACTTTGGAAGCTTGAACTAGAGTTCAATTTAGTCCAATTCTGCACAATCGTTATAAAAGCCCCCAATTGATTTATACAGACAACAAAACGAAACCCAAGTTATATACAACAAATAATTTGTCGCGGGGGGGGGAGTAAAAATATGTTGCCGCCGGCCTTTAGACAGCAACTTCCTCCATCTCTTTTCTAATCTAGAATTCAAACAGTTAAGTCATTTGCGCTGAGATATACGACTTGATATGGAGACTGGATAAACTAAGTTACTAGTATACTAGATGAATATTTAAGGAATACTACAAGCTTACCGCATTCAGTGTGCAGACAACTAATTGTAGATAAAAAATCTGTATCTTGAAGCCTACTAGGTTGAGCCGGATCGAATATATATATATATACATATATAGAACTATAGATAGACATTTATTTATAAGTGCTGCTTCAGGGAACTGTGGTGATGTTTCAAGCCATGAATGGAAAAGAATACGCATATAACTCTTTGCAACTAGAGAAAAGACTAAATTACGGATCTGCAGGGTCCAGCTCAACGGTTTTTTATTTTACAAACCTGATTTTATCAAACTCCCGAAACACTAACTTTCTTTCAATTTTACCTCATATACATCCTATTACCTAAACTTATCCATATTGTAATCCACAAATAGATTCTTAAACATCTCACTCACTATAGATTTTATGAAACCTACGACGGGTGGATGCCAACGCCACCATCATGTAGTGCGTGCGCTCATTTAATTCTCTCAAAATTGAGAAATTAAAGATTTTCGCCGGTAGCGGACTTACTTTTCACAGAAATCGAGGTCACATCTTAGCGTGGTGGCAACAGGGCTGAAAAAAATACACATCCCAAAATAGGAAGTAATACTAAAAAAGATTCGGAAGATAAACTTTTGTCTATCTTTTGATTTTTTTTAACTTTAGTACTTTTACGATTTTTTTCTCTAATAAGAAATGTTGCTTAATTATGAGAAAGAGTCCTAGGTGAGCTTAATCCTCGACGCATTTATTCCATGTGTAGTTAATGTTTTGTTCCTTTATATCTTGATTTCTAAAGTGTACAGTTAGCTAAGTGGCAATAGGGATATAGTAGGTGTACATACTAGTACTATCAAGAACAATAATTAATCTTGAAATTCGTTGAAGAGTACTCAAAACTATAATAAGATCATTCATTGTTCAATCAGGATGACTTTGAGTTTTCCGTCCTGCATTGTTTTCTAGCGTGTGGGTGTGAATTTGATGTGGTGGAGTCAAGCTGGCTCTTGCATAAACTATAGTTTACCGGGCGGAACTATTGGTGCAATTTTTTTTTTCACAAAGTATTACTAATAACGCAGTAATGATATAGAGTTAGATATGTTTATAGAGAAAGTCAATACCAAGACAACCTGATGTGTTGCTACTGTATAATTGATTGAAAGTCTGTTATATATTAATAGATGTAGATATATAGATATATGAAGAATGTACACATGTGGTTAAATCAAATCATATGATTGTATAATATAATACCGGTGATCAATGCAGAGCGGGATTTGATCTTTGCTAGACAAAGTTATCTGATCGATCAGATAGATATAGAGAGAGAATCAGGGACCAGGGAAGCCAAAAAAGCTTCATGGGGGAGCGAAGGAGCGGGAGTAGGAAGAGGGGGCTAGAATACGCGGCCGGCGAACGGTGGTTTGCAGGCAATTTATACGCCGACATTTAGACAAGAAAAAAGTGCCTGATACTATTGCAGAAAAATTCTAATTTAAGCTTAATAATACTACCAATTACCCATGGTGGATGGATGGATTCTCTCTTTGCCGGTGACTGCCGTCGATACCAAGCATTGAACTCAAAGGTATTGTTAGAAGCTAAACTTACGTGTGAAGCGAAACATGTTCAAGGAAGGTTTGATTGAGCGCACGGGGGTCGGAGACCTAGGGAATTTTACTGTTCCCAGTACCTCCATGAGTAACCCACCGCGGGACACTAACCGCATTCTGCAGCTGGCAAACTTTGGCAGAATTTTTTTATTGTTCGCATTGTCTGGAGAAGCGCAAAGTGGCCATTGACCCAAACAAACAAGACAGTTTAGTTTAACTTACCTAACCAGTTATTAACTCAATTCCCTTTAGATATCCTGTTTTGTCTCACTTGCTTGTCGTTTTACATGCTCTTACTCACTTTATGCTCGGTGTTTCTTTTTATTCATCTCAATCAAATCATTTTTATGTTGTCTAGCAAATAATTACAAAACAATTTGTTGAAAACTTCAAACTTTGTATTTTCATTGGGTTCATAGCTTCTAAATAAACGTCTTTCCTTGGTAAGTTTTCCACTCTTACGATTCATAAACTGATTGATTCTTTAATTCATAATTCATTCGGTTTTCCAATATTTATTGAAGTCAACCAACTAGACATAGTTCTCTTAGTTTTCTCTTTTCAATTCTAAAGTAAACTGAGAAGATCTTTTGCTGTGTATCAGATATTTTTTTTCCATTACAAATATTCTATCAACTCAAAATATTTTCTACGTATTATTCGGCTTCAGGTAATAATTTTTACAATAGAGATAGCTAACAACTAAAATAAATCTCACCATATAGCTCACCATGGGGAAAGGAGATACTGTTCAACTACCCAAACAGAGAAAGAGAAATAGGGTTCCAATCTCATGTACCATTTGTAGACGAAGAAAAGTCAAATGTGATAAGAAAAAGCCTCAATGTACAAACTGTATCAAGAATGGTGTTCAACATTTGTGTAGGTATTTAGAACCAAGTTGGGCAAAACCATTAGATGACGAAGAATTAAAATTCCCTGGTGCAACAGTCTCTTCAAATGGAAATAATAGTTTAGTTTCAAGTGATAGAGAAGATTCTATTGCAGGTGATGAGTATGAGGAAATTGCAAGATTAAAGTTAAGAATTAAAGAACTTGAACATGAAACAGGTGAATTAAAGAAAAGAGCCAATAATCATTCCACAGCTAGATCGTTATTGAAAGCCAGTGAAACTGCTGATTTGTTCGATTGTATCTCGAATTCCAATATTTTATTCACTGCTAAGAAAGGTCCAATGTACAACTTTCCAATTATTTATCAAATTAGTGTTTTTTCATGGATGTTCATTGTGCGGAATGATTCATATATGAACGACTTATGGTTAAAGATAATTAAACTAAGAAAACATTATGAATACTATTATTCAAGTAAGAATGCAATGCTTGATGCTTCAAAAAATTTGGAAACTGATTATACCAACTATGATAAGATGCAAACTCAAAGTGCCCCAGCAAAAGTTGTACCAGAAGATATACATACTGTTCATACAAGTAAATTGAAGAAATTTCTTGAAGGCTCTATTTCATTCAATGAGAAAATTTCCACGATATCTCCAAATTCTCCTGCAAAACCAAAAACACCAATCAATGGCATAACGATTAAACAAGAGGAGAGCAAATGTCCTGTAATGCATAATAGTGCCACTTCAAAATTAGAAAAATGCCCCATTACTGGTGAAATGGGTACTTGCCCTGCTGGACACGGTTCTAATGATGATGAAGGTGCTAGCCAACAAAGCAAGAATAGCAAACCGCAGACGCTACAGCAACAAGCCCAACAACAAAGAAGACTACAAAATGATTCAAGACTTGTGATGAGAAGATGCCCAGTTTTACACCCTGATGAACCCTCACTTGGATACGTTACTCCTCCTTCAAAAATGAAGAAACATAAATTGAAAGAGGAATTCGATGGTGCAGGTCTTGATGGTCGGCTTGAAGAAGAAGAAGAAGAGGAAGAAGATGAAATTGAAGACCCTAAAGTTTGTCCTTTGATGATTGGTGATGCTAGAGCGTTATTCAAAGAAAAACTTTCCAGAATGTCTGTCTCAGCTATCAGAGATTTGCCAAAAATTGGTTCTCCAAGAGTAACTTCAATATCAGCCGATTTCACCGAAAATGAGACAGGTGGGAGATCAGGGTCAGCTTCTTCTGTTCATACCCCAACTTCCCAACAACAACAGCAACAACCACCACAGATACAACCTGATGAATTACAAGGTACTAACGAATTGACTCCAGTTTCAATATCTGAAAATGATGCCAAAATTGGAATGAAGAGAGGCTTCTCCTGCCCCGTGACTACTTGCCCTAATGATGCCAAAGCTGAAACACCACATTCAAAAAAGAGTAAACGAACAACTAATAAGAAAATCAAAACAATCTCACCATCTGCTATTAAGAACTTGAATTATAATAATACCAAGCAGGTCATTTCAGTTATTGAAAAGCATTTACCTAATAGAAAAGTTGTTTGGATGCTAATTGACAGATTCTTTGAAAAACTTTACATTCACTTACCATATGTTGAGGAAGAAAGTTTCCGTGTTAGAATTGCATCTATTATTGATACCGCCGATTCAACATCTCAAAAGATCAAATTAGGTTCAATTGGAAGTCAATATTGTGAAGAGTTTTTAAACATTTGTTTGTTACTGATTATTTTACGTCTCAGTTGGTTGTCACTCCCAAACAAATCATTGCCTACAATGACAGCTGAAGAACACATTTTAATGAGACCAGAAAATGTTATTACAATGGTTTTAGTTGATATGGTCAAAGAAATTTTTTCTAGTGCTAAGATTATGAGTAAACCATCTATTATAATTTTCCAAGTTGGCTTATTCTTAAAGTTCTACAATATTATGTCCCCAGAAGATGGGTTTGATTTGGATGATTCGTATACCAACACAAACACATCTTTGCTGAATTCCAACGATTTGTCTGGAGATTTAACAAACGAAAACCCAAACATGAATACTCCAAACTTTATGTACATGTTGATTCAACTTGCCAAGACCATTGGTTTAAATAGAGATCCATTGAATTTCAAGAATTTTTACACCAACTCAGATGATCCTTTGGCCAATGCAAGAATGTTTAGAAAGAGACATTTGTGGAGAAAATTATGGTATGGTTTGCTGTTCATATCAGTTGAAAGTAATTTATCTTTAGGTGATTACAAGAAAGGATTGCCAATTGAAATTGATGTTGATCCAACTTTGGGTCAAGTCAACCGAACTTGGGATTGCCGTTTACCAGGTGGTGTGGAACAAGGTGTTTTAGAAAAATCGTTTAGAGGCGGTATTGATGGTGGATTATTGAAAAAGGAACAAATTGTTGTTACTAATTTTAGAGATTCTATCATTGTTTATCATTTACTTCATAAAGCGATGAGTGCTTTATTCTCTGTTGCTAACCCACCAACTTCAAAAGAATTGGACATGATTATGAGTAAACTGCTTGAATTGATTTCCGAAAGATCCAAGATTGGTTTAAATACTTCATTCTTTTTGAAGCCTGTTAATTCTGACGATGAATCTAGTCCTATCAATGTCAAAGATAACAAGAATGGTAAGTTCGATACTTATATTAAGATTTACAGATTTAGAATGTTTTTGGTTATTAAGTCAATGTTGTTCTCATTGAATTATTTGCTATTTCTTAATCATGAACAAAAATTCAATAGATTGATTTCTGAGAAGACCAGTACCTTGGCTAAATTGGATAAACAAAAAGAGTACATCAATACATATTTTGAAGGTTCTTTATTGCTTGCAATTGATAACTACAATGTTTTCATTCAAGTTTTTGATAATTTAAGCACTTTATTCCCAAATGCTGGTTCTGAATTGATTCTATACCCATTCTTAATGATTTTGAATCATAGATCTCATGAATTTTTAATCTCCTTGATTCTTAGATTACAACAAAATTCACCAATTGTGATGGAAATTTTGAACAAGAACAACATTGATAAAGAAGAACTTCTTAACAGATTATTCCATTATTTGAAAACCTTCTTAGATAAACTAGAAGATTTAACTAAATCATACTATTATGCTTGGAGATTGAAAAAACTGGTTAAATTCTTTTACAACATTTTGACTAATTCCAATAAATTATTCAATATCAATTTCAAGACAATGAATATTGGAATTAAGGAAGAAAATCAAAACGAAGGTTTGCTTGAATCGACACCACCTCCAAATGGTAGACCAAAATCAACGGATCCAAGTGCCAATGACACAGTCAGTACTCCAACAGACGGTGGCGCGAACAACGGAAATGCCAACTCTGGTAATATGGCTGCCCCGTTGAACAACAATACCAATGTGTGCCCAATAGGTTATGGCAAAGCTGCACCAGGTCAAACACCTACCAATTCTTCTAAATCTTCATCTAACGTTCAAATTGAATTACCATCGCCAATGCAATCGCATCCATTAAATTTACATCAACAACAGCTACCCCAGGATGTTCATCACAATGTTGGACAACTACAAAATGGTCCAACAGCTATCAAGAGAGAACCCACAAATGCGTTTGAGATTGCTTTCGGTACTTCCAAATTACCCCCTGTTACTGATTATACCAGTACTTTGAATAATAACGATTTACTATATTCCCAACAACAACAAGAACAACAAGTTGATATTTCACTATATCAAGCCCTGAATAAACCTACTGGTCCATCGTTACTACCATTAAGTATGTCATCAGGTGCTGCAAATGGTCACTTAACGGATCTGTTTGATGATAATTTCTTTAGTGAATTGACTGATTTCAACGGAAATGGACCAAGTGACATGATTCCTGGTTTCTCAAACGAAATGAACCACCATCACTTACAAATGCAAAACTTGCAACAACAACAACAACTGGTTCTATTACACCAGCAGGCCCATCAACAAGGTACTACCTTACAGAGTCACGCTGATGGATTGTCACCTACTTCCAATATGGTTGGTAATGACTCTCAGTTATTACCCAACGGTAATCAATACCAAAGCCCCACTATGCTCCAGAATAACAACAACGGATTCTTGGGTTCTAGTGGCTACAATCCATTGAATGAAATTGACTTCACCAATGTTGATTTGTCCTCTCCATTTGACACCAATGCTCCAAGTTCAACTTACCCTAATAATTATGGTCATGGATCCAGTGGCTTAGGTGGTTTAAATTTCGGATTTCAATGAACGAATGATTGGAATTTTTTTATTGAAACTCATTAACCATTTTGTTTTTTTTTATTAACTATTATCAGCCTATTTTTCTAGTTTAATTTATGTTTTTTCTTCACTTTTGATTTGGGATAAAATCAACCTTTTATACAGCTTTATTTTCTATTTTACTTTTTTATTATACCTTTTATGCTTGTTCATGCCTTTTCTGTTTCTAATTTGAGTTTTTCTTCTATGTATCTATATTTATTGAACTATATAGTTAAGTTCTTGGTTTATGTTTATTTCAATTTTACAATGTGTATGAGTTTATTTATCATTTTATCAATATCACAAATGTGTATGTCACGTGACTCAAATCTCCGCAAAATCTTACAAGCGAAATTGGTAAATCAACTTGATTTGCGGGCGGGATTAACGGCATTGTAAAATCCGACAAGGGGTAAAATTTGACAGTGATTCTCATATTGCTCCAGACGTTCGGACAACTTTATAAAAAGATAGTACAGAGTGTCATGTAGCGCAATATATACAAAATATTAAATAGAATTTATACAATTGTGAGATATTAACAGGTATTAACAGAGGTAAATAACTCCTCATATAAACACCGACTTTCTCCACCCAACCACACGCCGTTGATAAATTTCTCGACCGAAATTTTGATTCACTGATTAAAAAATAAAAAGAATTCTCGTTCTTCCAATCTTGACCGACTGGGTGCAAAGCAACAAAACAAACACGGATTTACTGATTCTACTATTTCAATAGTATTAAACCTCTCTGTTTAACTTCGAGTCTTCAATTTTATTATTAGATTATAACACTCAGGTATTATTCAAGGATTACTTCACTAATTGTATTCTAAATTTGACTTGAATTATTGATTCACGTCGAACTTGAAAAAACATGGAACGTGCCCAACCTACAAAGACGGAGAGACCCTCCTCTCCTACGTCATATTCGACAAAGAAACAACGCCAACAACCGGGAAACCATGGAGAGAAACAAAAATCAAGAAGGAATAGAATGCCTTTGTCATGTACAATATGTCGTAAGAGAAAAGTGAAAGTAAGTATCTTTATTATTTCAAGTTCCAGTTGAACAGGGAAGATCTGGTATGTAGAACGGACGCATATATACTCCTTATCTCCACAGCAATTCTGCAAACAAGGAGACTAACAAATAGCTTAATATTTAACCACTTTTTATTAATATAGTGTGATAGAGGTAGACCACATTGCAAAGTTTGTGAAAAATATAAAGTTGGGTATCTATGTGCATACCAGGAACCTACTTGGGCTAACTCCGATGGAGAGAACGTGAAATTTTTCAAACATTTGGACGGCAATAATACTACTTCAAACTCAGAACCAAAAGAAAACAGTTCAAATGGTCTATCATTAGTGTCATCCGTGACTAATTCGACAGCTCATAAAGCTCCCGGAACAACAAACCAATCAACTTCTACCTCGGATCCAATGTATCCGTTATATGCTTCAACATCGACTTCAATTCCAACTACAACAACAACAACATCTACAACAACTGCAATGAATCAATCACCTACAAATTTAAAAACTGAACCACTAGATGATAATAGTAAGAATGACCAACGACAGCAACAACAACCAATATCACTGTCCAACTATCAGAAGTTTCCAACCTTTACATCTTCTCTACCTTATATGGGAAGTTTCTCTTCCGTAAACCATCTAGGGTCAAACGAAAGAACATCATTAAGTCCTTGCAAGCCCCTCGATAGCAACATAAGAGAGGATCATCGTTTTTCTGTTGGATCAGGGATGGCAACTACACCAGCGTCGGGCCTGAGCCCTTATTTGAATGGTGCTTCAACGCAAGTCTCGCAACAGGACTACCATTATAGATCAAGGAATCAAGATGACCACTTACAACAACAACCACAAACACAACAACAAACGAAACAACTACTACAACAAGCGGAACATTCCGAAACGGACGCAAACAAGCCTGTTTTAACCGAATTACAGCTTTTGAAAGAAAAAATCAAACAAATAGAAGCATCAATTGCAGTTGCCGACCTTGCACAACCCAGAGTTAATTCACAACCTCCAAATAGTCAATCGACTCTTCCTCCACCTCCACCATCATCGTTTCAATACCGCACCCCATTGCCACCAATTCAATCTTGGTCAAATAGCACACCTGCTAACAATGGTAGCCATTACAATCTACCGTCATTACAAGCTCCATCTCCAAGCCTATCTCCTTATCCCACTTCCCAGCCAACGCCGACAGTGGTAAGCAATAACAATCAGTCCTCATACTCTTCAACTAACCAGGAAGAAACAACGGAACTGAAACAGCCACAGCATCAAAAACAACAACAAGCAAATTCAGTTTTAATTAATCCGTCATCATTGCATACAACACCAGAAGGAAAGGATGGATCCATGTCCAATCTAGTGGAAGAAACCAAAGCTCATCTACCTAGTGTCGAATCTGGAATGCGACCAAATGACAGAATCAATTTCTATGAAGGTTATACACCGATGCTTCTCCGTTATAGTAGAATCAACAACCATGGTCCGTTAGCGTGGGTGACGATGATTAAAAAAGATCCATTTTTAAGACCAATGTGGTTTAAACTAATTGAATATAAAAAAAATAACAAAATCTACCCCTTCAATGTGAATTCATGCCCCAAAAAAGCCGATGCGAAAACCGCAAATGAGGTTGAGTTTGAAGCAAGAATGTTCGAATCAGATGGAAAATCCGACGTTCAACCTTATGATCAAACTAAAAAGGAGAAGAAAATTCTTAAAAATTCCAATATTCAAACTAGTGAGAAGGAACGTAAGGAGTCTATAGTGGGTAATTCTAACCAGAATAGAGATCCAGAATCCAGAACCATTACAAATATTATCAAAGTTTTGCCTTGTAGAAAGGTTATTTGGTTGCTTGTTGATAGATACTTTGTATTTGTTTATCCATTCTTACCTTATTTGGATCAACCGACTTTCATTGGTGACCTTGAACGCATACTTGGTGTTAGAGTTTTAGATGATAGTAAGGTTACTAGCTTACGTATTGACAAACGTTTAGATTTTGCAACAATTGGTATTTTGTTGATTGTTCTCAGATTTGCTTACTTATCATTGCTTTCCAATAACGAAGCTTTAAATAAGGATAAAACTACCAAAACTGAAGATGAGAAGTTCCTTTTGGAGAATCCAATCAATATGGAAATAATTAACATTGCACAACTTTGCTTGAATCAATTTAAATTGTTGAGAAGATGCGCCTTGAATATCTTTCAATGTGCTTTAATGATGAAAGAATACCACAAGTATGCACCTGAGGATGGTTCTGATGGCTACGGGGATGGTGATTCTTTGATTTTCACTGGTATGTTGATTCAAATGGGAATTTCAATTGGGTTGAACCGTGATCCAACAAGCTTTGAATCAAGTACTCCTATTACAAGATTAGGTAACTTGTGGAGAAAAATCTGGTATAAATTGGTTTCAGCTGATAACTTCCAAGCTTATCAATTGGGTAATCCTAACTTGATTAGACGTGAATTTTATGATACGAAGATTCCTAGTTTTGATGCAGCTTCAGCTAATATTAAGGATTTGGAATTAGAGAAGGTCATCATTGAATCGATTCAATCTAAATTCGAATTAGAATCATTGATGTCAAATGTTTCATCGCTGGTTTTAAATATTAGACAACAGCCAAGACTTGAAGATTTGCTAGCCGAACTGGCATCTTTGGAGGATTATTTACGTAAGAAACACGGATGTTTAAGAAAAATTATGACTCCTAATTCTGGTGACCACAATGAGAATATAAAGAAGGCTAATGATATAGTGTCTTATTGCGAAGCTTTATCACTAATCCATCCTGTTTATTATCACATATTTTTGTTTTATCAAAGTGAAAAGAATTTACAAGCTTGTAACTTTTTGATGGGAAAAATTCTAAAGATTCTTGTTGAAATCATTTCCAGCTTTGTTGACTTATTGAAATACAGTCATAAGTATGTTGGCTTTGGTTTTGATTTAATCCTAACTCCAACTCTAGAAGCTTCAATGCAAAAATCATTACAGTTCCAATTTTCTATATATATCAGGGCTATACATTTCAAGAGATTGTTGATTAGAGCCGATCCACAGGGAAACCAGAACCTTATCAAAGCTCTTGATAATTATCTAGATAATTCGCTCTTGTACAATATTGAACACTATTTACAGGGCTTAACGTTGATCTCAGGAAAGTATTTTTATGCTTGGAGAATGTCAAAGGCCCAGAATCTAATCTTAATGTTGTTCAAGAGTATCCCAATGCTTGAAGAGGATTATGGGTTTGAGGATCAGATGAATATCTTTGAAGAATTTAAGGAGAATGATTTTGAAACTTTATCTCATTTCACAAGTATCAAACTCTACAAAGCTAGAGTTGGATTCAGTTATAACGCCGAGGAACGAAACAAAGACAGGTTAGCTAATCCATCAGCAACAGCCGCAGAAGAAGTGGCGATGGTTCCAGATGAAGCAAGATCAGTAGAATCTACTACTAGTTTCAACTATGAAACCAATGACGAAATTGACAATTTCTGGATCAACCAACTTTACAAATCTAAAGCTGAATTGCTTTCAAAATCAGCTGCTTCACAAGGTATCTCAACGAAAACTGATGGCATTAGCGTTGACAACACTGGTACTGGTAATCCGAGTAATGGGTCCAATAGCAATGGAAGTAATAACAGTAACAACAATAATACTGGCGTGCTGGTAAATGGGGGAGGGATTGGTAATGACTTCTTTAGTTCCAACAATGAAGTTGATTTTGATCAGTTGTTGAACGATGAAAATATGTTCCCTGCTAATCTTTTTACCGAGGATTTCGGTAACCCATTTGACTAGGATGGATTATTCTTTATTATAGTTTTTTTATTTTAAATATTTTCAGATGAGTACAAATATAAAGGATATATACCATTTCGATGAAAGGATTAATGGTCCGCTCCACAAGGTGTCATGCGGCGATTTGCGCCGGGTCGGAGAAAATGTTTTGATTTTGGAGTACGCAGATTGCAATACTTTTTATTCAAATGGTCTTTTCATATATCTATCTAACGACAATATAAGCAATGCCCCGGTGTATATACACTCTTATAACAATCCCAAGGTTTACAAATATATACCGTAATACTGATCAATAATGATTGCATCAAGATTTATAAAACAGCCACGGTTTCGACTACGGTTGCCATATCGCAAGATCGGTTTATCCCACCTTACAACTTCCATCCGAAGTAATCGGAATTATGACTACGTCCGATTATATACCACCAAACAATCACCATCACCAACTTTACCGCAGCAACATGACCAAAATGACAGCAGAAAACCAAAGGCCCCGTTTTCTGGCCACTACATTGGTTTTGGTCTTGCTGGGTTATTCATCACAGGTTTAGCGGTGAGTCCAAAGATTAGACAAAACACAGCTGATACTATTACTCTCATCGAAAGAGTCAGTGTTGTTGCATTGACTACAATCAAATGTTTTGGACTATATCTCAAAACTTTGAACAAGTCATATGATTCAGAGGATGAATATCTAGATGCGTTATCAAAAACTCACAAACAAGCTGCGGAGGCGACCCTGAAAGCGTTGCGAAAAAATGGTGGTATATATATTAAATTAGGTCAACATATATCTGCCATGACATATCTACTACCCTTTGAATGGACTGATGCTATGACTCCATTACAATCCGAATGTCCTGAATCGTCATTGGATGACATTAAGGAAATGTTTGAAGCTGATTTTGGGGTTACGTTGGATGAATACTTTGACGATTTCGACCCTGTTCCAATTGGCGTTGCATCTTTGGCACAAGTTCACACAGCTACTTTAAAATCAACCAACGATAAAGTTGCTGTTAAGTTTCAACATCCAACTTTGGACAAGTATGTTCCATTAGATGTTTCTTTGACAGCTTTGGTGTTTGACATGATGTATAAAGTTTTCCCACAATATCCACTAACATGGTTAGCAGATGAACTACATGAATCCATTTACGTTGAGCTTGACTTTAGAAATGAGGCTAAAAATGCTCAAATTACGGATGGGTATTTTGAGAAATATCATAAATTAACAGCTTTAAGAATTCCAAAAGTTCATGAGTCAAAAAGAAGGATTTTGGTGATGGAATTTGTCGGTGGTTCAAGACTGGATAACTTGGAATATTTAGATAAACACAACATATCACGATCTGAAGTTTCTAGTTGTTTATCACATATTTTCAACAATATGATTTTCCAATCTGGGTTTGTTCATTGTGATCCACACCATGGAAACTTGGCAATCAGAGCACTTCACGAGAAGAAAGATGGTCATAATTTTGAAATTGTTTTGTACGATCATGGGCTATACAGAACAATCCCTAATGAAATGAAAGTCGACTATTCTCGTTTCTGGCTTGCAATGATAGACAAAGAGCAACAAAAAATGAAAAAGTACGGTACAAGGTTTGCCAAAATTGAAGATAATCAATTTCCAGTGTTGGCTGCCGCTCTAACCGGCAGAGATATCGACCATGCTGTTGGTGGTAATATCATAGGTACTAGGCAAGATTCTGAAATTGATAAGATGAGAGATTCTTTAATGAACAGCGGTGTTTTGTTTGACTTGATGTCATTACTTGCGTCTGTTCCAAGGATCGTTTTATTGATTTTGAAAACCAATGATTTAACAAGACATTTGGATGAATCTTTGCAGAATCCATTGGGACCTGAAAGAACCTTCTTTATACTAGCAAGATACTGTGCCAAAACTGTTTTTGCCGATGATTTGACTTTAAACTCCAAAAAGAACAAGAAATGGTCATTGGGATGGGTTATAGGTGGTGTAACGGCCTTTTTGACCTATTACAAGAGAAGGTTAAGTTTACAAGTTTACGATTTTACTTTTTACCTTCGTAATTTGAGAAGTACCGCCAAAATATGAGAATGACTCTGTATAATTACCAACCTTTTCTGTAGCTTTTAGAATATTACTCCTCCTCCTTTTTATATAATCTGTATATATATTTATCTATAGTAAGGATGCAGTTTGAACCAATCTAACGATGCTACTATATGTATAAAAGTATCCCAAATATACGACGGACAGACACCTTTGCACTGTTTACTTTATCTTAGTCTATTTATATACACAGCCTTCTTTATTAAAAAATTATTCGTCATAGCACGACCATTTAAGAATTCGGTAATTCTGAAATATATGTTTAGATGTATTTTGAGAAGCAATGTTGATCCAAGGGTTTCTTCAACTTGATTAGCGACCCATAGTGTAGAAACTTAGATCAAATAATCCGAGAAATACCATTCTTGTGCAAATTTCATTGTTTGGCGTGATAGTTTTGATTTCGTTTAAAAGCTAGAAGCCATGGCTCAAATTGGAGGAAATTTCACTAACAATAACTCATTTCAAAGTTCTCGAGCAGAAGGAGGCAATAACAAGGATCGAATGAATACAAACCTCAATAATAACTCCAGTAACTCTAGACTCAGAAATATTAGACCCAATGGAAACCCAAATCAAAATGGTACAACTAATTCAGGCCTATCAAGCTCAAGAGCGGGAGTACGAGGAGGTTCAAGTCGAGGAAGAGGAGGTCACAATAAGCCTTTTTCTACTAGACGCAATGACAGCCACAACAATACAGACAACAGTAATGATAATAACGGATTGGATAGGCCAAGACCTATGAACAGAGGAGGCAGAGATCAATTGAATGGCAATAACAACCCACAGCTAAACAAAACCAGGCCTACAAAAAGGACCACCCCTAGAGCTGCATCCCAAATCCAACAAACACCTCCTCCCGTCACCAATCCAGCTAATTTATCCACACATACAGGGATTGAGACACAGTTTGTGGGATCATTTATGCCAAATCCAGAAAAAATGGGATATAAAAAGGTACCACACCCCCCCCAAGAAAAACCAAAATATATGTTAAAAGAACAAGTTGAATTCAATTGTCTGAATTTTCAACCCAGTGATTGGGATATTCAGAACCAGCAAGTTTTACTCCAGAAAGAACTGCAATACAAAGGTGATCCTCAAACATTATTTGAAGAATTTCAAGAGCTGAGAAAGGAAGAAAGAAGCAAGATGGAGGAGTTCAATTTGGTTGACGTTGAAAATGCAAAGAAATCATTAAGTGATGCCATTTTGTTTAGGGGTTCTTGTCCAGACATGTGTCCAACATATGAAAGAGTGGAAAGAACATTCAAAAATCAAGTTTCCAAATGGGAACGTGATCCAACAACAGGAAAAATATCTAGAAATTTTGCAATCAAGACATTTATCAGACCTTCAGGCCAAGCTCCATCGTTGCCTTCAGATGTTAGATCACCACCAGTGCTTGTCAAGACCATGAACTATATAGTAGAAAATTTAATCACCAAACTTCCTGACTCACATTCTTTCATTTGGGACAGAACTAGATCGATCAGGCAAGATTTCACATTTCAAAACAATTATTCTGGTCCAGAGGCAATAGAATGCCATGAAAAGATCTGTAGGATTCATATCTTATCTTCCCATGTTATGGCTGGTGCCAACGATCCTGATTACCAGCAACAGCAAGAAATTGAACAATTTAACAATTCTTTACAAACGCTAACTCATATGTATAATGATGTTAGATCAAGAGGTGGGAGTTGCCCAAACGAAGCAGAATTTAGAGCATATGAACTTATTTCCAAATTGAAAGATACAGAATTGGATAGAAATTTACAAACACTGCCTTTGGATATATTCCAATCAGCAATTGTTCAAAGGGCTTTAATGCTACGTGGATTAATAGTTAATAATATTGGTAACATAAATTTATATTCAGAATTTTTCAGAACAATCCTGGACTCAAACACACCATTTTTGTTGGCCTGCCTTTCAGAGATCCATTTTAATGAAGTTAGATACAATGCGCTCAAAACAATGTCTAGGGCTTACCACTCCAAATCGAAAAGGATGCCGGATGCTCAATCGCTAGCTCGTTGGCTAGGCTTTGATTCTGTCGAAAGCTGTTTGAAAACTTGTAAATTTTATGACATCCCAGTTAGCTACGATGAGCTGAACGTTCCGAGGGTTGATATTTGTTCCATCAAAAGCTCTTACAAATCCACACAACCACCTCCATATACCACGAGAATTGACATCAAGATATCTAATCAGACCATGCAAGCAATCATTAATTCAGGGCTACCAAATGGGGATTTTGGTTTACTAACAAATACACAGATTAATTTGGAAGAACTTGCAAAAGAAAATTTTCGGGAGCATGCAAGTTCAAGAAAGGCCATCTCTGGGATCCTTGAGCAGTCAAGACCACCGACCTCTGTTCAAACTGGTATTCAATCTATCTCTTCATTTAACGACACTGGATTTGGATCAATACCAACGCCATCTAACTCTACTCCATTTGGTACGGCTTCTGCTGTACCAATTACAGCAGCTACAAACTCTGCATTCGAAACGCACCAAGCTTTCCCTTTTTCATCAGGACAGCAACCACCATCATCAGCGCTAACAGCAGCAAGTGCTTTTTCTGGATCATCTCAACCACTTCAACAATCATTTAATTTTGCGTCTGGTACTGCACAATCTCAGCCTCAATCAAATAAAGGAATACTACCACAGCAGCAGCAGCAGCAACAGTCTCTACCTGCTAAAACTTCATTTTCATTCACAACAACACCACCTGAAGCTAAGCCAGTTAGCTTAGGCCAACGACAAGAGCAACCAACTCCTTTCTCAAATTCTGCTTTTTCAACCGAGACCAAAACTAACTTCTCATTTGGATCGACAGCCAATGCTTTGCAAGAGCCAACAGTTGTTGCAAAATCAGAACCAGTTTCCATCCCAGAACCTACACGAGAACCTATTCCACAACCGAAATTGTCCGAACACCCTGGTTTCAACTCTGCCGTTACTAGTTTAATCGAAGACATGACAAGGGAAGTGGTTTCTGAAGAAATGTCTAAGATAATCAAATCATCAATAGCTAAAAAAGAAAAGAAACGTCAACAGCAAAAGGACAATACGATCAAAGAGTTAGCAGAAGAATTATTTGAAGCGTTTATGAAAGAACAGATATACATTAATGCATTGTCGTGTAGAGCAAAATATTTCAGAGAAAATCACTTGAAATTGAATGCAATCAAGAAACTGAAAGTGGCATCTAGCATTGCAATGAGTAAGAGCCAAGGTAAAAAGGAGAAGCTTGCTGAAATTGAAAGATTCACTAATCAAGTTACACCAACATTCATTCCTCCAACAACAGCTGTTAAAAGAAAAATTGTTTCGTTTGAGAGACCAACTAGTGAATCTTTACGAACTGTTAAAGACACACCGTTGGACTTAAAATCACTTTTGAATATCGATTTTGGTAAGAATAAACTAAATATGCTACTTCTTGTAAAAGATTGGGCTACGGTTCCAGCTCAATGGATGATTGAGAAATTTAAATTGTGCAGAGCAATTGATTCTAAATCTAAGAAGTTGATCCTCAAGAACAAAATAAGTGAAAGTAACAAGATTCTCAATATTAGATCTTTACCAAACAGATTCAAACCGAGAAGTCATTTGAAGAATGTCGATTTCTTAATTTTACAAATTGAATTGACACCACGAAAGGGTGGTGTTGAAAGGTTGAAAAGTTATGTTGATAGTCTCTCCATAATTGTTGAAAACTTGAATAACTACAATAAAGGTGAACATACAAACTTGATTGTTTTGTTGTTTAATGATACAACAACGAAGCTTTCTGATATCAGTATTTCTCAAACTTTGAAAACCAGCGTACTTGAAGCAACTAATAAATGGTTGAAAATATCCGTCATTCAAGGAATGTCATCAAGTAGCAACAACCAATGGAACGTTCAATTACAAGCCAAGCTTCTCAAACACTTAACCACCCTTTTGAAAACTTTGAGGCCACAACCACAATTAGCTTCAGTGACAACAATGAATGAAACAACTAGTAAGGATTCATCAATGGTGACAATAAATTCAGAAATGAGCGAATTCAATACCTTTGAGAACTCATCAATGGATATGATGAGAAATAACGAGAGAAATCTATCAAGGATTAATTACATTAAATCAACTTTGAATAAACCTTCACAACATTTACAAGAATTACGTAAACGGAAATACCACGACCTGGCAGCAATAGCATCCAGTAAAAGTGGTGGGTTGACGGATTACGACATTTCGTTATTGAGTGTCATTGATGGTCCATTATCCGGACCTAGATTTAATTTTGGATCACATAACAAGGATAACACTAGTTTAGCTACTAATGATTCAACAATGAATGCTACATTTACTACAGCTAGTTCTACGATGATGGGCAATGATAATACAGACACTGCCGATGTTAGGAGATTAGAGAAGAAGAGAAAGATTATGGAGTTGATGAAACTAACCGCTGGTGTTTTGAAGAAATGATTTGAGAATGCTTCCATTTATATATATATATTTGATTATTAGTTATATTCGTGTATTATACTATTTTTCCCTAATTTTCAACTGCATGAATTATATTGCATCTATATATCCAGAAACAAATGCAAAATAGTAGGAAATGGTTTATAAAGAAGTTCAGAAACCAAAACAATCCATTTGTGCTTTATTATCGTGCAAATTTCTTCTAACAACCTCATCTATTTGATCATTATGCTTGATGTTCTTCTTCATAAACTTATTACTAACGTTTGATAACTGTGATAAATCAATGCTCTTGGTTGAATTCACTTTAGTGTAATGTTCAAAAATTAAAACCAAAAATCTTAAATCGATGGAAATCTGATACAGGCCATCCGAATTAAACTGTTGAATCAATTTTAAGTGTTCAATCAGTTTGAATATGAAATGGTTTATTAAATCAGATTCAATGTTCTTAATATAATTTAAACCTAGTTTCAAATTGAATAACTTTGATTTAATCAAATTGATAAAATTAATAGAATTTAGAATAAATGGAGAGATTGGAATTTCAACGTCTGGTATTCCTGAAGAGTCAGATGGTGATGATGATGATGAGGCTCTTGATGAACCCGTTCTATTTTTAAAATGGAAGGTAAACCAATCGATTGAACTTATACCTGTTGATATGATACCTGCCAATTTCATTTTGTAGCTGGTTAAGTATTCTTTGTAAATCTTAACTTCAGCGTTTTCCAGTTGAGAGAAAATACTTAGACCAGAAGTACTTAAACTTGATCTGAAATTTGAATCAAACAATTTCAAAATTTTAGGAATGACGATTGCTTTCAAAGTTGATAAATTGGCCAACGTTGTTATGAAGTAGAAATCTTTTAAATTTTCATTTTTCTGTGCCAGCGAATAAATGCTATGTAATTGACTATTCAATAAAATTTGGAATGATTCAACTAACGCCGATTGAATCGATCTAAATGTTTCTTGGTCTATATCATGAAAAATCAAATTTTTCAACCTTGGAATAAACAATTGATGGAAATGCAAAACAAATTCAGGTAATTTGGTACAACCTTGGAAATTTGAAGACAATTGCCAATTTTCTATATCGTTCAATCTCTTACTGTCTTCAATCAAGGTACACAAGATACCATTAATAATATTCGAATTCACACTTACTAATGTATTATTCAAAGCCATTGAAATTGATGTGGTGTTCAAAAATCTTATCGTTCTCATGTTTCCAAAACTCTTTTCAATTGTAGACAGTAATGAAATTGAGAAATTTAGATTGGAGATGGTGTTTGAATTTGTAGGTATGAAACCAAATGAGTCTAATGAATTTATGCTTTTCGTTTTACCCATCATTGGTTCCTGATTGCTAGAGTAATAATCTATTGATTTGGTTAATTCTTCGTTGCTTGATCCCATTAGGAAATTTAATCTGTTACATATTTTCCCAACTAGAGTTTCAAAAATATCACTGAATTTTTCTATTTGATAATCTTCAAGTTTCAAGAATTTCGTACTGTTAATTCTAGAATTACTTCTCAATTTGATTTTTTGATCAAGATCAGCTGAAAAATATTCCACAATTGATGCAAATTTCAATATTTTTTTGTTTAATATTTCATTGATCAATTCTCTAACATAAGAAATCAAAAATCCCCACAGTTCCATAACTAGTGGCAAGTCATTCAATTCATCCTTATTTTGATTCAAATATTCTTCTGATGTGTTAGATAACACAGAATAAATATACTTCAGTGCTGTATTCGACACCTCTTTACTTGAATTCGATTTGCTATAAGCACTTAAAACGTTCAATCTACATTTCAAGTACCTGATCAATTGAACATGACAAACACCTTCATCTATATCTTTCAAGATATAATCGTACTGTAAATTGACAAATTCAATGATTGGATTTTCATCAGAACCTAATTCTAAGATTCTTGTTATTAAAGTTAAGAAATTATCTTCATTCAACTGATTATTGAAAGATAGGTTGATGTTTTCAATATGAATCTTACCCAGTTTCTCCCACAAATTTTTCTTATAAATATTCATTATCTCTTCCACTTCATTCCAAATTTTGTTCAAAATTAAAGTATCCTTTGTTGGTGGACCTTTTGAATTGACTTGCTGATGAATTTTTTTACCCTTTTCATATTCGTTCAATATCGAACTAAAATCATTTTCCACTATTAATTGATTCAATTTTTTAGGTAGATCCAACAACACACTATTTTCAGAAACCAATTTCATCATTCTGGTAACTTCATCAACGGTTTCTAGATCACCAATGACAGGGTTTAACAACAATGTTGATGAAGTGTTGGCAGTATTAATTGAATTGTTCAAAGAATCAACAGTTTGAGTTAAATCACTAGCCGAATATTCGTTATATATTTCATCCAACAATTTCTTATTATCAATAACTTTTTGGAAGTTTGTACCTATTAATTTTTGTAACCTTGGCTTTTGAGCTTTCAAACTTCTTTCAAGGTAAGTAACAGATTTTTCTAAATCATTATAGGATTTATCTTTATGAATCATTGATAAAAAAAGTTTGGCGTTAAAAGATTTTGAATCTATCAAATATTTGAACTTTTTGGAATCTCTTGAATCATCAATAATGTCTTTATCAATCAATTCATCAACAAGTGATCGATGGAAACCTAAAGGGTCAGTTATGTTGTTTGAAGATTTAATCTTGGTTTGCTCCTTTTCATCAAATTTGTGGATAAGCAACTGATGAAATCTTTCTCTTGGTATATGCGATAGATCGGAATCATCACCAAGTTCAGTGATTAAAGATGGGTTTGATCTTGTTGAATCTTGACGATAGTCTGAAGGTGATAATGTTTTCAATTCATAAAACTCAAGCAATATTGATTCATCAACATCATACTGCATCCCACTACTATTATTATAACCCATTGCAACTTAATTGAACCTTTCTTTAACCACAATTGTGCAAAGAGTAAAAGGTGAATCGTGAAAAACACCAACGTTTCTCATATATACATATACACCTATAAATCCAGATTAGCTTTTTAAGAAATTGAGTTTTACCAAACACCGTGTAGTGTGAAACTGGAGCCGATCGACGGTGTACTTTATCAATGGATAAAACCAGTCGATCGACTTTAGAAGCTAGTTATCCGTCCCGTCCCCTCAGAACCAAATCTTGAAAAGAAGAATAAGAAAGCCAAGCACAGCCGTTTTCTTAAAAGCTAAGTATTTATAATACAAAAACAATTACAAGAAAACAAAGTTGAATAGAAAATCCGGCACGTGCCTAATTTCCCTATTCGTAGCATCAGTGCGGCTCTGTTTTCCTCAAGTTGGTTTTCTTCTAATTTTGCTTTTCTTGATCTTTTGGATTTTTCCAGTTGATTTTGCCCAAGTTGTTGGTTGTACAACTATTTTAATACAAGGTGTTTTCTTTTTCTATTATTTAACTAATTTCTACTAGTTACTTGCCAGAACCCATTTGAATTGAAACGGAAAAATACAACACCATAGCCAATTGACATATATTAGTGTGATATTTAAATGCAAAATATGTCTGTTCCACAAAAAGAAGTTTTCCTATCAGAACCAATACCTGAAGATGCACCAGAAACCATATCTGCTGAATACGTTGCACCAAACCTATCTGAATCCGTGCTAAATTTACAAATGGATTATATATTGAACAAGAAAGCATTATTAAGTAAATATTTGTTCAACCACCCAATAACGTTCAGTGCCAATGGTATACTTGCCGCATACTTAATCAATAAGAAGTTTGTTCCTTATTTGAGTGATTACAACAAGAGACAAGGTTATTTGAAGCTATTGAAGAACAAATATTTCATTGATGATTTAATAAGTTTTTTTTCAGTTGTCACTTTTGCCGTTTGTTTTTCCTATTTGTGTCTTTGGTTAGAAACAAGATTCTTAGCAGATGAATCTAAAACCGTTCCTGAAAACACCGAGAGATATTTCGCTTTGGATCTAATGAAATACTCCAAAATAAACGATAATGAGACTAGCAAGAAGAAGAAAAGTAGTAATAAAACCAGCAGTTTATCAACAGCTGAAAAAGAATTGGTTACACAAATGAAGGACAATTCGTATGTTATTAACTATCGTGAAGTTCCAGTTTCATTCATTGTTATCAAAAAGATGCAATCAGATTCTGAGGTTACTTTCAATGTTACAGGGTTAGGTATCAGAAGAGTCTACATAAAGTCTGAAATTTTAGTTGATTTAATCAATTGGTTAAAAAAACAAATGGTTAACGAGAAGGACAAAAAATTAACAAGATGTCTGATTGACGTTTACTCATTTGAGAAATTTGACCGAAAGTTGTTACAAAAAGCTGGGTTTGTCACTATTTCCAAGAAACCTGTTGGCAGATTATTGACTAGATATCTTTATGGTACTACTTTAGATACGCTTGAACTTGTCTATAATCCTGAACTTTAGTACATTTTGCTAAATTTTATAGTTTTCTATTAATGTATTCGCTCACTTTCACTTCTTTATATAAATATATATAATATATGTTCTAATAGGATTAGTTTTTAAAATGTCGAATTATAAATAAAATAAAAGAATATATTATTATGATGGAAAATTGCTCCAGGTTTTGTAATTAAAAAGGTAGGTATATGTATATATATACAATGAATAAATAAGTTGGCTGGTTGGTTGGTTGGTTGGTTCTTGTTGTTGACTATGTGGGATTTATGGTTTTCGTATAAGACATATATAATATAATAGCAGAGCCAATACACACACGAAAAGATCTTCACCAGTCAAACAACTCCAAAAGTTTCATAAAAAAAAGGGATAGTATCGTATTCTCGTATTATGTGTATATAAAGGGGCTCTCCCCTCTTGTTTTGTTTTTATCTCTGTATAAAAGTCTAATCTTTTGGTTTTCTTTTCTTTTCTTTTCTTTACTTTTTTCTTGGTAATTCATCTAATTAATGTGGATTGTGATCATTATCGTTACCATTTAAATGGAAAACGTCATGGAAATCATCATCATCTTCAAATTCGTTGCTGAATTCTAACTCTCTTAAGTAACCAGTCTTAACATCGTAAATCAATCCATAAATTTCAATTTCACCAGCTTTAAAAGCCGTTATGAAACTAGAGTGTTTTTTAACTTGATTGATGGAATTGATGATATTCAATTCACTCAATTTTGTACATCTATCAAATGGATCTTGAATGGATTTCAATAGTGCCATATTGTGAGCTCTAATTTGTCTAATTGGTGTTAACCAGTGGTCCAAAACGTCACCAATTTTCTTGCTTGATAATGAAGCCCAAACACCACCACAATCTGTATGCCCACAAACAACAATTTTTTTCACTTTCAAAACATCAATGGCAAATTGTAATGCTGACATTGATGAGAAATCTTGGTATGATATTAAATTGGCAATGTTTCTCAATGTGAAAACTTCACCAGGTAGACAACCTAGAGCAGTACATTCATTGACTCTTGAATCTGAACAACCGATCCATAGAGTATGTGGAGCTTGTCCCTTTGATGATCTTTCAATGATTTGAGGGTTGCGTTGATTTAGCAATTCAGTAGCGTGTCTATTAGAACGTAAAAAGTCTTTCAAAGTGGAATCTCTTGTGAACTGGAAAGGGTAGGAATCAGTTGAACCAAACGAGGATTGTGATGATAGAGAAGTTGATGATATAGAAGAAGGTAATTGAGCTTTGGCATCGTCCAATAGTAAAGATTCATCAGTGTCAACTACCAACGTTTCAGGTGTGTCGATTATAGTTTGATCGGCTGAAGAAGTAGGTGCTTGATACTCATGGTGGCGTTGATGGTGATGCTTATGATTGTGGCTTGGATCATGAGCATGTTCGAATCTGATAATGTTGTTGATACCCATTTTGAATGAAGAAGTATGAAGTAATCTGTTTAATGATAGAGAAGTGTTACCAGGTATGGATCGACTTAATGTGCTGAGCATCTATTTTTGATTTAGGAAAGCAAAAACAACTTTAGTAGACACAGAGAGGTATGTGGGAATAAGACTCAAATAAATAGTCCAAAGATTCAAAGAATTGGTAATCCAGGATTAGACGGAATATATATAACTCTCTTAAATAATATTGAAAAAAAGCATGAGTAATAGATATGACATACATACATTCATTATCCACAGTTTTTTTTAAAGAAAAATTGATAGGGGAAACGACAGGGAACAAAAACACTGGGGCGGCGATCATTCAGTACAGTTTTAGCCTACTGAAACAATTAAAAACTGGTGTTTAGTCAGTTAGTATAAAATAATAAAAACTAAGAAATATCATCACCAAACTTGCAGAAAGAAAATTGATGATGAGATTTGAAGATTACCAAATTGGGACGTTAACTATGGGTGATGTCACTTTATTTCAAGGACGCACTAATAGTGATGTCACCTAGAGAATAGAAATAAGGTCAAACAGACGGGTCGATTATCACGTCGATTTATAAGAAGCGGCGGCCCGTTGGGTTTTTGGGTCCTTTGTTATCTGCTTGCTCTTTCTCTTTTAATTCGTTATAGGGGACTTCCGCACTTCTTCCATGTCACACCCTCTCCTCTCTTCTCCGTGGTGAGCCGACTCTTCACATTCCCATTCGTTGGGGATAAAAGAATTACCGGCCAATT